>OY776111.1:78446945-78861945 GCA_963675035.1 Allygus modestus | reverse complement strand
AATCGCACCATTCGAAGGGGGGTTTTTGGGGGGTTTTGTACCCCAAAAATGTGTTTTTTTGGGTTTTCCCATGTAATTTTTATTTAAATCAAACTTTAATTTATACCATTGAATTCAACTTAAAAAACAAACAATTTGGTATTTTGATCATTGCTCTACGTCAATTGGTTACCGAGATATTGAAAGTGCTAAACACAGTACATTGTCTAATGTTATTCTTATGGAGAAAAAGAAAAATTGTATATCTCGCTTATTTATGAATATAAACTGGCGAAATTTGGTATATGGCTTGATCTGGTTGTGGTTTATTGTTGTTTGCACAAAAAAACAATTTTTCGCCTATGGTTCCTATAGCAGCAAACCTAGGTACTTGGTCCCCATGTTATTCTTAAGGAAAATACTTAAAATGTTATATATCGCTTATTTATGAATTTATATGGATGAAACTTGGTATGTGACTTCACTAAGGTGAGTTCTATTGATATTTGCATAAAAACCCATTATTTTGTGTGCCTTGTTGCAGCAAACCTGCGTAATTATCCCCAATGTTATTCTTATGGAGAATAAATAATATTTTAAATATCGCTTGTTTGTGAATACATTTCTTATGAATCCTGTTAAGTGCTTTAATGTGTTATGTTATATATTCATTGGAAATTCTCTGAGTATGCAGGTTTGCTGAGACGGGGGTATTTTAAGTTTAATGTTTCGTTACATTACTTTTAGCGAATTTCCCCTATAGGGAAGAAGCTATTACCGTAGTCGGCATGGTAAGACCTAGGCCCGGGACCATGATAACTTTTCGTTTTGAGGTCCCCAGACCCCAAAACACCATTCGTTTGAATCTGTGGGTGCGATAACTCTCGTAAAAAAGGTCCGATTTTGACGAAATTTGGTAGAAACGTGTAAAGCGGCATTTATGACTTTAAGTTCGATAACCAGACAGATCGGCCTATCCGAAGGGGTATTTTTGGGGGCTTTTGTACCCCAAAAATGGTTTTTTTCAGTTCTTTACATATAAATTTTGAAAAAGTAAAATTTTATTTTTTTCCATTGGAATCAGCTTAAAAAAACGCAAAATTTGGTGTTTTAATCATTGCTCTACGTCAATTGGTTACTGAGATATTGAAAGTGCTAAACACAGTACGTTGTCCAATGCTATTCTTATGGAGGATAAGAAAAATTGTATATCTCGCTTTTTTATCAACTTATCCTGACGAAACTTGGTATATTGCTTCATTTAATTGTGGTTTATTGATATTTGCACAAAAACCCATTTTTTGGCCTATATTCCCCGTAGCAGCAAACCTGCATACTCAGCCCCATGTTATTCTTATGGAGAATAAGTAACGTGTTATCCACTTTAATTAACAACATAAATTAATAGAACTTGGTAGGTGGCTTTACCTAGTTGAGTTATATTGATATTTGTATAAAAACCCAATTTTAGTGTTCCTTATTTCAGCAAACCTGCATACTCAGCCGCCATGTTATTCTTATGGAGAATAATTAAAATAATATCATAAATCGTTTATTTATGAATGTATAGTGATGAAACTTGGTATGTGGCTTTATGTGGTATTAAGATAAATTTATATGCATTGGAAATTCGCTGAGTATGCAGGTTTGCTGCTACGGGGGTATTAATTTATTGGAATGCAAAGATTAAAAGTATCAAAGTATTTAAAATGTTAAATTAAACAGGGTTAATTTTTTTTGTACTTGAGTTCTTTTATTTCTAAAAGCGAATCCAAAGTGTTACGTGTACCGATTTGGAGTCGCAAAAACCACACCGTTCACTAACCGACAGAGTTCCTCGACTTGGCAACAGTTCCCGAACTATCTGCCATAGTATATTTCGTTAACTTTAATTTAATTCTACTTTAAAAGTGTAAAATATAATTTAAATGTTGTAAAATTATGTGGGTTGTTAATTTTTTTAGTTAATCTCCCACTTATATACAACCCGTACGAAGGACGGGTACACAGCTAGTTTTCAATAATACTTGATTGGTTTGATATTACTTTCGTTTGGCAAAGAAAATAGAAAAATGTTTAACTATATTTACCGAAGTGTTAGGATAAGCATAATAATTAGTCGTACAATAGCCTACCTGTCTTCTCTTGTACCTTAAAATCGGCGCCTTTAAATCTTGAAGTTTCATCTGTATTATTATTATTATTATTATATATCAATTAAGCATTGATCACATATGCTGGTAACTGTGATCCGGTTCTCATAAGTTTTTGTTTGCAATTTGTATCATAAAGAAGGAAATATATTATTTATTCAATAGTTTCTCTCATTTTTATAATGGATAAGGTTTTATACGAGCCACTTGGCTCGGATGTTCTCATGTTCACCATAATGCAAGGGCCCATGAATCTCACCACCGCATTCTAGACGTATCATACATCCATTCGAGTCTGACGTTGATAACTAGTAGTCGGATATTGATGGGACAACATTCTAAAATATGATCCCGATAGACTTTCTGATTATTCCTTTCCAAAATTTACTTAACCATTTTTCAATTATATGAAATCTTTCCTGCGGGTTTTCAGGAAACAATATTTTCCAGCTTTTAAAGGGGAAATCCCGTAAGTGCTTGGATTAAACAATATAAAAAATAGGCCAGCATGAGGAGCTGTAGGCAGTTAATCTAACTTTGAACGTGTGTAAATACACGCTCCATGCAACCGAAGATAAAATATTTCATTCGAGTTAATATTTGAAAAAATCCTGTATTTGGTTAATAGATCAAATCGATCTTGAGCAAAATCCTGAGCAAATTTTGTGAAGGTTCGAAACTGGATCCGGCTGCCATTGGTCATGGCGGGCTATTAATTAATGATCCTGGCTAAAGAATCAGTCGGTCTTAGTCAGTAACAAGGCTACACAAGGCATCTCGCCCATTCTACAGTCTAATATTCTAATAGTCTAATATTTAAGGCGAATATTCATTCATATTCGCCTGAAAATACGCCTGGTTGCGTCGACACCTTAAACAGTGATTAAGTGATTAAGTAATTGATGGTTTAACTTAATTTAAGAACACGCCTCTTTTATTAAAAAAGAGCTGCTCCCAGTCAAACAGCAGAAACCATTAGGAATTGAGATGCACTAAACATGATCGTGAACTGAAAGATAACATCTAACTTCACTAAATATTTCATGGCTTAGAACTTTTCTATAGTGGAAATATATTTATAAAACATTGCAATTCTATATATTTTCTATCCACCCGATTATTCGAAAGCTAGTTTCTACTAATAATAACAAGAAACCCTGCTGACTAGTGAATGCGAACAATCCAATTAGAATGCCCGAGTTAATATTTCTTTAAATCATTAACCCTGCCATTTTTTGTTAGAAATAGTGATCGTACTTTTCTGACACTTGCAATATGCTGCTATATTCATGCTGTTAACACTCCTGAACTTAAAAGATTTTACTTCGAAACCCAAAACATGTTGTGTTATTATTTCACTCTAGGACACGAATCGATACAGAATTTCAAAGATACATTCGTAGCGAGTTGGTTTCCAAAGCTTGCACGTGAGCCGTCATGTGAGGTTGACAAGGGACCACGATCAGTCATAGGGGACTCGCCCGATGTCAATTACCGGCAGTTCAGGGTCCCCTCGCCCAATGTCACTTAGCGTCAGTGGGGACCGATTTGGGCCAATAGCATGGCTCTTTTTCATTAGCGAATTTCCCGTGGTCTAGGGAACCCACATGATAGGACTAAAGCGGCTGAGCAGAAGCTTACGAGGATGTTGAGAGTTCGTTAAAATGTTTTAAAAAGAGCTAATTTTAAAACACACTATAAATATTTCCTAATCCAGTTGCGTGTGATCTATTCAACTTCTGCACAATATATTAATTGATATTAATACAGCCCAATCATTGTAGATTAAGCAGAACTTAGGATATTAGAACAACATACATTAGAAATGTTTTCTACTATTTACGAAAATTGGCACTGAGGTTAGTTTTAACATGCTATTTTATGGACAAAAATTTACTAGCAAATTAGATTTTATCTCGTCAATGTGCTCTCTCATGAACGCAAAACATATACATTTTAAAGTACTTGAGTCGTTCTCTATAAGAATAATATTGGGAATGAGTACATAGGTTTGTTGAAACAAGGAACACACCAAATTGGTTTTTATGCAAATATAAATAGAATTCAACTAGATGAAGCCACATACCAAGTTTCATCAATATTCATTAATAAATAAGCAACATATTATATTTTAATTATTCTCCATAAGAATGACATGGGGGCTGAGTAAGCACTTCAAAACTTCACATTTTTGGGGTACAAACCCCCCCCCCAAAATACTTTGGATGGAGCGACCTGGCTGGTTTTCGACCTTAAAGTCATAAATGTTGCTTTACACGTTTTAACCAAATTTCATCAAAATCGGACCGTTTTTACGAGAGTATCGCACCCACACAAAAACACACACACACACACACACACACACACACACATATATATATATATATATATATATATATATATATACAGTTTCGAACGAATGGTGTTTTTGGGGTCTGGAGACCTCAAAACGAAATGTTATCATGGTCCTGGGCCTAGGTCTTACCATGCCGACTACGGTTATAGCTTCTTCCCTATAAGGGCAATTCACTAAAAAGATGGTACACTGGGGTTTACTAATTTAAATTCTTCCCTTCCATGTTTAGAGGCGGTGACAATTTGAAATATTTAAGCCATGCGATTTCAATGCTTCCCCGTTGCATGTAGGCACTTTATATGTGCAGTGCACTCACTCTTCACTGTCCGGTGGTCAGTGGAGGTCAAGACGCAATACTCTACCACGGCCATTGCCGCTTGCGTCACCGGATGAGGACATTAAATAATATTATCTACTTGCGTAGTCATCCTATAATTTTGCAAGTTTATAAATCTTGCCGATTATTACTATCCCAGTGTTAAGATTTTACTTCAGATCAATTTTCAAAAGTTGTTTCTACAAAAATCATGGTAAAGTTGTAAGTGTTACCTGTGCATGTATATAGGATCCAGGACCCTCAGCAGTGGAAATAAACTTGTTCACACCCGATGAATTGGTTGGACTTGACAAAATAATGAATTAGAAACCCCATTAACCGATTCCTTACTTCCACTTCCTGGCGGGGCACGTTTAAGCAACCTTTCTGGTATGTGCCTAAATGAGTTGAGAACCGTAGAAAAATCATTTCAGGATAGGAAGCCAGTGGTTTTACCCGATACTTTTCGAAGGTAAGATTTATAACAATAGTTACTGTGCATCAGTCCGAAGTTTATCTATCCATCGATTTTAATATACAGTACTATACACGGAAGATAGTGACTGTCTGTCGTCATCTCAGTTCCGTTTTTACGCAAAATCCCTGGTGAGATATTCATTTCTTACTGGTATAAATCCAACGAAAATTTTGTGGCAAAAGTTATACCAATATACAAGCATAGATCCAAGGACAGTATTGGAAACTACAGATCCATCTCTATTATCTAGACGCTTTCAATGATACTGGAGAATATTGTTTTAGAAAGAATATTAAACCATTTGACTCTAAATAATCTCATGATATAGTCAGCATTGGGTTTCCATTAAAATCTACAACAACATCTCTTGTAAACCTTGTAGAGCACATCAAGACAAATTACAGAGTGAGGCAGTGAAACGGCAAGATTCTGAAAAATTACCAAAAATACATTTTAATTAAAAGCATAATTTTTTAGCATGGATCTTGAGTTAATGAATGGAAATTATAGATTTAACTTAAAAACGATAATTTTTTAATATGGTGTCAGTAAGGTGGCGTCCTTGGTTTTGCACAGATTGTCAGAGTCTGAGACCATCTCAGAATCCGCAACGGATGTTCTGAAGCATCTGCAACGGAATATTGTTAATTTCTTGCCGAATTCGCTTTTCCAGAACTTTGAAAATCCACAAAGAACGAAAGAAACTCTGGAAGAACGAATTCGGAAAGAAACTAACAACATTCCGTTGCAGATGCTTCAGAACGTCATGAGCGGATTCAATCTCAGACTCCGACAATGTGTGCAAAACCAAGGACGCCACCTTACTGACACCATATTCAAAATACCCCCGTAGCAGCAAACCTGCATACTCAGCGAATTTCCAATGCATATTAATTTATCTTAATACCACATAAAGCCACATACCAAGTTTCATCAATATACATTCATAAATAAACGATTTGTGACATTTTAATTATTCTCCATAAGAATAACATGGCGGCTGAGTATGCAGGTTTGCTGAAATAAAGAACACTAAAAATGGGCTTTTATACAAATATCATTATAACTCAACTAGGTAAAGCCACATACCAAGTTCTATTAATTTATGTTCATAATTAAAGGAGATAACACGTTAATTATTCTCGATAAGAATAACATGGGGCTGAGTATACAGGTTTGCTGCACGGGAACTATCGGGCAAAAAATGGATTTTTGTGCAAATATCAATAGACCACAATGAAATGAAGCAATATACCAAGTTTCGTCAGGATAAGTTGATAAATAAGCGAGATATACAATTTTTCTTATCCTCCATAAGAATAACATTGGACAACGTACTGTGTTTAGTACTTTCAATATCTCAGTAACCAAATGACGTAGAGCAATGATTAAAACATCAAATTGTGCGTATTTTTAAGCTGATTCCAATGAAAAAAAATAAAGTTTTACTTTTTCAAAAATCGTATGTAAAAAACTCAAAAAACCCATTTTTGGGGTACAAAACCCCCCCAAAATACCCCTTCGGATAGATCGGTCCGTCTGGTTTTCGAACTTTAAGTCATAAATGCTGCTTTACACGTTTGTACCAAATTTCATCAAAATAGGACCTTTTTTACGAGAGTTATCGGACCCACGGATATATATATATATATATATGAAACTGTATATATATATATATATATATATATATACAGTTTCAAACGAATGGTGTTTTTGGGGTCTGGGGACCTCAAAACGAAAAGTTATCATGGTCCCGGGCCTAGGTCTTACCATGCCGACTACGGTAATAGCTTCTTCCCTATAGGGGAAATTCGCTAAAACGATCGTTTTTAAGTTAAATTATTAATTTCCAGTCATGTACTCAAGATTCACGAAAAAAGTATCTTTTTTGTTAAAATATATTTTTGGTGATTTTTTAAAACTTTTCCGTTTCACTGTCTCGCTCTGTAGAAGATCTTCTGGTTTGTCTTTATGTGTTCTACAAGGTTTAAAAGAGCAGTTGTAGATTTTAATGGAAAACCAATGCTGCCTCTATATTATGAGATTATTAAGAGTAAAGTGGTTTAATATTCTTTCTAAAACAAATTTGTTCAGTATCTTTGAGCGTCGAAATAAGAGAGATGGATCTGTAGTTTCCAATACTGTCCTTGGATCTGTTCTTGTGTATTTGTGTAACACTTGGAATCCAAGGAAATGCTTACGAACTATGGACCGATTTAGTAACTGTCTATAAACGAAATCAGCTTGCTGAAATCCCTCAGGTTGTTCGAGGTCAACAAACTGATGCGCGGCAGATCAAGTCTTTTACCTGTAACTAGAGGAGTACCTCGAGGATCAGTTTTCGGGCCTTTTCATTGTTTTACTAATAATTTACCTACGTTTATTGACCCATTTAGCCATGTATGCAGATGACACCATCTTGCTCTCCTCTCAAAAATTAGTAGACGATCTAGAAATCAATCAATACTATAGTTCGTATTTGTCCGATTTGTCGTGGCTCCGTGCGTCCGTCCGTCCGCGGCTGTTTCTTGAGCTGTAATGGCTCCCGAGCTACGAAAAGATATTTTTTAAGGGTAATCGAGATCGGGGAAGCTGCACGTTTCGTTTGTTTTTCTTGAAAAGCAACCTTATTTGAGTTACGGTAGCTTAAAGCTTTATGTTTTTAGGCAATTTTCGTCCGTCCGTCCGTCCGCGTCTGTTTCTCGAGCTGTAATGGCTCCCAAGCTACGAAAAGATATTTTTAGGGATAATTGAGGTCTGGGAAGCTGCACGTGTAGTTTGTTTTTCTTGAAAAGCAACCTTATTTGAGTTACAGTAGCTAAGCTGTTTTAGCGAATTTCCCCTATAGGGAAGAAGGGCTATTACCGTAGGTCTCATGGTAAGGCTTAAGCCCGAGACCATGATAACTTTTCATCTTGAGGTCCTCAGATGCCAAAAACACCAGTCGTTCAAATTGGTATGTATATATATATATATATATATATATATGTATAATATATATGTTTGTGTGTGTGTGTGTGTGTGTGTGTGTGTGTGTGTGTGTGTGTGTGTGTGTGTGTGTGTGTGTGTCCGTAAGCACGATAACCCTCGTAAAAAAGGTCCGATCTTAATGAAATTTGGTAGAAATGTGTAAAGTACCATTTATTTGAACGAGTTTGAAAACCAAGGGGGGATTCTGGTTTGTTACCCCAAAAATGGGTTTTTGGGGTTTCCACATGAAATTTGTATGTGAATCAAATTTTATGTTTTACCACTGAATTCAGCATAAAAAACAAACAATTTCGTATTTTGATCATTGCTCTACGTCAATTGCTTACTGAGATATTGATAGTGCTAAACACAGTACGTTGTCTAATGTTATTGTTATGGAGAAACAGAAACATTTTATATCTCGCTTATTTATGGACATAAACTGACGAAATTTGGTATATGGCTTCATCTGGTTGTGGTTTATTGTTGTTTGCACAAAAAAACTTTTTCCCGATGGTTCCCGTAGCAGCAAACCTAGATACTCGGTCCCCATGTTATTCTTATGGAAAGTAATTAAATGCCATATATCGCTTATTCATGAATAATTATATGGATGAAACTTGGTATGTGATTTCACTTAGATGAGTTCTATTGATACAGGGTGTTTCACGGGAACCCTGACAAACTACAGGAAATGGATCCTTGGGTCAAAAGAAGCAAAAAATGCCCCATGAACATAGGACTTATCTCAATCGTTTTCTATTTATAAGTGAAAATAGGTTTTTTCTGTTTTCAGTGTACCTATTGAACATTTTGATCTCTAAATTGATAAATTGATAAAATAGTTTGATAAACTTTCCATTAATAGAATATTAAATTTAAAAGAGATTTCATAGCTATTTTGTGCAAAAGTGTTGAGTGTGGCTAAGAAAAACGAGTTTAAAAATAAAGTTTTTCCGAAAAAATCAAGATCCAAAAACTATTTCCTTTTTTTGACAGCCTTTTATAATACAACCGTTCAAGCATTTAGGTTGCAACTTTACCAACAGTTGTATAGTTCTATGGAGAAAAAGAAAATATCAATTTATGTACACTCTGAATGGGTATTATTTTACTTCAAACATAAAATGTTGTAATTTAACACAAATTTTAAAGGGAAATCCAGGGGTTGTGCTGAATGACATTATCGTCCTGATAAAACACATTAATTTATTTATTTACATTTTTTAAATTTTTCCCACATTAACAATAAATACTAAAACATCAAGAGTATTTCCTTTCAATAAAAGTTCATTTAACTAATGAAATGTCCTTCATTTCGAGACCGACACAGTCCAGCTCGTCTTAGCAGGGATGATGTAGCTGCTCTCATGACCATGTTAAGGTTTTTTATTGTTTGAGTTACGCTGAGGATCTTCTCTACCAACTCCTCTCTTGTTTGAGGCTTGATTCTGCACACTTCTGACTTCATAAGGCCCCATAGAAAGTAATCCATCGGAGTGAGTCCGGTGACCTTGAGGGCAAATTTACTGGTCCTCGATGAGCAATCACTTTTCTCTTGAAACGGTTTTTTAACGGTTCAACCACATTGTGCGTCCTGTGCGGCGGAGCTCCATCATTTTGAAAAACATCCTTTCTAATGACTGGATGAGAACTTCTTCGAGAAGTTCTGGTAGAAAGTTGTCTAAGAACTGTAGACAGCCCAGTTGTTTAAGAACTGTTCTGTAGGAAAGTTGTGTAAGAACTGTTCAGTAGCCCAGCTGGTTATCTCAGTCAATCCGGCAGTAGAGTAAGCCACAGCTCAAAATATTCCGCGTGATGTGTAGTTTTAATTTAACTAATTACGAATTTATTAACGAACTACGATAGTCCGAACACCGGTAGACCGAACGCCCCTGAGGTCCGAACGCCCTGTCATCCAAAAGCATCCGAACACCCCTGTAATCCGATCGATTCTGTAATCTGACGACCTTCAGAGTGAATGTTTTTAGATTTTTCATGTTTCAACAAAGAATCCAAGTTAGTGTAATTCCTGATTTCATTGTATTTAGTTGCAATATTATCTCTTATAACTTACGTACAGATTGTTTCCTGCCACAATATTTGTTACTATAATGTAATTTCGTTGTAATTGCAATCGCTTCTACTGAGTTTGTGGTCTTTGTTTAAAAAACCCTCAGTAACCGGAACATTTTGATAATCCGAACGCCTTGAACAAACAAATATTGGGATTAACGAGGTTTGCCTGTCACTTTATTTTAAGGTTTTACTTACCGGTATTTAAAGGTAAATGGACGTTCACATTTATTTTAAGTCAAAATAAAAAATATTGTATTCTGCTCAACCTCTTGATTTTCTTTGAAAAATTTGTGTTACCTTACAAAATGTTTGTTTTAAGTAAAATAATCCCTATACAAAGTATACATAAATTGATATTTTCTTATTCTCCATAGAATTATACAACTTTTGGTAAGGTTGCGACCCAAATGATTGAACGGTTGTATTATAAAAGGCTGTTAAAAAAATAAATTTTTTTGGATATTGATTTTTTCGGAAAAACTTTATTTTTAAACTAGTTTTTCTTAGCCACACTCAACATTTTTGCACAAAATAGCTATGAAATCTCTTTTAAATTTAATATTCTATCTATCTATGGAAATGTTATCAAAATATTTTATCAATTTATCAATCTAGAGGTCAAAATGTTCAATTGATACACTGAAAACAATAAAAACCTATTTTCACTTATAAATAGAAAATAATTGAGATTAGGTCCTATGTTCATAGGATATTTTTTGCTTCTTTTGACCCAAGGATCTATTTCCTGTAGTTTGTCAGAGTTACCGTGAAAAACCTTGTAATTGCATAAAATTATGTTGTAATCCTTGTAGCAGCAAACCCGCATACTCATCCCCAATGTTGTTCTTATGGAGAATAATTAATATTTTCAAAATCGCTTGTTTATGAATTTATTTCTTATGAATCCTGTTAAGTGGCTTAATGTGTTATGTTATATTCATTGGAAATTCGCCGAGTATGCAGGTTTGCTGCGACGGGGGTATTTAGGCATTTTAGCGAATTTCCCCTATAGGGAAGAAGCTATTACCGTAGGTCTCATGGTAAAACTTAAGCCCAAGACCATGATAACTTTTTGTTTTGTGGTTCTCAGATGCCAAAAACACCATTCGTTCAAATTTTTATATATGTATATATACTTATATGTATTTACATATATATATATATATATAAATACACCCATAAACCTAGGGTACACCCCTTCCTAGGTTATATATATATATATATGTGTGTGTGTGTGTGTGAGTGTGTGTGTGTGTGTCCGTAAGCACGATAACTATCGTAAAAAAGATCCGATCTTAATGAAATTTGGTAAAAATGTGGAAAGTACCATTTATTTGAACGAGTTCGAAAACCAGACGAATCCCACCATCCGAAGGGGGCTTAGGGGGAGGGGGGGGTTTTACCCTAAACATTTTTTTTGGGGTTTTCACATACAATTTTTATTTAAATCAAATTTTAAATTATACCACTGAATTCTGCTTGAAAAATAAACAATTTGGTATTTTGATCATTGCTCTACAACAATTGGTTACTGAGATACTGCAAGTGCTAAACATCTTACGTTATCTAATGAAGCCCAAACAATATATGAATATAATATGAATAAAAATATCATATCTCGCTTATTTATGAATATAAATTGACGAAACTTGGTATATGGCTTCATCTGGTTGTGGTTTGTTGTTGTTTTCACAAAAAAACAAATTTTCACGTATAGTTCCCGTAGCAGCAACCTAAGTACTCGGTCCCCATGTTATTCTTATGGAGAATAATTAAAATGTTATATATCGCTTATTTATAAATGTATATTAATGAAACTTGGTATTTGACGTTTATTAGACGAGTTCTATTGATATTTGCATAAAAACCCATTATTTTGTGTTCCTTGTTACATCAAACCTGCTTACTCATCCTCAATGTTATTCTTATGGAGAATAATTTAAATTGTATTTATCGCTTATTTGTGAATATATTTTTATGAATCTTGGTATGCGGCTTTATGTGGTGTTAAGACATTGGAAACTCGCTGAGTACGCAGGTTTTCTGCGACGGGGGTATTAGCATGTATTAGCGGAGCCGGGAGTATTCAAGCTTTGTTCCTGAAACAGCTGATTATTTTCTGGTCGCGATAGCGGCCGCCAATACTAGTACCTGAATAGCTCTTAACCTTGCAGTTGATTACTGTCACAAAAACAACCTGGTATTCAATGAATCAAAAACAGTGCAAATAAATTTTACGAATAAGAGATCTCGTTATAAACAATTTTCTCTCCCTCTCTCCCTAAACATACTGAGCTGACATTTCTTATAAAGCCGTACGTGTGTTGGCCAAATTCCGATTTTCATTCTTTGGGCTACGTTTCTTTGGGTCTATTTGTGTTTCGAAAAGTCCATAAATGCGTGTCACACCCTACTCACTAACACGCTCGAGTATTTGGCCGAACATTCTTTCGAATTTCTACTGATATTTTCATTGTTTATCGACAATGTAAACATGTTGGTATTCGGCATTTGTGCAGCACCCACACCGTTCGCGAACACGCCAAACATTCGGAATTCCGCTGAATATATTCGGGAAGTATTCGCGCAAGTAGTGCGGACAGGCTTTTTAGGGTTCGATCCCAGGTTTCAGTTACGTTGTTATACTTACGTTATGAATTTTCTTTATTTTTTATATTCTTATGGATTTGTTTATTGGTTACCATGGAAATAGTATGTAACGATTTTAAAACACTTTTAGCGAATTTCCCCTATAGGGAAGAAGCTATTACCGTAGTCGGCATGGTAAGACCTAGGCCCGGTACCATGATAACTTTTCGTTTTGAGGTCCCCAGACCCCAACAACACCATTCGTTCGATACTGTATATATATGTATATATATATGTATATATATATATATATATATATATATATATATATATATATATATATGTGTGTGTCCGTGAGCACGATAACTCTTGTAAAAATTATCCGATTTTGACGAAATTTGGTATAAACATGTAAAGCAGCATTTATGACTTTAAGTTCGAAAACCAGACAGATTGACCTATCCGAAGGGGTATTTGGGGGGGGGGGTTGTACCCCAAAAATGGGTTTTTTGAATTTTTTACACATAATTTTTGAAAAAGTCAAATTTTAGTTTTGACCATTCGATTCAGCTTAAAAAAACACACAATTTGGTATTTCGATCATTCCTCTACGTCAATTGGTTACCGAGATATTGAAAGTGCTAAACACAGTACGTTGTCTAATGTTATTCTTACGGAGGAAAAGAAAAGTTTTTTTATCTCGCTTATTTATGAACGTATACTGACGAAACTTGGTATACAGCTTCATCTCGTTGAGGTCTATTGATATTTGCTCCAAAAAAATGTTTTTGCATAATTCTCCCGTAGCAGCAAACCTGCGTACTCAGGCCCCATGTTATTCTTATGGATAATAATTAAATGCTCTGTCTCCCTTAATTATGACCATAAATTAATAAAAACTGGAATACGACTTCACCTAGTTGAGTTATATTGATATTAGCATACAAATCAATTTTTTGTGTTCCTTGTTGCAGCAAACCTGCGTACTCAGCCCCAATGTTATTCTTATGGAGAATAATTAAAATTGTATATATCGCTTATTTGTGAATATATTTTTATGAAACTTGGTAAGTGGCTTTATGTAGTATTAAGACATTTATATCTCCATTGGAAATTCGCTGAGTATGCAGGTTTGCTGCGACGGGGGTATTTTAATTTGGGATATACTTGTAAGAACGGGACACCAGAGCTACGAGTAACAAATAAATCTGCGACAGATTACCTACCATTTTGTATAGCCTACTAGCCGGAACCCACGACTTCAATCGCGTGGTTTTTTTTTAGTTCCCTTTGATTCTGGTTTATTTTTCCGTTGGTAAAAATGTTGTTACCATGGCGATCCAAATAAATAACTACGACACTCCATAAGGTTCATTGATAATCACAAATTCCATCAGTATGACGGATGAACCCTTAGGTTTAGGACTTAGATTAATGACTTGAAACCTTCCTAGGTTAACCTAAATTACCATGCATAGTTTAATCGCAATCCCATGAACAGCATATGAGCTCATGGCAAACAAAGGAAAGTTCATGTTTATATAATAGAGAAGATAATGTTGCTTCATCGTCTTATATATTTTATTTAAGTGCCCAGATTATAGATCAATAGTTGGTTGATCGTTGAAATTTTAAGAGAGGGTAGGCAACGAGGGATTCCTCTCTTGATGTTCCAAAAATAAAAAAAAACACAATATACACTTTATTGATGATATTTGTTTAATTACCTAATTACAAATTTACATTTTCATACAATCTCTCTCTTCTCGTTAAGAGAGTTGCAATTCTTATCCATAATGACTGGCCGGATGACTGGAGCAAGTGACTTGCCACATTTCTCGGTCATGTTTGTGACTGAGTGCTCGCGTATGCGGCTAGTATCAGTAAACAAATCCTAGACTTGACGCCGAGAGACCTGAGAGTCATCTCATCCAACAGGTCCACTAAAATGCACGTAGCTAAAACCATATCGGCCAATTTTAAAAGGTCCATTTAATTGACAATCAATCAATTTCGTAATTTAGGACGTGTAACTTGATTTAAATTAGTATCCATAGTTATCGAAAGTTGTTAAAAAATTAATACTAAAGACATGTAAAGGAACATACCAATCCGATGTTCTCTAAAATATGGTCGAATAGAGAACGTGGAAATGTGTTGATGTAGTCTATGCGCCTATGGATTCAACTGGGTGTATATTATGGCTGTTTTCGTACTACACATTTGAGTGTGTAACACCACTGATTATGAAATACATAAATTATGGTTATAAACAAGCAAGCGACAACAACAAGAAAACAACAGTTTGATAACTTGACACTCGATAAAACAATGTTCACTAATTTTACTTGTATTGAACGCTTGTATGCTCACACAAACATCATAGTTATTAAAATAACTGTAAAAACATAATTTAGTTTTGAGCAGTACTAAATTTAAATACCCCCATCGTAGCAAACCTGCGTACTCAGTAAATTTCCAATGCATGTATATGTTTCTCACTACAACATAAAGCCACTCACCAAGTTTCATAAAATAAACTAGGAGTACAAATATTGTACGCTCAAATATTCGCATAATGGGATGACCGAACTCAGAAATGGTAGATAAAGTTACTGCTGTTACGTAAGTTCCAACCGAAATTTGTTCACAAAGTATTAAATAATAGTCCTGGGGACTCTGTAGAAAAATATCTACTTTTATTTTGGTTAATTTTAGGTTATAGGTTACACTTTAAGCGTTCTTAATTATATTAGAGGTACAAAACCTTCAACAAAATATAACAGTAAGTTGCCTATTTAGTGAGGTACATTGGAAATATGCTGAGTACGCAGGTTTGCTATGACGGGCTATTTAAATAATATAAACTGACAAAAGAACACAGCTGGCAGAAGTAAATACCCCTGTCGCAGCAAACCTGCATACTCAGCGAATTTCCAATGTATAATAAATATCTTAATATCACTTAAAGCCGCATACCAAGTTTCATAAAAATATATTCACATATGTAAAGCGATTTTAATTATTCTCCATAAGAATAACATTGGTAATGAGTACGTAGGTTTGCTGAAACAAGGAACATAAAATTTGCTTTATGCAAATATAAATATAATTTAACTAGGCGAAGCCACATACCAAGGTTCATCAATATTAATCATAAATAAGCGCTATATAAAATTTGAATTATTCCCCATAAGAATAACATGGGGGCTGAGTAAGCAGGTTTGCTGCAACAAGGAACAAAATGAATGGGTTTTTATGTAATTATCAATATAACTCAACCAAGTGAAGCTACATTCCAAGTTTTATTAATTTATGTTCATAATTAAGGGAGTCATTACATTTTACTTATTCTCCATAAGAATAACATGGGGGCTGAGTACGCAGGTTTGCTGCTACGGGAATAATCAACAAAAAATCCATTTTTTGTGCAAATATCAATATACCAGTACTATGTGAAAACACATACCAAGTTTCATCAACATACATTCATAAATAATCGAGATATAAAATTGTATTTATTCTCCATAAGGAAAACATTGGACAACGTACTGTGTTTTGTAACATTTCTTTTGTCAATTATGTGTCTGTATTAAATATTTTTATCTTGAAAATAAGGACGTTATAGTTCAGCACTTTGAATATCTCTGCAACAGTTTGGTAGAATTCCAATTTAAACACCAAAATGATTGTTTTGTGGAACTGAACAGATTGGTAAAAGCAAATTTGAAGTTTACATTAAAAAAAACTGAGGAAAAGCCAAAAACCGTTTTCCATAAGATTAACATGGCAGATTTTATGAGTAGGTTTTTGGGATTTTCTCCGCAATCACTTAACCTAGGTTTATAATTCAAAATACTATATTATTTGTTTTTTTTAAGCTCTATAACATGGTCAAAACCAAAATTTTACTAATGGTTTGAATAGCCCCTAACCTTGCTCCAATACTCTAAACCCATCTGATATTTTACTCTTTTCATGCTGAGGAAAATTAAACGATATAAGTAGGAACACATGTAAAAAACTGGACAATAAAGGCAAATGAAACCAAATCAATCCATGTTACTTTTACAATGTCAAAAACTACTTGCCCCGCAGTCTCATTAAATAATGTACTGCTACCTCAAGCAAGTGAATTTAAATGCCTTTGCATGCATCTAGACAGGCGTCTTACATGGCACACTCACATCTGGAATAAAATATTAAATTTAAACCTGAGGACAAATAAATTGGTTTGGCTTTTTGGCAAACATTCAAAATTATCCGTTGAAAATAAGTTACTTTTATACAAAGTTATGTTAATACCAATATGGACCTATATATGGCATACAACTCTGGGAACAGCGTCCAATACAAATATTGAAATTATTCAGAGATATCAATCGAAAATGTTGAGAAACATTTTACAAGCGCCATGGTATGTAACTAACCGAGTTCTCCATCGCGACACTAAAACTCCATCTGTCCGAGAAGAATTTTCCAAATTAAGTGCAAGATATCAAAGTAAACTGGAAGACCATCCAAACTATCTTGCAGTAAATCTTTTGGACAATAGGGAAGCAACATTTCGACTAAAAATACATCATGTTCTGGGTCTTTGTTCCAGCTTCTTGTAAAAGTTATGTTTACAGTTTTCTGTTCCTAGTCCTATGTTAGTGCGCACAGTGGTGCGTAACCAACTCATGTTACATAATCTATATCACATTTGCTTATTGTTAATGTTGAACAGATTGTAAATAAAAAATTGTTATAAAAAATATATTTCACGCAGATTTCGAGACAACCACTTGACTGATTTCGATGATTCTTTTTTCAATATGAAGGTAATTTTACGTAGAAAGTCGTAACGAAGCCAGAATTTCGATTTAGGCCTCAGGGCTCTGCCCCACGGGACTTCCAAGTTCCCATGTTATTCATATAAAAGAGAGTTTAATTTGGTTTATGCCACGTTTTTCTTAATTAAATTCATTAAAATAGACAGCTGTTAAAGGATTATATCTAACTACAGACTGTCATTGTTTTGTTTAAAATTTGTCTACTGTCTTCCTTATTTAGCGTTTTTAATCACAAAATCTTGCGGATGAGCAGTTCGTTATATACGTGAAAACGGCTGCACGTATCGTTTTCAGATTTTACACAACTGTTTTCCAGTACATTTCACGCTTCCAGTTCAACAAGCGAACACATTCGTTAAACAGTTTTCTATTAATCAACATTTATAAGTTGTAAAATTTCCATAAGGTAAAGAATTGGACAAAAATTACTGGTTTTAAAGTACGAGATACTAACAAAATTACGTTATAGTAACAAATATTGTGGCAGGAAACAATCTGTACGTAAGTTATAAGAGATAATATTACAACTAAATACAATGAAATCAGGAATTAAACTAACTTGAATTCTTTGTTGAAACATGACAAATCTAAAAATATGCATTCAGAAGGTTGTCAGATTACAGAATCGATCGGATTACAGGGGTGTTAGGATGACAAGGCTTTCGGATGACTGGGCGTTCGGACCTCAGGGGCGTTTGGTTTACCGGTTGTTCGGACTAAAGTAGTTCGTTAATAAATTCGTAATTAGTTAAATAATTGTAAGTTGAGCAACTACACATCACGCGGAATATTTTAAGCTGTGGGTTACTCCACTGCCGGATTGACTGAGATAACCATCTGGGCTTACTGAACATGGCTCCTGTTGATGTAGAAAATGGCATTTTAAACTCCGTACAGCAAAGCCCAGGAACAAGCGTGAGAAAGCTTTCAAGAAAACATCTGGTATTCATCTCTAAAACATGGAGAATTTTAAGTAATGAAGGATTATATCCTTATCATTTATTTAAAGAAAGTTCAGTTTCTTCACCCTGGCGATGACGAAAGAAGGTATCAGTTTTGTCGCTATGTAGTGATGAATCGTCCCCAGATCAAGTTTATACTCTTCACCGACGAGGACCAATGTACTCGAAATGGTATAAACAACTCGAACAGTGTCCACATATGGGCTGAAGAAAATCAACATGCTACAGTGGAGACAAACTTTCAACAAAGGTTTTAGTGAATGTTTGGTGCGGTCTTTAAATAACATACTTGTAGTACCTTATATTTTTAACGGACCTCAAAATGGTGTCAGTTATCAGTTGTCAGTTCTTATACAACTTTCTACCAGAACTTCTCGAAGAAGTTCCCATCCAGTCATTAGAAAGGATGTTTTTCAAAATGATGAAGCTCCGCCGCACAGGACGCACAATGTGGTTAAGATCGTTAAAAAACCGTTTCAAGAGAAAAGTGATTGCTCATTGAGGAGGACCAGTAAATCTGCCCTCTAGGTCACCGGACTCACTCCGATGGATTACTTTCTATGGGGCCTTATGAAGTCAGAAGTGTGCAGAATCAAGCCTCAAACAAGAGAGGAGTTGGTAGAGAAGATCCTCAGCGTAACTCAAACAATAAAAAACCTTAACATGGTCATGAGAGCAGCTACATCATCCCTGCTAAGACGAGCTGGACTGTGTCGGTCTCGAAATGGAGGACATTTCATTAGTTAAATGAACTTTTATTGAAAGGAAATACTCTTGATGTTTTAGTATTTATTGTTAATGTGGGAAAAATTTAAAAAATGTAAATAAATAAATTAATGTGTTTTATCAGGACGATAATGTCATTCAGCACAACCCCTGGATTTCCCTTTGAAATTTGCGTTAAATTACAATATTTTATGTTTGAAGTAAAATAATACCCATTCAGAGTGTACATAAATTGATATTTTCTTTTTCTCCATAGAACGATACAACTGTTGGTAAAGTTGCAACCTAAATGCTTGAACGGTTGTATTATAAAAGGCTGTCAAAAAAATGAAATAGTTTTTGGATCTTGATTTTTTCGGAAAAACTTTATTTGTGAACTCGTTTTTCTTAGTGAATGTTAAATGTGTAAACTCAACAATTTTGCACAAAATAGCCATGAAATCTCTTTTAAATTTAATATTCTATCTATCTATGGGAAGTTTATCAAAATATTTTATCAATTTATCAATTTAGAGATCAAAATGTTCAATAGGTACACTGAAAACAGAAAAAACCTATTTTCACTTATAAATAGAAAACGATTGAGATTAAGTCCTATGTTCATAGGACATTTTTTGCTTCTTTTGACCCAAGGATCCATTTCCTGTAGTTTGTCAGGGTTCCCGTGAAACACCCTGTATCAATAGAACTCATCTAAGTGAAGTCACATACCAAGTTTCATCCATATATCGCTTATTCATGTTATTACTTTCCATAAGAATAACATGGGGACCGAGTATCTAGGTTTGCTGCTACGGGAACCATCGGGAAAAACTTTTTTCGTGCAAACAACTATAAATCACAACCAGATGAAGCCATATACCAAATTTCGTCAGTTTATGTCTATAAATAATCGAGAAATAAAATTTGTCAGTTTCTCCATAAGAATAACATTAGACAACGAACTGTGTTTAGCACTATCAATATCTCAGTAACCAATTGACGTAGAGCAATGATAAAAATACTAAATTGTTTGTTTTTTTATGCTGAATTCAATGGTAAAACTTAAAATTTGATTCACATAAAAATTACATGTGGAAACCCCAAAAATCCCATTTTGGGGTAAAAAACCGAAATCCCCCTTCGGATGGTGCGATTCGTCTGGTTTTCAAACTCGTTCAAATAAATGGTACCTTACACATTTCTACCAAATTTCATTAAGATCGGACCTTTTTTATGAGAGTTATCGTGCTTACGGTCACACACACACACACATATATATATATATATATATATATATATATATATATATATATATATATATATATATCTTGTGTGTTAGTGTTATATATATTATATATATATATATATATATACATATAAATTTGAACGACTGGTGTTTTTGGCGTCTGAGGACCTCAAAATGAAAAGTTATCATAGTCTCGGGCTTAAGTCTTACCATGAGACCTACGGTAATAGCTTCTTCCCTACAGGGGGAATTTTCTAAAACAGCTTAAAGCTACCGCAACTCAAATAAGGTTGCTTTTCAAGAAAAACAAACGAAACGTGCAGCTTCCCCGACCTCGATTATCCCTAAAAAAATATCTTTTCGTAGCTCGGGAGCCATTACAGCTCGAGAAACAGCCGCAGACGGTCGGACGCACGGAACCACGACAAATCGGACAAATGCGAACTATAGTATTGATTGATTTCTAGATCGTCTACTAATGTTTGAGAGGAGAGCAAGATGGTGTCATCTGCATACATAATTGTGTGGCTAAATGGGTCAATAAACGTAGGTAAATTATTAGTAAAACAATGAAAAGGCCCGAAAACTGATCCTCGAGGTACTCCTCTATTTACAGATAAAATACTTGATCTGCCGCGCATCAGTTTGTTGACCCCGAACAACCTGAGGGATTTCAGCAAGCTGATTTCGTTTATTAAGATAGTTACTAAGCCGGTCCATAGTTCGTAAGCATTTCCTTGGATTCCAAGAGTTATACAAATACACAAGAACAGATCCAAGGACAGTATTGGAAACTACAGATCCATCTCTCTTATTTCGACGCTCAAAGATACTGAACAAATTTGTTTTAGAAAGCATATTAAACCACTTTACTCAAAATAATCTCATAATATAGAGGCAGCATTGGTTTTCCATTAAAATCTACAACTGCTCTTTTAAACCTTGTAGAACACATAAAGACAAACTAGAAGATGGTGAGCATGTCATTGGCATCTGCTTGGATCTAAATCAAAGCAGATGCCAATGACATGCTCACCATCTTCTCCAGAGCGTGAAATTATTAAAAGCAGTGCAGTGGTTCTATTTTTTTATTAATACAAAACATAATCAAGATAAAACAATGAAGCCATTTTTATTTAAACTTAAAACCTTTCATAGTAAATATAAACATATGATTAGCATTGTCATATGCTAATATAATATTTACTGGAGTAGTTGTATTTAACTTCCAACACCCCCGTTCAATTTTAAGTCCGTTATTGAATAATAAAACTTAAAATTGCTCATCACAAAATTACAACAAACTTAAGGCTCTTGAGAATTTAACAAACTTCTCTTTACACAACGACTTGGTAAAAATGTCTGCTACGTTCTTATCTGAAGATACATATAGAACTTTCACAATGCCCTTAGCGACAATATCTTTGATGAAATGAGCTTTAATGTCAATATGTTTGGATCTCTTGGTGTTCTCATAGTTTTTCATCATTGCAATTGCACTCTGGTTGTCGACATTTAAGACTGGAGTTGTTTCTGCTTGTTTAAAGTCATTAGCCAATCCGCTGACAAACATAATTTCGGTTGCACAGTGTGCTGCAGCCAAATATTCAGCTTCGGCAGTCGACAAAGCAACAACTTGTTGTTTCTTTGAAGTCCAGGACACTAGATTACCAAAATGATAAATTGCAATGCCAGTTATGCTTTTTCTGTTAGAAATATCATTTCCCCAATCTGCATCAGCATAACCCTCAACACATTCTTCGTTTTGACTTTTCTTGAATTTCAGTGTTAAATGTTTGGTATTACTTATGTATTGCAAAATCCTTTTTGCAGCATTCCATGTAGTCTGTGTTGGTCTGTCGAGAAATCTTCCTAGAAACGATGTTGCAAATGAAATGTCAGGTCTTGAAATCATTGCTAAGTAGTTTAGACTTCCAATTAGCTCACGATATGGAACATTGGTTATAATATCTTCATCGAGATTAACATGAAAGTTTACTTCCATTGGAGTTTCTTTTCCTTTACAATCAATCATATTGAACTTCTGTAGTACTTTGTCAATCATTTTAGTTTGGCTTAGAGATATTGTGTCACCACTTCTTGATACTTCAGTTCCGAGGAATGTTCCTATACTGCCTAAATCTTTTACATTAAATTCACTTTTTAATTTACTCACCAACTCTTCAATTTTCTCTTGTTTTCCTGTTAAAAGACAATCATCAACGAATAGTGTTAACCAGACATCTTCTCCTATGTATAAACACACATCATGCATTGAGCGTTTCAATCCGTTCTTTTGAATGAATTCATTGAAACAATTGTTCCAGCAACGAGGCGATTCCTTTAGTCCGTACAAAGCTCTATTGAGCTTTAAAACTTTTCCTTTTGGCGCGGTTACTCCCTGAGGTATTTTAATGAAAACATCCTCTTCCAATCTACCATTTAAGAAAGCAGTGGGAACATCTAAATGTCTAAGTTCCCAATCATTCTGAAGTGCATGAGAAATTGTCATTCGAACAGTAGTCATTTTAGCAACAGGAGCATAGACATTAGAACTACACTGTTCTTGAAATCCTTTTGCTACTAATCTGGCTTTTTTAACATTATCCTGCTTGGTCCTGAAAACCCATTTAGTGTCTATTGCAACTTTTCCTTCAGGTAAATCTGCTTCTGACCAAGTTTGAAATTTGTTATGACTATCCAGTTCATTTTGAATAGCTTTTTGCCACTCACTACCAGATTCTATAGCTTCTTTATAAGTTGAAGGATCATTTTCGGTTGAGATTAAACAATAATAAGCACTATAGATATCGTAATCCTCATACTTTTTTGGAAACGTTGTTTTCCTTTTACTCCTTTGATGATTCTGCTCCTCATGGGGTTCGTCATGTTGATTTCCATGTAATTGAGTGTGTTCTGGAATTTCATTATAACTGTCTGGTTCTTCATTTTCGTTACTAAGCTGTGGGACAACTTTCGATTCTGTTACTTTTGAAACAGTTTGGTGTCTGTAATCATTTTCGTTAAATTTGACATCACGAGACACTACAATTTTGTTGTTTACTGGATTCCATAAACGGTAACCAGGACCACCATACCCAACCATCCGCATTTCTGTTGCCCTTGGTTCAAGCTTACCTTTCTTTGGAAGATTGTATACCCAAACTTTAGATCCAAAAACTCTCAATTTGTCTAAAGTTCCATTTGATTTACCAAAGTAAATATGGGCAGGTACTCTCCCATTAAGAGCACGTGATGGTGATCTGTTTAACTGATATATCGCACAACAGACTGCTTCTCCCCACAGATATTTGGGCAAGTTAGTATCCACAAACATAGATCTTACTTTATCAAGGATTGTTCTGTTCAGCCTTTCAGCGACACCATTTTGTTGAGGCGTATAACTAGCAGTATACTCTAACTGAATACCATTGTTTGCACAAAAAGATTTAAAGTTATTTGATGTGAACTCTCCTCCTTTATCTGATCTTAATCTAGCTACTCTAATGTTCTGTGATTTCAGTTGCTCTACATATTGAATCAGTTTACTTTCAGCTTCAGACTTATTTTTAAGAATATATACATGTGAAAAATGAGAAAAATCATCTGTAATTGTTATATAATATCGCTCACCGTTTAGAGTTGGAACATCTACAGGTCCCCAGACGTCAGTGTGAACAAGTTCCCCGATACGTGTTGAACGAGGTCCCTGTGCGTTTTTAAAAACATTTCTGGTTGCTTTACCTTTCTTGCAGGAGTCACAAGGAGTCTTTGAATATGGCAGACGAAGTAATTGTAACCCTCTTCTATTAAGGTGACCAAGACGTAGATGCCATAGATCTTCATCAGAAGACAACGATAAGCCAGTGCTCGCTTTTGGTTTCCCTAAGCTAAATCTTGCGACAAAAAGATTATTTTCAAGATTGCACTTGAAAAGTAGGTTGTTTCTCTTTGTTACTTGAGCACAACCATGATCAAATGTTACACTGAAACCTGCTTTATTGATTTTTTGAACAGAGAACAAATTAAATGGTAATCCATCTACAATTAGTGCTTCAATACTGATTTGTTTTGGTACTTTGTTAATCCCTTGATTACAATACACAACCAGTTTTCCCTGTCTTTTGGCTTCCATAGTTTGTCCATTAGCTACTTTTAACTGTATTGGTATGATATCCGCGACATCTCTCATATATTTCTCCATTGAGGAACAAACCAAATTATTAGTTGCTCCAGAATCAACAATAAAATTAACTTTACCTTCTTCTTGAACATTTTCAATTGTAGTTGAATAAGCAGTAAAATTTGTGAATGAAATACTAGCGTCCGAGTCTTGCTCAGCTACATTAGCATTGTGATTACTGCGATTATTCCACCTTTTATCACGAAAATTACCTCTTGATCTCCCCCCAGAATGATTTTGATATCTATTTTGTTGATTATTAGACCCCTCAGTTTTGTGAAACCTTTTGGACACTTATTTTGATAATGATCAAAGCTACCACACTTAAAACATTTGTTTGCATTACTTTTCCCCGAGTAGAAAGAACATTCTACCTCTGGTTTAGAATAGTTTTGAGAATTATTTAGTTTTAATTCAACATCAAGCAATTTACTTTTTACAAAATCAAGTGTTAGTGTGGAGGTAGTCGTTTCTAAGACTGTAATTACTGTATCATATTTCTTAGGAATAGTCAACAGTAAATGACATACCTTGTCATCTTCATCCAGATTTGTACCAGTAGATTCGAGGTCTCTAATCAGTGTATCAAACTTCATGAAATGGTCCTGCAGATTTGTATTTGCATCACATTGGAGCGTTAAGAGCTGTCTTCTTATATACAATCTTGATAAGGTGCTCCTACGTTCAAAGACGTTCCTAAGTGCTTTTAACATCTCATGTGCAGTCTTGGCATCTTTTATGTACTCCAAATGTCGATCCGTGATACATTGTACAATTATTGACCTAGCTTTTGCATCTTGTGCCAAAGTTTCTTTCTTCTGTTTTTCTGGAAGTTTATCTAAATCTTCAGTGGTGTATTCCTTTTGTGTGACTTCCTTGACACCTTTTTCATCAAGAATACATTCCAATCTGAATTTCCAGTTTGAAAAATTTGAATCAGTTAGTTGGGGAAGATTTGTTAACGTTGTCATTTTAATCAGACATTAAACAAAAAAACAAAATCACAATAAAATAGAAATTACATTATCTGGGCACATCAACCTAAAGAAATTATTAAAAGCAGTGCAGTGGTTCTATTTTTTTATTAATACAAAACATAATCAAGATAAAACAATGAAGCCATTTTTATTTAAACTTAAAACCTTTCATAGTAAATATAAACATATGATTAGCATTGTCATATGCTAATATAATATTTACTGGAGTAGTTGTATTTAACTTCCAACAAGGCAGTGAAACGGAAAAGTTTTAAAAAAATCACCAAAAATATTTGTTAACAAAATAGATAGGTACTTTTTTCGTGAATCTTGAGTACATGACTGGAAATTAATAATTTAACTTAAAAACGATCGTTTTTGAATATGGTGTCAGTAAGGTGGCGTCCTTGGTTTTGCACACATTGTTGGAGTCTGAGATGGAATCCGCTCATGACGTTCTGAAGCATCTGCGACGGAATGTTGTTAATTTCTTTCCGAATTCGTTCTTCCATATTTTCTTTCGTTCTTTGTGGATTTTCAAAGATCTGGAATAGCGAATTCGACAAGAAATTAACAATATTCCGTTGCAGATGCTTCAGAACATCATGGGCTGATTCCATCTCAGACTCCGACAATCTGTGCAAAACCAAGGACGCCACCTTACTGACACCATATTAAAGAATTATCGTTTTTAAGTTAAATCATTAATTTACATTCATTAACTCAAGATCCATGCTAAAATTTATGCTTTTAATTAAAATGTGTTTTTGGTAATTTTTCAAAATCTTGCCGTTTCACTGCCTTACTCTGTAATTTGTCTTGATGTGCTCTACAAGGTTTGCAAGAGATGTTGTAGATTTTAATGGAAACCCAATGCTGCCTCTATATCATGAGATTATTTAGAGTCAAATGATTTAATATTCTTTCTAAAACAATATTCTCCAGTATCATTGAAAGCGTCTAGATAATAGAGATGGATCTGTAGTTTCCAATACTGCCCTTGGATCTATGCTTGTATATTGGTATAACTTTTGCCACAAAATTTTCGTTGGATTTATACCAGTAAGAAATGAATATCTCAACAGGGATTTTGCGTAAAAACGGAACTGAGATGACGAAAGACGGTCACTATCTTCCGTGTATAGTACTGTATATTAAAATCGATGGATAGATAAACTTCGGACTGATGTAAACTATAATGCACGGTAACTATTGTTATAAATCTTACCTTCGAAAAGTATCGGGTAAAACCACTGGCTTCCTGTCCTGAAATGATTTTTCTACGGTTCTCAACTCATTTAGGCACATGCCAGAATGGTTGCTTAAACGTGCCCCGCCAGGAAGTGGAAGTAAGGAATCGGATAATGGGGTTTCTAATTCATTATTTTGTCAAGTCCAACCAATTCATCGGGTGTGAACAAGTTTATTTCCATTGCTGAGGGTCCTGGCTCCTATATACATGCACAGGTAACACTTACAACTTTACCATGATTTTTGTAGAAACAACTTTTGAAAATTGATCTGAAGTAAAATCTTAACACTGGGATAATAATAATCGGCAAGATTTATAAAATTGCAAAATTATAGGATGACTACGCAAGTAGATAATATTATTTAATGTCCTCATCCGGTGACGCAAGCGGCAATGGCCGTGGTAGAGTATTGCGACATGACCTCTACTGACCACCGGACAGTGAAGAGTGAGTGCACTGCACATATAAAGTGCCTACATGCAACGGGGAAGCATTGGAATCGCATCGCTTAAATATTTCAAATTGTTAGCGCCCCTAAACATAGAAGGGAAGAATTTGAATTACTCCTCCCATCTTTTAGCGAATTCCCCCTATAGGGAAGAAGCTATTACCGTAGTCGGCATGGTCAGACCTAGGCCCAGGACCATGATAACATTTCGTTTTGAGGTCCCCAGGCCCCAAAAACACCATTCGTTCGAAACTGTACATATATATATATATATATACATATATATATGTGTGTGTGTGTGTGTGTGTGTGTGTGTGGGTTCGATAAATCTCGTATAAATGGTCCGATTTTGATGAAATTTGGTAAAAAGGGATATTTTGGGGAGATTTTGTACCCCAAAAATGTGAAGTTTTGAAGTGCTTACTCAGCCCTCATGTCATTCTTATGGAGGATAATTAAAATATTATATGTTGCTTATTTATTAATGAATATTCATGAAACTTGGTATGTGGCTTCATCTAGTTGAATTCTATTTATATTTGCATAAAAACCAATTTGTTGTGTTCCTTGTTTCAGCAAACCTATGTACTCATTCCCAATATTATTCTTATAGAGAACGACTCAAATATTTTAAAATGTATATGTTTTGCGTTCATGAGACAGCACACTGACGAGATGAAATATAATTTGCTAGTAAAATTTTGTTCATAAAATACCATGTTAAAACTAACCTCAGTGCTAATTTTCGTAAGTAGCAGATAACATTTCCAATATATGTTGTTCTAATATCCAAGTTCTGCTTAATCTACAATGATTGGGCTGTATTAATATCAATTAATATATTGTGCAGAAGTTGAATCTAATATACTATACAGCCGCATGTGTAACTCACTCACTCACTCACTCACTCACTCAGGTATACGAATTCTAGACCACTTCTAGAGGAGCTAGAAACCTGAAATTTGGCATGCAGGTAGCTTTTACCTTGAAACCCCCAGGAAAATCTTTAAAACATACAATTTCATATTTGAAACTCCGTAAAAATAAATATAAATAATTTAGTTCTCGTTTTTTGAGGTTAACTGATGTCGGTAATTCAGTATGCAGTTCAATTGGTATGTTGTACTACGTTACCGACATGCATTATTATGTATTTCAAATTTTCGGTGCAGTATACAAAAATCTACATGGGTTTTTGCGTATAAGAGTTTTGTGGCAATCCAGTCACAATAAATGTCTTCCCTATTAAATATTTATAATTTTAAACTTAATTAAATATTCTTTCATGATCTCATAATTGCATCGACTAATGTCTACACGAATATTATCTTCACGAATCAGTAGATAAACAAACTTATTTTAGATTTAATGAATTTGAAGTATTTAAAACGTTAAAACCAAATAGTTAGCACATTAAGTAGATTTGTTGGTCTATTGGTTGGTTTTGTTTTACATAATTTGTGGGAAAAACCCTACATAAATTAGGTTAAATATGTTACAGATGACTTTTATTCGCTACAAACATAATATTTTACTGTTGTAACTTTTATTGATGGAAGTCTACTCCATTTAAAAATACAAGTTGTCAAACGGTACAGTCAACAGCATAGGGAAAAACGAGAAAAAGCGGTATGCACAGAAGGGGTCTGCAGTATTATGTGATTCAGCAGTCCTTTTGTAAAAGAATTTAAACGCTTGAAAAAACATGACATGTTATTATTTGTTGCTTAATGTTTTTGTATTTTAGGCCCACTTGAAGGATTAAAAGCATTGTTATTTAGGAAACATTAACAACAGAACTAAGCTACCATATTTGTTATGTTTATGTTGTGATGATTTAAATATTTTCAAATTAGAAAACTTCACATTTAAAAAAATATATATTTGTTGTACGGATGTAAATTATTTCTTTACCATGAAATGATACATGGAGGATTGTATTTTGCCTCATACTATTTATTTCTTAGTTCATCGCATCAAAACTCATAATTGTGATTGAATTATTCTTGAAATAAAAGCTTCTCGCGAACGCCACTGACGATCTACAACGGGGGTTCCCCTACAAAATCAGATACACATTTTGATGGCTTACGTATAAAAAACAGTTTCATAAAGATTTTACTTTAAAAAATACGCTAGAAGCCTTGTAATCAGAAAACAGCCGCATGTGTAACTGACTCACTCACTGAGGTATACGAATTCTAGACCACTTCTAGACGAGCTAGAAACCTGCAATTTTGCATGCAGGTAGCTTATAGCTTGTAACCCCCAGGAAAATCGCCAAAACTGACGGTTTTTTATCTTAACCCCCCCAAAAAAATATTTAAACCCCCCCAAAAAATATTTAAACCCTCCCAATAAAATATTTAAACCCCCCCCAAAAAAGGCGGCCGAACGGATTGACCTATCGAAAAATGGACACCACCACGTGCCACGGATTTTGCAAGGTACGGATTTTAACTTCGTTCCTATGACATTTTGTCGTATCTCGCTCCCTTCACCCTTAGGTATCGCTCGATTTTTCAAATTTTAGGCAATTTCGACGGTTATTTCCTTGGTTTTTAATTTCCTATCATTTTAATTTAGTATATAAATGATTGATATTTGGCACTCAATATGTTAATACATTACTCTTTACGAAACACTCGATAAACTAACATGTTTTAATAAGTAAACACCTCTAAAAATTAAAAACCCTAATTGTTTCATAAATGACAAACTGCATTATCGACTTACTCAGGTTATTCTAGACAAGCTATAAACATGGAATTAGGCCTACATGTAGCTTGTCCATGAAAACCACCAGAAAAAATTGCAAAAAGGCATAATTTTTAATCAGAACCACATAAAAAAAATTAAAAATGGAGGAAAATTTGAATATGTCCAAAATAGTGCTTTTTTATTTTAGCTCTAACGGACGAACGGATAGTCCTATCGATAAACGGAATACCTCCACTTGCCAAGGAATTTAGACGATCTAAAACTTTGACTTTTGTCGTATCTCGTATCCTTCACCATTAGATAGCGCTAGATTTTTTAAATTTCAAAATTTTTTCAAGGTTTTGTGGTGTGTTTGCATTTTTTTATCACGTGAACAGATTTTATGATTTACACCAATCGATCTAGGGGCGAAGCCTCCCACAATGGTCTAGGGATCTAGGGGTTGGGGAAGTGGGTTGGTAGGGGAGGTCTAGGAGAGGAGAGGGTTGCAAATTATCTGTTTGGGTATATGAGATATCTGTTTGGGTATATGAGATATAGCATGCATGTGTCTTGAAACCTCAAATATCCTTAAACATTTCCAAACTCGTACTATTTCAATTTTAAGCCCCTCATATTTAAATAACTGCTGATATGTCTATTTTTTTATAAGTAGTAGTATAATGTCGGTTCTAGGTCCTTAATATGACACCACTTTCACTTGAGCTAGGTACCCGGGCCACTGCCACGGGAACTAAGCACCCGAAAACTACCTGGGGGCGAAGCCACCCAAAGGGGTCTGGGGGCGGAGCCCCCAGCGAGCGAAGCGAGTCTAATCTAATATACTATACAGCCGCATGTGTAACTCACTCACTCACTCACTCACTCACTCAGGTATACGAATTCTAGACCACTTCTAGAGGAGCTAGAAACCTGAAATTTGGCATGCAGGTAGCTTATAGCTTGTAACCCCCAGAAAAATTGCCAAAACTGACAATTTTTTATTTTAACCCCCCTAAAAAAAATATTTAAAACCCCCCCAAAAAGGCTTATTTTAAAATTACAGTTTTTGAGCTCTAGCGGCCGAACGGATTGACCTATAAAAAAACGGCAACCACCACGTGCCACGGATTTTGGAAGATCTACAACTTTGTTCCTATGACTTTTTGTCGTATCTTGCTCCCTTCACCCTTAGGTAGCGCTAGATTTTTCAAAATTTAAACAATTTTGACGGTTATTTTCATGGTTTTTAATTTCCTATCACTTTAATTTAGTATTTAAAGGCTTGACATTTGGCACTCAATATGTTGGTACATTATTCTTCACGAAACACTCGATAAACTAACATGTTTTAATAACTAAACATCCTAAAAAAATTAAAAATCCTAATTATTCCATAAATGACAAACTGCATTATCGACTTACTCAGGGAATTCTAGATAAGCTAGAAACATGGAATTAGGCCTACATGTAGCTTGTCCTTTGAAACCCCCAGGAAAATTTCAAAAAGGTATAATTTTTTATTTTAACCTCCTCAAAAAAATTCAAAATGGAGGAAATTTTGAACATCTCTAAAATAGTGTATTTTTTGTGGCTGTAGCGGCCAAACGGTTGGTCCTATCGAGAACCGGAGACCACCTCGACACACGGATTTTAGACGATCTACAAATTTGGTCCTATGACTTTATCGTATCTCGTCTCCTTCACCCTTAGGTAGCGCCAGATTTCTCAAATTTAGGCATATTTTCTATATTTTGTGGCAGTTTTTTTCCTATCATGTTAATATAATTGATGGAGGCCTAATATTGGGCACGCAGTATGTCTACATCACACTTAGTAAATAGCAGCAGAAATATGACCAGTTTTTATTAATTAAACCTGTCGAAAAATGAAAAAATCTAAATATCTTTAGATATGACTGTTTTCTTAGTATAAGTAGTGGTGTATTGGGGGTTCTGTCCCAATTTATAGTATTGGATATACACGTGACACCAATAATACTTGAGCTAGAGACGTGAGATTTGGCATGCATGTGCTTTGCACCTTTTAACCTTACAGAAAATTCCCAAGCATTATTTGTTTAGTTTTAACTACCTCAAAACAATTCATAATAACGGTTATAAACAATCAGAATGTAGTGTTGTTTAAACAGTTCTAGCAGCCAAACGGATGGTCTTATACTTAAATATCTGCTGATTTGTCTGTTTTCTTAGTATAAGTCTTATAGGGTTCTGGGCCATTTGAAACAACACCTCTTCAACATGAGGCCAAACAGCGAGCTGGGGGCGAAGCCCCCCACTGGGGTCTGGGGGCGGAGCCCCCAGCGAGCGAAGCGAGTCTAAAATATATACAGCCGCATGTGTAACTCACTCACTCACTCACTCACTGAGGTATACGAATTCTAGACCACTTCTAGATGAGCTAGAAACCTGAAACTTTGCATGCAGGTAGCTTATAGCTTGTAACCCCCAGAAAAATTTCCAAAACTGTCAATTTTTTTATTTTAACCCCCCTAAAAAAATATTTAAAACCCCCCCGAAAAGGCTTATTTTAAAATTACAGTTTTTTAGCTCTAGCGGCCGAACGGATTGACCTATCGAAAAACGAACACCACCACGTGCTACGGATTTTATAAGATCTACAACTTTGTTCCTATGACTTTTTGTCGTATCTTGCTCCCTTCACCCTTAGGTAGCGCTAGATTTTTCAAATTTCAGGCAATTTCGACGGTTATTTTTGTGGTCTTTAATTTCCTATCACTTTAATTTAGTATGTAAAGGCTTGATATTTGGCACTCAATATGTTTACACATTACTCTTCACGAAACACTCGATAAACTAACATATTTTAATAATTAAACATCCCAAAAAAATTAAAAACCCTAATTATTCTATAAATGACAAACTGCATTATCGACTTACTCAGGCAATTCTAGATAAGCTAGAAACATGGAATTAGGCCTATATGTAGCTTTTCTATTGAAACCCCCAGGAAAATTGCAAAAAGGTATAATTTTTTATTTTAACCTCCTCAAAAAAATTAAAAATGGAGGAAATTTTGAACATGTCCAAAATAGTGACTTTTTATTTTAGCTGTAGCGGCCGAACGGTTGGTCCTATCGAGAAACGGAGACGACCATGTGCCACGGATTTTAGACGATCTACAACTTTGGTCCTATGACTTTTTGTCGTATCTCGTCTCCTTCACCCTTAGGTAGCGCTAGATTTTCCAAATTTCGGCATATTTTCGAAATATTTTGGCCGTTTTTTATTTCCTATCACGTTAATATACTTGATGGAGGCCTAATATTGGGCACGCAGTTTGTCTACATCACACTTAGTAAATAGCAGCAGAAATATGACCAGTTTTTATTAATTAAACCTGTCGAAAAATGAAAAAATCTAAATAACTTTAGATATGACCGTTTTCTTAGTATAAGTAGTGGTGTATTGGGGGTGCTGTACCAATTTATATTATTGGATATACACGTGACACCAATAATACTTGAGCTAGAGACGTGAGATTTGGCATGCATGTGCCTACCACCTTTTCTTTCCAAATCCTACAATTTTTAGTTTGAACTATCTCAATAAAATAAATAATTGTGAATACAAAAATCAAAATGTAGTATTTTTTTATTTAAGCTCTAGCGGCCGAACGGGTTATCCTATCGAAAAACAAAGACCACCGTGTGCCACGGATTTCAGTCGAACTACAACTTTAGTCCTATGACATTTTGCCGTATCTCTCCCCTTTCACCCTTAGATAGCGCTAGATTTTTTAGATTTAAACTTTTTTCACAAATTTGTTTGTGGTTTTTAATGGTTTGTCGCTCTAATATAGAACTTAGAGGCCTAATACTTATCACACAGTATTAATACATTACAATAAGTACTAAGAAATACTCCCACGCCCAGATTAAGTATCTTAAACACCCAAAAAAATCAATGTTTTTGAGCTCTTGTAGACTTTGCGCATGTTGCGCACTGTCGAGGGTAAAATCCCTTATAAATCATGTCATATTTGTTGCAGAAGGCTTTTAGTTACCCAAAGTCATAGTATTTCAGGTTGTTAACGGTGGTCGTATCCCTTATAAGGTTCAAAATACGCCTTTTAAAGGCTACATTATACATCAGTTAAGGGTATAATTTATGACAGGGACCTGGGGGCGAAGCCCCCCACAGGGGTCTGGGGGCGGAGCCCCCAGCGAGCGAAGCGAGTCTATAATATATACAGCCGCATGTGTAACTCACTGACTGACTGACTGACTGACTGAGATATACGAATTCTAGACCACTTCTAGAAGAGCTAGAAACCTGAAATTTGGCATGTATGTAGCTTGTACCTTGTAACCCCCAGGAAAATTCCAAAAAGTTACAATTTTTTATTTTAACCTCCTCAAAAAAATTCAAAATGAAGGAAATTTTGAACATGTCCAAAATAGTGACTTTTTATTTGAGCTGTAGCGGCCGAACGGTTAGTCCTATCGAGAAACGGAGACCACCAAGTGCCACGGATTTTAGACGATCTACAACTTTGGTCATGTGACTTTTTGTCGTATCTCGTCTCCTTCACCCTTAGGTAGCGCTAGATTTTTCAAATTTCGGCATATTTTCGAAATATTTTGGCCGTTTTTTATTTCCTATCACGTTAATATACTTGATGGAGGCCTAATATTGGGCACGCAGTATGTCTACATCACACTTAGTAAATGGCAGCAGAAATATGACCAGTTTTTATTAATTAAACCTGTCGAAAAATGAAAAAATCTAAATATCTTTAGATATGACAGTTATCTTAGTATAAGTAGTGATGTATTGGGGGTTCTGTCCCATTTTATATTATTGGATATTCACGTGACACCAATAATACTTGAGCTAGAGACGTGAGACTTGGCATGCATGTGCCTTCCACCTTTTCTTTCCAAATCCTACTATATTTAGTTTGAACTATCTCAATAAAATAAATAATTGTGAATACAAAAATCAAAATGTAGTATTTTTTTATTCAAGCTCTAGCGGCCGAACGGGTTGTCCTATCGAAAAACGAAGACCACCATGTGCCACGGATTTCAGACGAACTACAACTTTAGTCCTCTGGCATTTTGCCGTATCTCACCCCTTTCACCCTTAGATAGCGCTGGATTTTTTTAATTTAAATTTTTTTTCACAAATTTGTTTGTAGTTTTTAATGGTTTGTCGCTCTAATATAGAACTTAGAGGCCTAATACTTATCACACAGTATTCCTACATTACAATTAGTACCAAGCAATACTCCCACGCCCAGATTTAAGTATCTTAAACACCCAAAACAATCAAAGTTTTTGAGCTCTTGTAGACTTTTTGTGTTTTTCGGGTACATTTTCTATGTTGCGCACTGTCGAGGGTAAAATTCCTTATAAATCATGTCATATTTGTTGCAGAAGGCTTTTAGTTACCCAAAGTCATAGTGTTTCAGGTTGTTAACGGTGGTCGTATCCCTTATAAGGTTCAAAATACGCCTTTTAAAGCGCTATCTAAGGGTGAAAGGGGAGAGATATGGCAAAATGTCATAGGACTAAAGTTGTAGTTCGACTGAAATCCGTGGCACATGGTGGTCTTTGTTTTTCGATAGGATAACCCGTTCGGCCGCTAGAGCTTAAATAAAAAATACTACATTTTGATTTTTGTATTCACAATTATTTATTTTATTGAGATAGTTCAAACTAAAAATTGTAGGGTTTGGAAAGAAAAGGTGGTAGGCACATGCATGCCAAATCTCACGTCTCTAGCTCAAGTATTATTGGTGTCACGTGTATATCCAATAATATAAATTGGTACAGCACCCCCAATACACCACTACTTATACTAAGAAAACGGTCATATCTAAAGTTATTTAGATTTTTTCATTTTTCGACAGGTTTAATTAATAAAAACTGGTCATATTTCTGCTGCTATTTACTAAGTGTGATGTAGACAAACTGCGTGCCCAATATTAGGCCTCCATCAAGTATATTAACGTGATAGGAAATAAAAAACGGCCAAAATATTTCGAAAATATGCCGAAATTTGGAAACTCTAGCGCTACCTAAGGGTGAAGGAGACGAGATACGACAAAAAGTCATAGGACCAAAGTTGTAGATCGTCTAAAATCCGTGGCACATGGTGGTCTCCGTTTCTCGATAGGACAAACCGTTCGGCCGCTACAGCTAAAATAAAAAGTCACTATTTTGGACATGTTCAAAATTTCCTCCATTTTTAATTTTTTTGAGGAGGTTAAAATAAAAAATTATACCTTTTTGCAATTTTCCTGGGGGTTTCAATAGAAAAGCTACATATAGGCCTAATTCCATGTTTCTAGCTTATCTAGAATTGCCTGAGTAAGTCGATAATGCAGTTTGTCATTTATAGAATAATTAGGGTTTTTAATTTTTTTGGGATGTTTAATTATTAAAATATGTTAGTTTATCGAGTGTTTCGTGAAGAGTAATGTGTAAACATATTGAGTGCCAAATATCAAGCCTTTACATACTAAATTAAAGTGATAGGAAATTAAAGACCACAAAAATAACCGTCGAAATTGCCTGAAATTTGAAAAATCTAGCGCTACCTAAGGGTGAAGGGAGCAAGATACGACAAAAAGTCATAGGAACAAAGTTGTAGATCTTATAAAATCCGTAGCACGTGGTGGTGTTCGTTTTTCGATAGGTCAATCCGTTCGGCCGCTAGAGCTAAAAAACTGTAATTTTAAAATAAGCCTTTTCGGGGGGGTTTTAAATATTTTTTTAGGGGGGTTAAAATAAAAAAATTGACAGTTTTGGAAATTTTTCTGGGGGTTACAAGCTATAAGCTACCTGCATGCAAAGTTTCAGGTTTCTAGCTCATCTAGAAGTGGTCTAGAATTCGTATACCTCAGTGAGTGAGTGAGTGAGTGAGTTACACATGCGGCTGTATATATTTTAGACTCGCTTCGCTCGCTGGGGGCTCCGCCCCCAGACCCCTGTGGGGGGCTTCGCCCCCAGCTCGCTGTTTGGCCTCATGTTGAAGAGGTGTTGTTTCAAATGGCCCAGAACCCTATAAGACTTATACTAAGAAAACAGACAAATCAGCAGATATTTAAGTATAAGACCATCCGTTTGGCTGCTAGAACTGTTTAAACAACACTACATTCTGATTGTTTATAACCGTTATTATGAATTGTTTTGAGGTAGTTAAAACTAAACAAATAATGCTTGGGAATTTTCTGTAAGGTTAAAAGGTGCAAAGCACATGCATGCCAAATCTCACGTCTCTAGCTCAAGTATTATTGGTGTCACGTGTATATCCAATACTATAAATTGGGACAGAACCCCCAATACACCACTACTTATACTAAGAAAACAGTCATATCTAAAGATATTTAGATTTTTTCATTTTTCGACAGGTTTAATTAATAAAAACTGGTCATATTTCTGCTGCTATTTACTAAGTGTGATGTAGACATACTGCGTGCCCAATATTAGGCCTCCATCAATTATATTAACATGATAGGAAAAAAACTGCCACAAAATATAGAAAATATGCCTAAATTTGAGAAATCTGGCGCTACCTAAGGGTGAAGGAGACGAGATACGATAAAGTCATAGGACCAAATTTGTAGATCGTCTAAAATCCGTGTGTCGAGGTGGTCTCCGGTTCTCGATAGGACCAACCGTTTGGCCGCTACAGCCACAAAAAATACACTATTTTAGAGATGTTCAAAATTTCCTCCATTTTGAATTTTTTTTGAGGAGGTTAAAATAAAAAATTATACCTTTTTGAAATTTTCCTGGGGGTTTCAAAGGACAAGCTACATGTAGGCCTAATTCCATGTTTCTAGCTTATCTAGAATTCCCTGAGTAAGTCGATAATGCAGTTTGTCATTTATGGAATAATTAGGATTTTTAATTTTTTTAGGATGTTTAGTTATTAAAACATGTTAGTTTATCGAGTGTTTCGTGAAGAATAATGTACCAACATATTGAGTGCCAAATGTCAAGCCTTTAAATACTAAATTAAAGTGATAGGAAATTAAAAACCATGAAAATAACCGTCAAAATTGTTTAAATTTTGAAAAATCTAGCGCTACCTAAGGGTGAAGGGAGCAAGATACGACAAAAAGTCATAGGAACAAAGTTGTAGATCTTCCAAAATCCGTGGCACGTGGTGGTTGCCGTTTTTTTATAGGTCAATCCGTTCGGCCGCTAGAGCTCAAAAACTGTAATTTTAAAATAAGCCTTTTTGGGGGGGTTTTAAATATTTTTTTTAGGGGGGTTAAAATAAAAAATTGTCAGTTTTGGCAATTTTTCTGGGGGTTACAAGCTATAAGCTACCTGCATGCCAAATTTCAGGTTTCTAGCTCCTCTAGAAGTGGTCTAGAATTCGTATACCTGAGTGAGTGAGTGAGTGAGTGAGTGAGTTACACATGCGGCTGTATAGTATATTAGATTAGACTCGCTTCGCTCGCTGGGGGCTCCGCCCCCAGACCCCTTTGGGTGGCTTCGCCCCCAGGTAGTTTTCGGGTGCTTAGTTCCCGTGGCAGTGGCCCGGGTACCTAGCTCAAGTGAAAGTGGTGTCATATTAAGGACCTAGAACCGACATTATACTACTACTTATAAAAAAATAGACATATCAGCAGTTATTTAAATATGAGGGGCTTAAAATTGAAATAGTACGAGTTTGGAAATGTTTAAGGATATTTGAGGTTTCAAGACACATGCATGCTATATCTCATATACCCAAACAGATATCTCATATACCCAAACAGATAATTTGCAACCCTCTCCTCTCCTAGACCTCCCCTACCAACCCACTTCCCCAACCCCTAGATCCCTAGACCATTGTGGGAGGCTTCGCCCCTAGATCGATTGGTGTAAATCATAAAATCTGTTCACGTGATAAAAAAATGCAAACACACCACAAAACCTTGAAAAAATTTTGAAATTTAAAAAATCTAGCGCTATCTAATGGTGAAGGATACGAGATACGACAAAAGTCAAAGTTTTAGATCGTCTAAATTCCTTGGCAAGTGGAGGTATTCCGTTTATCGATAGGACTATCCGTTCGTCCGTTAGAGCTAAAATAAAAAAGCACTATTTTGGACATATTCAAATTTTCCTCCATTTTTAATTTTTTTTATGTGGTTCTGATTAAAAATTATGCCTTTTTGCAATTTTTTCTGGTGGTTTTCATGGACAAGCTACATGTAGGCCTAATTCCATGTTTATAGCTTGTCTAGAATAACCTGAGTAAGTCGATAATGCAGTTTGTCATTTATGAAACAATTAGGGTTTTTAATTTTTAGAGGTGTTTACTTATTAAAACATGTTAGTTTATCGAGTGTTTCGTAAAGAGTAATGTATTAACATATTGAGTGCCAAATATCAATCATTTATATACTAAATTAAAATGATAGGAAATTAAAAACCAAGGAAATAACCGTCGAAATTGCCTAAAATTTGAAAAATCGAGCGATACCTAAGGGTGAAGGGAGCGAGATACGACAAAATGTCATAGGAACGAAGTTAAAATCCGTACCTTGCAAAATCCGTGGCACGTGGTGGTGTCCATTTTTCGATAGGTCAATCCGTTCGGCCGCCTTTTTTGGGGGGGGTTTAAATATTTTATTGGGAGGGTTTAAATATTTTTTGGGGGGGTTTAAATATTTTTTTGGGGGGGTTAAGATAAAAAACCGTCAGTTTTGGCGATTTTCCTGGGGGTTACAAGCTATAAGCTACCTGCATGCAAAATTGCAGGTTTCTAGCTCGTCTAGAAGTGGTCTAGAATTCGTATACCTCAGTGAGTGAGTCAGTTACACATGCGGCTGTTTTCTGATTACAAGGCTTCTAGCGTATTTTTTAAAGTAAAATCTTTATGAAACTGTTTTTTATACGTAAGCCATCAAAATGTGTATCTGATTTTGTAGGGGAACCCCCGTTGTAGATCGTCAGTGGCGTTCGCGAGAAGCTTTTATTTCAAGAATAATTCAATCACAATTATGAGTTTTGATGCGATGAACTAAGAAATAAATAGTATGAGGCAAAATACAATCCTCCATGTATCATTTCATGGTAAAGAAATAATTTACATCCGTACAACAAATATATATTTTTTTAAATGTGAAGTTTTCTAATTTGAAAATATTTAAATCATCACAACATAAACATAACAAATATGGTAGCTTAGTTCTGTTGTTAATGTTTCCTAAATAACAATGCTTTTAATCCTTCAAGTGGGCCTAAAATACAAAAACATTAAGCAACAAATAATAACATGTCATGTTTTTTCAAGCGTTTAAATTCTTTTACAAAAGGACTGCTGAATCACATAATACTGCAGACCCCTTCTGTGCATACCGCTTTTTCTCGTTTTTCCCTATGCTGTTGACTGTACCGTTTGACAACTTGTATTTTTAAATGGAGTAGACTTCCATCAATAAAAGTTACAACAGTAAAATATTATGTTTGTAGCGAATAAAAGTCATCTGTAACATATTTAACCTAATTTATGTAGGGTTTTTCCCACAAATTATGTAAAACAAAACCAACCAATAGACCAACAAATCTACTTAATGTGCTAACTATTTGGTTTTAACGTTTTAAATACTTCAAATTCATTAAATCTAAAATAAGTTTGTTTATCTACTGATTCGTGAAGATAATATTCGTGTAGACATTAGTCGATGCAATTATGAGATCATGAAAGAATATTTAATTAAGTTTAAAATTATAAATATTTAATAGGGAAGACATTTATTGTGACTGGATTGCCACAAAACTCTTATACGCAAAAACCCATGTAGATTTTTGTATACTGCACCGAAAATTTGAAATACATAATAATGCATGTCGGTAACGTAGTACAACATACCAATTGAACTGCATACTGAATTACCGACATCAGTTAACCTCAAAAAACGAGAACTAAATTATTTATATTTATTTTTACGGAGTTTCAAATATGAAATTGTATGTTTTAAAGATTTTCCTGGGGGTTTCAAGGTAAAAGCTACCTGCATGCCAAATTTCAGGTTTCTAGCTCCTCTAGAAGTGGTCTAGAATTCGTATACCTGAGTGAGTGAGTGAGTGAGTGAGTGAGTTACACATGCGGCTGTATAGTATATTAGATGAATTAGATGGAATTAGGCCTACATGTAGCTTGTCCTTTGAAACCCCCAGGAAAATTTCAAAAAGGTATAATTTTTTATTTTAACCTCCTCAAAAAAAATTCAAAATGGAGGAAATTTTGAACATCTCTAAAATAGTGTATTTTTTGTGGCTGTAGCGGCCAAACGGTTGGTCCTATCGAGAACCGGAGACCACCTCGACACACGGATTTTAGACGATCTACAAATTTGGTCCTATGACTTTATCGTATCTCGTCTCCTTCACCCTTAGGTAGCGCCAGATTTCTCAAATTTAGGCATATTTTCTATATTTTGTGGCAGTTTTTTTCCTATCATGTTAATATAATTGATGGAGGCCTAATATTGGGCACGCAGTATGTCTACATCACACTTAGTAAATAGCAGCAGAAATATGACCAGTTTTTATTAATTAAACCTGTCGAAAAATGAAAAAATCTAAATATCTTTAGATATGACTGTTTTCTTAGTATAAGTAGTGGTGTATTGGGGGTTCTGTCCCAATTTATAGTATTGGATATACACGTGACACCAATAATACTTGAGCTAGAGACGTGAGATTTGGCATGCATGTGCTTTGCACCTTTTAACCTTACAGAAAATTCCCAAGCATTATTTGTTTAGTTTTAACTACCTCAAAACAATTCATAATAACGGTTATAAACAATCAGAATGTAGTGTTGTTTAAACAGTTCTAGCAGCCAAACGGATGGTCTTATACTTAAATATCTGCTGATTTGTCTGTTTTCTTAGTATAAGTCTTATAGGGTTCTGGGCCATTTGAAACAACACCTCTTCAACATGAGGCCAAACAGCGAGCTGGGGGCGAAGCCCCCCACAGGGGTCTGGGGGCGGAGCCCCCAGCGAGCGAAGCGAGTCTAAAATATATACAGCCGCATGTGTAACTCACTCACTCACTCACTCACTGAGGTATACGAATTCTAAACCACTTCTAGATGAGCTAGAAACCTGAAACTTTGCATGCAGGTAGCTTATAGCTTGTAACCCCCAGAAAAATTTCCAAAACTGTCAATTTTTTTATTTTAACCCCCCTAAAAAAATATTTAAAACCCCCCCGAAAAGGCTTATTTTAAAATTACAGTTTTTTAGCTCTAGCGGCCGAACGGATTGACCTATCGAAAAACGAACACCACCACGTGCTACGGATTTTATAAGATCTACAACTTTGTTCCTATGACTTTTTGTCGTATCTTGCTCCCTTCACCCTTAGGTAGCGCTAGATTTTTCAAATTTCAGGCAATTTCGACGGTTATTTTTGTGGTCTTTAATTTCCTATCACTTTAATTTAGTATGTAAAGGCTTGATATTTGGCACTCAATATGTTTACACATTACTCTTCACGAAACACTCGATAAACTAACATATTTTAATAATTAAACATCCCAAAAAAATTAAAAACCCTAATTATTCTATAAATGACAAACTGCATTATCGACTTACTCAGGCAATTCTAGATAAGCTAGACACATGGAATTAGGCCTATATGTAGCTTTTCTATTGAAACCCCCAGGAAAATTGCAAAAAGGTATAATTTTTTATTTTAACCTCCTCAAAAAAATTAAAAATGGAGGAAATTTTGAACATGTCCAAAATAGTGACTTTTTATTTTAGCTGTAGCGGCCGAACGGTTGGTCTTATCGAGAAACGGAGACCACCTGTGCCACGGATTTTAGACGATCTACAACTTTGGTCCTATGACTTTTTGTCGTATCTCGTCTCCTTCACCCTTAGGTAGCGCTAGATTTTCCAAATTTCGGCATATTTTCGAAATATTTTGGCCGTTTTTTATTTCCTATCACGTTAATATACTTGATGGAGGCCTAATATTGGGCACGCAGTTTGTCTACATCACACTTAGTAAATAGCAGCAGAAATATGACCAGTTTTTATTAATTAAACCTGTCAAAAAATGAAAAAATCTAAATAACTTTAGATATGACCGTTTTCTTAGTATAAGTAGTGGTGTATTGGGGGTGCTGTACCAATTTATATTATTGGATATACACGTGACACCAATAATACTTGAGCTAGAGACGTGAGATTTGGCATGCATGTGCCTACCACCTTTTCTTTCCAAATCCTACAATTTTTAGTTTGAACTATCTCAATAAAATAAATAATTGTGAATACAAAAATCAAAATGTAGTATTGTTTTATTTAAGCTCTAGCGGCCGAACGGGTTATCCTATCGAAAAACAAAGACCACCGTGTGCCACGGATTTCAGTCGAACTACAACTTTAGTCCTATGACATTTTGCCGTATCTCTCCCCTTTCACCCTTAGATAGCGCTAGATTTTTTAGATTTAAACTTTTTTCACAAATTTGTTTGTGGTTTTTAATGGTTTGTCGCTCTAATATAGAACTTAGAGGCCTAATACTTATCACACAGTATTAATACATTACAATAAGTACTAAGAAATACTCCCACGCCAGGATTAAGTATCTTAAACACCCAAAAAAATCAATGTTTTTGAGCTCTTGTAGACTTTGCGCATGTTGCGCACTGTCGAGGGTAAAATCCCTTATAAATCATGTCATATTTGTTGCAGAAGGCTTTTAGTTACCCAAAGTCATAGTATTTCAGGTTGTTAACGGTGGTCGTATCCCTTATAAGGTTCAAAATACGCCTTTTAAAGGCTACATTATACATCAGTTAACGGTATAATTTATGACAGGGACCTGGGGGCGAAGCCCCCCACAGGGGTCTGGGGGCGGAGCCCCCAGCGAGCGAAGCGAGTCTATAATATATACAGCCGCATGTGTAACTCACTGACTGACTGACTGACTGACTGACTGACTGAGATATACGAATTCTAGACCACTTCTAGAAGAGCTAGAAACCTGAAATTTGGCATGTATGTAGCTTGTACCTTGTAACCCCCAGGAAAATTCCAAAAAGTTACAATTTTTTATTTTAACCTCCTCAAAAAAATTCAAAATGGAGGAAATTTTGAACATGTCCAAAATAGTGACTTTTTATTTGAGCTGTAGCGGCCGAACGGTTGGTCCTATCGAGAAACGGAGACCACCAAGTGCCACGGATTTTAGACGATCTACAACTTTGGTCATGTGACTTTTTGTCGTATCTCGTCTCCTTCACCCTTAGGTAGCGCTAGATTTTTCAAATTTCGGCATATTTTCGAAATATTTTGGCCGTTTTTTATTTCCTATCACGTTAATATACTTGATGGAGGCCTAATATTGGGCACGCAGTATGTCTACATCACACTTAGTAAATGGCAGCAGAAATATGACCAGTTTTTATTAATTAAACCTGTCGAAAAATGAAAAAATCTAAATATCTTTAGATATGACAGTTATCTTAGTATAAGTAGTGATGTATTGGGGGTTCTGTCCCATTTTATATTATTGGATATTCACGTGACACCAATAATACTTGAGCTAGAGACGTGAGACTTGGCATGCATGTGCCTTCCACCTTTTCTTTCTAAATCCTACTATATTTAGTTTGAACTATCTCAATAAAATAAATAATTGTGAATACAAAAATCAAAATGTAGTATTTTTTTATTCAAGCTCTAGCGGCCGAACGGGTTGTCCTATCGAAAAACAAAGACCACCATGTGCCACGGATTTCAGACGAACTACAACTTTAGTCCTCTGGCATTTTGCCGTATCTCACCCCTTTCACCCTTAGATAGCGCTGGATTTTTTAAATTTAAATTTTTTTTCACAAATTTGTTTGTAGTTTTTAATGGTTTGTCGCTCTAATATAGAACTTAGAGGCCTAATACTTATCACACAGTATTCCTACATTACAATTAGTACCAAGCAATACTCCCACGCCCAGATTTAAGTATCTTAAACACCCAAAACAATCAAAGTTTTTGAGCTCTTGTAGACTTTTTGTGTTTTTCGGGTACATTTTCTATGTTGTGCACTGTCGAGGGTAAAATTCCTTATAAATCATGTCATATTTGTTGCAGAAGGCTTTTAGTTACCCAAAGTCATAGTGTTTCAGGTTGTTAACGGTGGTCGTATCCCTTATAAGGTTCAAAATACGCCTTTTAAAGGCTACATTATACATCAGTTAAGGGTATAAATTAAGACAGGGACCTGGGGGCGAAGCCCCCCACAGGGGTCTGGGGGCGGAGCCCCCAGCGAGCGAAGCGAGTAGACCACATACAACTGGATTAGGAAATGTATCGGTGTGTTTTAAAATTAGCTCTTTTTAAAACATTTTAACGAACTCTCAACATTCTCGTAAGCTTCTGCTCAGTCGCTTTAGTCCTATCATGTGGGTTCCCTTGACCACGGGAAATTCGCTAATGAAAAAGAGCCATGCAATAGCAAAAATCTAGCAAATCTAGCAAAAAATGCTAATAAGCCAAAATCGGTCCCCACTGACGCTAACTGACATTGGGCGAGGGGACCCTGAACTGCCGGTAATTGACATCGGGCGAGTCCCCTATGACTGATCGTGGTCCCTTGTCAACCTCACATGACGGCTCACGTGCAAGCTTTGGAAACCAACTCGCTACGAATATATCTTTGAAATTCTGTATCGATTCGTGTCCTAGAGTGAAATAATAACACAATATGTTTTAGGTTTCGAAGTAAAATCTCTTAAGCTCAGGAGTTCACCATATAAATGAAGAATCATCAAGAGACTGCAGTCACTGATGGGACACAGGGATAAAAATAATTCCCTTTTTCCCCAGTCCCGTAAGCCTGGTTTACATTGGTCGAGTAGGAGGGCAAGTAGAAAGGCGAGTTAGTACTCTACCGTCAACTTGACCAATGTAGACGATTGGACGAGTCGAGTGACAGGCGAGTCGAGTGCTAGACCCAGCTGACGGGCGAGTCAAGTAGTTTCGGCCAGGAGACAGCCACTCGACCAATTTTTCGCACTCGCCCTACCCCCACCACCCTCAGTCTGCTGTGTTCTGAGTCGCGTTGCACAACCTATTCATTTACGTATTTTTGTACTGTTTTTGAGTTTAATCACGCTTTGAAGATGAAGTGGACAGAAGAGGAAACACTGAAGTTTGTTGAGTTGTACCGTGATGCAGAATGTTTGTGGAATCTCGCAAGCCCAAATTACAAAAACAAACAAATGCGACAAACAGCAATTGACAACCTTGTCAAAGATATGGGTAAGGAAGGGTTTGGTGTACAAGAAGCCAAACAGAAAATTAAAAACATGAGGTCTACATACAACCAAGAACTAATGAAAATAAAAAAATCAGCCAAATCTGGGGCAGGGGCCCGCGATATTTATACACCTTCTGTTAAATGGTTTCCAGTTTTGGACCCAATCATGAAAGTAGGGAGAGAATCAAATGAAGTTACAAGTAATTTGTAAGTACAATACATATACATATTTTATTAAAAACAGTTGTATTTAACAAACAATTAATTCTTGCTGTACTAGACAAGATACCTGTAACTGTTTAATTGTTCAGAATTTGAATATGAAATCTAGCTTTGTTTTGTAAAATAGGTCATATCATACACTTTACAAAATAATAATGTCATACAAAATTAAGGATACATTTAATTACATTGTTCCTACTTCCAAACTGCATTTTCCTTCTTGTTTTTACCACGCTTAGTTCAAGTAAACTTGTTTTGCCAAGGCACAGCACCTTCATTGTTGAAGTACGTTTTTAGACCATCGCGTATCTTTTTAGCAAGTTTGGTAGTTCTCCTCCCTCCAAACCTTTCTAACTCTCTGAGCTGACCAATCTCTTCCCTCCATCGTCCAGGTACGATGTTACCTGTAGCTGTATCTTCTTCATCTACGGATCCTGGTGGGAAGTATGTAGCAGAAGACGTTTTTCGAAGCCAGTTATGTAGAGAGCACCCAGCCTTAACGAGTTTTGGTACAGTTGACACATGACATAAAGCTTTTCCTTCAAAAACTCTAAACCGACTGACCAAAATACAAAAAAGCGTTTTCAACAATCCTTCTAGCTCTACTTAAACGATAGTTAAAAACTAGTTCCTCATGAGTCAGTCGTCGTTTACTAGATGAATATGGTTTCATGAGGTAAGGTTTCAGTGGAAAAGCATCATCTCCCACAAGAAATGACCCATCAGGAAGAAGAACATTCTCTAATGGCATCCATAACGAACCGTTAAGAAAAATCCTAGCATCATTTTCAGATCCCTTGTGCCCGACTTCAATGTAAGTGAAACAGTAGTTGGAATCTACCACTGCCATAAGAACTACACTGTGATTCCCCTTGTAGTTGTAGTACTGGCTTCTACTGTTTTGTGGGGGCTTAAATCAGCACGTGCTTGCCGTCTATTCCTCCACAACAGTTTGGGAAATTCCATTCACGAGCAAAGCCTTCTGAAATCGTTTTCCATTCTTCATGCCCGCTTGGTACCTGAAATAATTTATTAACCATTAATTCTAAGTTTTACACAGTTTTATTATTTTAGGAGTCACAATCTGTGGATGACGAGGTCGAGGTCCAGGACCACCTTGAAGACGAAGGCGACGCACCAGAGACAACGGTAACTGCAACTGTTGGGCAGGAAACTCCTAATCGTGTTTCTACATCAAACACAACATCAACTGTTCAAACCCACACTGGTTCCAAGCCTACGGGAAGAAAGCGCAGAATTGAAGAACTGTCACATGCTGTTAAAGATCTTCGGGCTGTAAGTGACAAATTGGCTCAACCCATCGTTCAACAAGAAGACGATGAAATAGACGTTTTTGGAACATACGTGTCAAAATCCCTCAAAAAATTATCACCTGATGACGCAATATGCGCTCAGCAAGAAATTCAAGGAATTTTAACAAAGTACAGGTTAGGTAACCGCGGTCCCATGAGAGTGCCAACAAACATAATCTATACCTCAGATTCTCTGGCAACCTCTTCAAACTCTTCTAATTTATATGTGTCTGAACCATCAGGATTTATATGTGTCCTTCGCTAATATTATTTCGGAAACGGTAACCTTGTAATAATAAAATGTTATGACTTAAGAAATGTAATGTAAATGATTACTCAAATTGGTATAATTTAGTGATTTTTTTTCAAATATTTTCATTTATATACATCAATATGAGTTTTTTTATAACCTGTAACACTCAAATATGTGCGTTCGTAAATTTATGTCAAGAGGTAATTATTGATTTAACCCATCTCAAATCGAATACAGTAAAGCTTGGAAACTTTTGAAAATTTTCTTTCAGGATTTAGCAATTACAAGGGCTGTTTATATTTCTTGTGTCGTTTTTTATGTTTCATTCTATGTAGTTTTAAAAATACATGTTTTATATAAAGTTTCACATATATTAAACAATACATTTTTTTAGCAGGAACTCTTAAGCCGAGATCATCAAAGTTTTACTCGACTTCATTAGTTTATTTCACTAATATAAATCAAATACATGAAACAACTCACCTTCATGAACTCTTGGAGGCTGTCAGATATCGCATCACACACTTGGGATAAACTTTGACATAGCTGCCCTTGACACTCGAAACATGTGCTAGAGACCTGCAGGTGTTCCCAGTAGCAAGATAAGCCAACGTAATCTCTAACTTTAATTTTGCAGTTAGTGCGTCTCTCAGTTGAGTGTCCTTTTTACTGATTTTCGGAGAGATAAGATCCAAAATAGTTTCAAAATTATCAGACGTTAATCTTAGAAATGCCATGTACTCTTTAGTGTCCTCCAGTGCCAGTTCAGTTAATAACAAAGCTGATGCACCACGAGTGTCTCTTCTCTTGATCCAGTCTCTCACCCAAACGCGTCTTTCCCTATTTTGTTCTTCTTCCACCATTTCATTTACCTCCTCTACCAACAAATTGTACACTCTTTTCAAGCATCTTCTAAATGTATCACCTATCTCACGGGACATTTTCCGTATAATCTAAAAAAACTGCACGTATACCTTCATAAGACACCTTTTAAAATCAAAACTGTAAGCCAACTCGGCCGTGTTAACTTTACCAATGGAAACACACTTTTATAAAACGTGGGGCAAGTCAGCTGGGCCGAGTAACTGGGCCGAGTAAACTCGGCCGAGCTTACTCGACTAATGTAAACCGCCTAGTAGCGACTACCTGGCCGTGCGCTCGGGGCAATTTCAGCATTTCTGGTCTGCGTGAGGCGACCTTTCCTAATCCTCTTCTATGAGCGGGGCAGTTTCATCGTTTCAAAAGAACCCAAAATGTCGGGGCAGTTTCACTACGCTCATAATTTCTAATTATTGAGGATAATAAATATTCTTGTAGAATTTAAATTTTGTTGTATGTCTATGGAACAACAATTATTTGCTCTTCATACAAATGTTTTATGATGAAAAACATGGACAAGAAACATATTTTTGAAGGGCTAGATAAGCCTTCTGTGAATTTATGGATGTAACTATTGCATTCTATTGTAATGTGGGCTGTTAATTCGCACCCGAGAACAGTAACGAACAGGAACTGAAAGAATACTAGATAATCGCAAAGTAATTACATTTAAGATAATCGAGCCTGGAAGTTAACTAAGCTGACGGCTCGGATAACAGACGAAGTACTGAGTGTTCTAAAATCGCAAACCAAAAGTTTCTTGAACGATTGTTTAGAATGTGAACGATGTTAAAATTGTGACATACGAAAATAAATCCTTAGTAGATAATGCCTGTAATTTGTCCTAAGCATTTTAAAATTGCTTTAACATATTCACACAAGCGTCCCGAGGATGACTCTTTTTTCAAATTCATAAACAAATTATTTCCGGTTCTTTTGTATGTTACAATGCTGGTTACAATCTGTTTATAATTCCGCCTCCTTTTGAAAATATTCAAAAGAAGGCGGTTTGAATATTCCTTTTGAATATTTTCAAAAGGAGGCGGTTTCAAAGATGTTTCACTACGGTACTACAATTATCAACAGATTGTAACATACAAAATATCTGGAGATAATTTGTTTATGAATTGAAAAAAGAGTATCCTCGGGACGCTTGTGTGGATGTTTTAAAACATGGTTGTAAGTGTTCCTTACTCCCACAAAAATTTTTAGGAGTGAGGAACATTTCCTATGCTTGATAATGTTCACGCGACGGAAAATGGTAGATTTTGTATTCAGTTAAAAGATTCAATAGTAAAAATGGGTCTGCTAAGACAATAAGACTGATGTCGTCGTACATGAGTCATGCATAATACATGAGGAACAATCAGTGCTGCGCTTATCTATCTGGGTGTCAACATTGCGACACGGAGCGCCAATATTGGCCCCATTGTTTCGGCCCAAGCAACCTTCTTGTTTATGTGCCTTTCTCACGGCTTTATCGCAGTTATCTGTCATGTGGCATCGGTTCCCTCCCCTTCTATCCAAACAACGGTTACAACTGATATTATGCAATGCGACTTGCGAGCAATGTAACGCTTACTGTTTACGTTCTCCCCAAACAAAGTAAGTTGTTATGTCAGAAGGAGCAACGGCTGCTTGGGATTACAGAGATATAAAATACCATCGTCGATTAAAATATACGTAGTTATTGAATCGCGATTAATTTAATAAAAGAAGACGATACTTCAATTTGATGTTGTTCAGTTGATTACAGTCTGGATCACATCGACTGCGCCTCGAAGATTGTGAGACACCCGGCAAAATTCCTGAACTGCGCCATGAGCCCATCATCAGCTCCAGAGTGAGATACCTTGACTGCTCCTTGAGCCCAATAGCAGCCCCAGAGTGAGATGCCTAGACTGCGCCTTGAACCCACAACAGCCCCAGAGTGAGATATCTTCACTCCACCTTAAACCCACAACAGCTCCGGAGTGAGATACCTTGACTGCGCCTTGAGCGCAACATTTCCTCAAAGTGAGATGCCTTGATTGCGCCTTGAGCCCACAACAGCCCCGGAGTGAGATACCTTGACTGCGCCTTGAGCGCAACATTTCCCCAGAGTGAGATGCCTTGACTGCACCTTGGGCCCAACATCAGCCCCAGAGTGAGATGCCTTGACTGCACCTTGAGCCCACAACAGCCCCAGAGTGAGAGTGAGATATCTTCACTGCACCTTGAACCCACAACAGCCCCGGAGTGAGATACCTTGACTGCGCCTTGAGCGCAACATTTCCCCAGAGTGAGATGCCTTGACTGCACCTTGAGCCCACAACAGCCCCGGAGTGAGATACCTTGACTGCGCCTTGAGCGCAACAGCAGCCCCAGAGTGAGAGACCTTGACTGTGCCTTGAGCCCACAACAGCCCCGGAGTGAGATACCTTGACTGCGCCTTGAGCGCAACATTTCCCCAGAGTGAGAGACCTTGACTGTGCCTTGAGCCCACAACAGCCCCGGAATGAGATACCTTGACTGCGCCTTGAGCCCAACATCAGCCCCAGAGTGAGATGCCTTGACTGCGCCTTGAGCCCACAACAGCCCCGGAGTGAGATACCTAAACTGCGCCTTGAGCCCAACATCAGCCCCAGAGTGAGATGCCTTGACTGCGCCTTGAGCCCAATATCAGCCCCAGAGTGAGATACCTCGACTGCGCCTCGAGCCCAACATCAGCCCCAGAGTGAGATGCCTTGACTGCGCCTTGAGCCCACAACAGCCCCGGAGTGAGATATCTTGGCTGAGCTTGATATCTTGAAACTTTACACAAATGTAGATCTTGAACCCATGCAACACATAGGCCTATTCACTTCCTTAAAACCCCCTCGGGCTACGCTCCGTGAAGTTTCAATGTTTACATTTCAGAAGAAATTAAACATTCAGAAACTGTAGTGCGAACAGCTGAGGACACTTCCTTTTGACAGCTTATAGAGCAGAAGCAAGAACAGCTGTTTCAAGCTAACTAAAATGCAAATTGCATTTACTATAGAACGGAAAAAAACACCTGTGCGAACAGCTAGTTACTTTATGAAATGTTTTAGCGAATTTCCCCTATAGGGAAGAAGCTATTGCCGTAGGTGGCATGGTAAGACCTAGGCCCGGGACCATGATAACTTTTCGTTTTGAGGTCCCCAGACCTCAAAAACACCATTCGTTCGAAACTTTATATATATATATATATATGTGTGTGTGTGTGTGTGTGTGTGTGTGTGTGTGTGTGTGTGTGTGTGTGTGTGTGTGTGTGTGCGTGCGCGCGCGATAACTATCGTAAAAATGGTCCGATCTTGATAAAATTTGGTACAAACGTGTAAAGCATTATTTATGACTTTAAGTTCGGAAGCCAGACAGATCGACTCATCCAAAGTGGTATTTTGGGGGGGGGGTTTGTACCCCAAAAATGGGTTTTTTGAAGTTTTTACATGTAATAGTTTAAAAAGTCAAATTTTAGTTTTCACCATTGGATTCAGCTAAAAAACACACAATTTTGTGTTCTGATCATTTCTCTACGTCAATTGGTTACAGAGATATTGAAAGTACTAAACACAGTCCGTTGTCCAATGCTACTCTTATGGGGAATAAGAAAAATATTATAGCTCGCTTATTTATGAACGTATACTAACGAAACTTGGTATACGACTTCATCTGGTTGTGGTCTATTGTTATTTGCACAGAAAAACACAATTTTTACCGATTATTCCCGTAGCAGCAAACTTGCGTACTCATCCCCCATGTTATTCTTATGGAGATTATTCAAAACTGTATGGTATATATCGCTTATTTATGAATTTATATTGATGAGACTTGGTATGTGGCTTCACCTAGTTGAGTAATATTGATACTTACATGAAACCCCATGTTTGTTGTTCCTTGTTGCAGCAAACTTGCGTACTTATCCCCAATGTTATTCTTATGGAGAATAATTCAAATTTGATATATCATTTATTTGTGAATATATTTTTATGAAACTTGGTACCTTTTGCGGCTTTATGTGGTATTAGGACATGTATTTTGCATTGGAAATTCGCTGAGTACGCAGGTTTGCTGCGACGGGGTATTTAATTTAAATTTTTTTTATACTTTTAAGAACGGTATAAAATTACAATCAGCTGATTTTATATTTTCTTGTTTGGATGTCAACGGTTGACCTTTGGAAAAAGCAACTGTGAGGCCGGTGCCCTTCAGTATCGAAAATTGAAAACCACTCTGCACTACTTCGAAATCGCTTTAGAAATGTCGGAGAAGTACTTTAAAAAAATCCCCTCATCATGCATCATGTAGCATCATGTAGAATGAAAACCCGAAACATCTGTTTTATATTTTAACAATGAACAGTATGGCGATATTGGTACCGCTGCTGCCTTCGCACTTTAATGCAGACGAGCCTAATGTTCATAACATATATTTTTGGAGGTTTTTGTGACAAAACTATGGAAAAAATGACAGAAGGTTAGACTTTTACGATGGTTTTAAATGGAACAGCTGCAAACCGGCCGCATGGAGTCAAGTTTCCGAAAATGTATGCAGGTACGTTACTTACCGTAAGCCCCGGGCATTGTTGTAGTGGTATTAGCTGATACGTGTGAAGTAATGACAATATTGTTTAATATTTAAGTGAATGATTTGCCAAATGACATTATAAGAACCCACCTTTATTCTTTTTGAACAAGTAAAATAAATTAGCGGCTTGAAGGGGCGATAGCCCCTAACCTTGCTCAAATACTCTGCCTCATCTGATATTTTTACTATAAAACTTGTTTGTAATGAGAATTCACGTTAGACAAATCCTCTGATTACCGAATGGTAATTTATATTTGATATTTGTTTCATGAAATTGTGTTGTTATGTTTAGCGAGGGGTGATACCATTTGACCGTAAAGACACTTGTCTTGATGACAGTTTGACTTCCGGAACGTTCTTTTAATATAAATAGTGGCTTGAAGGGGACATATAGCCCCTTACCTTGCTCCAATAATCTGCCAAATCTGATTTTTGGAACTCTTTACATGCTGAGGAAAATAAAACATTACAAGTCACATGTCAGTTCGTCAACAAAGTAGACACTTATCACATGTTTTAATGTAAACAAAGCAGACGTTTTTAAATCCCCATACTTTTCTTATGGGGGATGATTTACGTTATTTATCTTTTGCTGGTAACATTTTGGAAATACTGCTATTTTTCACTAGTCCTTGGGATCATGACATTATACAAAACTAATGATCATATGGACATGAGGTTAATTTCATATTAAAGGACAACTAATAAAGTTGTTTTACATACCATTTACAGGTGCTCAATATGGCCTCCTTTAGATGGACAACATATGTCTATACGATATTCAAATTCGTCCCAAACATTAACTTTTGGGGAATCTCGCTCATGCTGTACAATTTGGTGTGGTTGCTCGGTCCCCCATATTCTCACATTGTGGCGGTTAACTTTTCCACTCAAATGGAAAGTTGCCTCGTCACTAAACACTATGCGTGATACCAAATCTCGATCATCATTTCCCTCATCATCTACTGCCATCTGGCTTTGGATAAACTCACAAAACTGAACACGTCGTACTTTGTCACCTTCATGCAAAGCTTGTAGTAATTGAATCCTGTACGGTTTAAAACGCAAACGGCGGCGCAAAACACGCCATACAGATGTCGAAGGAATGTTAAGTTCCCTACCAGCACGGTGAGTGGATTTTTGCGGGCTACGGGTGAAACTCTGGCGGATGCGCTCCACGTCTTCATTGGACACACGGGGACGACCTGATGATTTGCCTTTACAGAGACAGCCTGTATCACTAAATTGCTTATACCATCTTCTTATGCTCTGGGCTGTAGGAGGATCAACACCATATGTGGTACGAAATTCACGTTGCACGGAAATCACAGACTCGCATCTAGCAAACCGTATAACACAAAACGCTTTCTGTTGTGCAGACGCCATTTTGACAACTACTGAGCTGGGCGTTGACAGAAGCGCGCTACTGCTACCTGGCGGAAACGACGTTAAACTCCAGAGCTCCCTCTTTCTAACAGTACATTGTTCGAGCACATCGGATTCACAGATGAATAGCTATGATTTTTCTAAATCGGATGATTCTTTTTGAAACACCCTGTATTTGAGCCCTCTCCCATTATCCTGCGACTTGCCAAACTCTCTCAATTTTGACTTAAAAATGTCGCTTAAAGAGTCATATATGAAGATGAAGATATTTCTTAACACGTTTGAACATAGTTTTAATTAAAAATTGTTACGAAAGGATTTTACATCATGACAGTGACGGGAAAGATGCCACCCGTGCCTAGCAACCTTAATCCTACCTATGCTGGATCTAAGCGGGCACATTCCCATGCCAGGCTGAGAGATAATCAGCGAGCACATAATAGAATAGAGGAGCTACTCGGAGCGGCGGATGAGACAGTCCAAGATGGCGGCCCTAGTCCGAGCGTCTACCACGTATCGCTAAGCACTATTTCAGTTAGTCGCAGTGAGGGTGGATACGACTTTTGTTGTAGACCTGAAATGTCGTATTACCTGAGATGGTAAATTGATTGCTATAACCGGACTCCTATTTCAAACGGGGTATCAATCTCCCGCTGGGATTACATTTCACAAAAGCACATTGTTTTAATATAATTTAATATTTATATTAAGTGGTTAAAAAATATGCTTGCTTAGTCATAAATTCTATCGAATATTCCTATAATTTTTATATGAAATCTAGTCGCTCTACATCTATTAATGATTCTTTTTGTGTTGGCCACAAAAAAAACGAAAATTAAAATAACTGTTATCTTATATATAATAAACTGTATTTTTATTTATGGACAAAAGACACTTGGAATAAATAATATAACAAAATACACATTTGTAGTATCGTTTACATTTTAAAATCATTACTTTTCATGCGTAAGGGCTTGTTCAACCTTCTAAAAGTGTGCCGACATTGCGAAAGATGTTTTAGATGTACCTAACTATACTAGTCTAAGTGAAAACAATATTCTCAGTAAAATGTTAAACCATGTACTTGGTCAATCTGTAGGTATGGTATGGTTTCATTCCCCAACGTTTTAAATGTTTCTGATAATGAGTAGGACGATAATAATTGTGGTTTAATGATCGAAATAATAGCTCAAAGTACTTTTTTGTATAATGATCCCTCATTACAGTAATATTATTAATGAAGGTCTGCATACATCTAAGGTGAGACAACAACTGAATAATACTGTAATTTCTTTGGGCAAATGAACATTGATTAATGTATGAAAACTATTTGGACTAAGTTATTTAATACCCATAATCAGCTATAGCAAGTGAAACTTCGAGGATATTACAAACATATAAATAAGTAAATAAAACTAGTTATTACCCAAATTACTTTTCATTTTCTAGTCCTTAAATGAACGCGATATAATTACTAATCCTAGCTAAAGTAAAATAAAAACAAAAACAACAACATAGGTAGCCGGAAAACAAACACACTGCACTGCCTATGGTCGGGGGCGACGCGGCAGCGGGCTGCGCGAAAAACAGATTAGCCGCTTTCTTATACCTCGAGTTCTGAGGAAACCAAATACTTTAGAAATAAAAGTTGGAATAAAAGAGGAAATTTGTTTATTTATCTACAACTTTCCCGCTGAAAAAATGCCTCTGACCAAAAAATAAAACTAGATGCCCACAGAACAACTTTTTCATGTCTGGTTTTGAAAAACAGAGCTACAAGTGTGTATTAAATTATTTATATACCATTTAATAACATTATCATTAACTTTAAATTATTTCCATCGTTATCCTCAGACTCTATACTATAAGCATGCAAAATTTCAACAATATTCTTCAACTATTACTATTATTACTATTACTATTACTATTACTATTATAATGGCCGTGTATCGGTCGCAAAGTTTTACCGCGCAATGAGCTCGCGGATCGTAGATATCAGGCTGTAAGCCAGACCAACATTGGCGGATCTTGCCTCACTTTTAATGCACGGTGTATAAGCACTTGTCTTCTCTACTCTATTATGTGCTCGCTGGAGATAATAGTTTGAGTTGCGAGGTCTGGCTAAGAGCAAGAGAGAGAAATACCTCCTGCTGCCAGCGGGACTCCAGCGGAAGTTCAACTTTCAAACTTTCTTCGTGAAATCCCATATGTATGTCACAAATTAACTAACAGCGGGATGACATTCAACAAGGTCCAGCTGAATAGGATGCTAATGTATTTGGCACTGAGTTACTTTGGTGCAATCAAGGCTCCATAAAAACAAAGCTGTTTATGAGTCGGGCCCGCAATAGTTATAAATACACGGGAATGTGAGTTGGCAAACCGTTCTTGATAGGCTCGAAGCTTGACCCTCCAGCCATTTGGCATTGAAGTTATTAAATTGTTTTACGCAAATGCCAACCTGACATAGAGTTGCAATACCAGGGTTTGGACGGTGTCCTATGAAAATGTTAGAAGTATTAGTTCTGTTCATATTTCAAATTCTGTAAAAGAGGGTTTTAAATATAAATTGTGGTCATTTGGTAAATTTCAGAATGATGGGAGATCGCTCAAACTAAAGGTTTTAATTGGTCCAAGATACTCGGGAAAATAGTCGTTTTGAGAAGATTGCTTGTCAGTCAGAAATAAAGGTAAATTGTTCCCATTGTGAAAAAAGTTTGTTTTGTTTACTTATTCCCATGTAATTTAAGTGTCTGCTGTACTGTACTGTACTGTACTGTACTGTACTGTACTGTACTGTACTGCACTGTACTGTACTGCACTGCACTGCACTGCACTGTCCTGCACTGCACTGCACTGTACTGTACTGCACTGCACTGTACTGCACTGCACTGTACTGCACTGTACTGTACTCTACTGCACTGTACTGCACTGTACTGGACTGCACTGCACTGCACTGCACTGTACTGCACTGCACTGCATTGCACTGCACTGTACTGCACTGCACTGCTCTGCACTGCACTGCACTGCACTGTACTGCCCTTTACTGGACTGTACTGTACTGCACTGCACTGCACTGCACTGCACTGCACTGCACTGTACTGCACTGTACTGCACTGTACTGCACTGCACTGCACTGGACTGGACTGCACTGCACTGCACTGCACTGTACTGCACTGCACTGTACTGCACTGCACTGCACTGTACTGCACTGCACTGAACTGCACTGGACTGCACTGGACTGCACTGGACTGTACTGTACTGTACTGCACTGGACTGCACTGAACTGCACTGCACTGCACTGCACTGCACTGCACTGGACTGCACTGTACTGCACTGCACTGTACTGCACTGCACTGTACTGCACTGCACTGTACTGAACTGCACTGCACTGGACTGCACTGTACTGTACTGTACTGTACTGGACTGCACTGCACTGCACTGTACTGCACTGCACTGCACTGTACTGCACTGCACTGTACTGCACTGCACTGCACTGCACTGTACTGTACTGTACTGTACTGCACTGCACTGCACTGTACTGTACTGTACTTCACTGCACTGCACTGTACTGTACTGTACTGTACTGTACTGTACTGTACTGCACTGAACTGCACCGGACTGCACTGAACTGCACTGCACTGTACTGTACTGTACTGCACTGCACTGCACTGGACTGTACTGTACTGTACTGCACTGTACTGCACTGTACTGTACTGTACTGTACAGCACTGCACTGTACTGCACTGCACTGCACTGGACTGCACTGGACTGTACTGTACTGTACTGTACTGCACTGTACTGTACTGTACTGGACTGAATTGTACGAGATGACTTGATCGCCAGTAAGTAAACAAAGGGTTGAGAACAAATTTACCCCCACTCAAATACTGGTTATTGAGACAGCCAACCGAGAAACTATCAGTGAAATGCAATTGCGTTTACCGATTATAGCTGTGATAACATCTTACAATAAGAACGAATAAAATCAAGTACTAATTCACCGACGGCATTAGAGAATAAGGATCGTGGTGGAGGCAACTTTCACCTCACAACATTGTTTACTATCTGGTCAGCAAGTCAAATCCGTAAGGTACATCAAATATAACTTAAACAAAAGGTTAGCGACTTATATAATATAGTCAATGCTTATAGCCTCTACTAGTCGAAACATTAGGCTACCAGCTGCAGTACATTAAATTGTCTCCATAGTGTCCTGTGTGAACAAATGTGGCGCGTGAGAGGTAGGATAATGGGCGACGGACTCGCTACCCTCATTAGTCATAGTTGCGTGTGCTCCATTCTATAAACTCCGTAGGAAAGCTATTGAGCAATCTCTAGTAATGAGTTACTGTATACAAAATTAATTTGTTCCAATTTGTATTACTTTTATTCCACTTATTTGAATGAACTGATCCAAATAGATATGCCCCCGTCGCAGCAAACCTGCGTACTCAGCGAATTTCTAATGCATGTATATATATATATGACTCACTACTATATAGAGCTATTTACCAAGTTTCACAAAAATGCATCCATAAATAAGTGATATATAGCATTTTATTTATTCTCCATAAGAATAACATTAGGGTTGAGGACGCAGGTTTGCTGCAACGAGAAAGATAAGTAATGTGTTTTTTTGCAATTATCAATACAACTGGAGCAGGTGAAGCTACATATCATGTTCTCTTAATGTAGGTTCATAATTAAGGGAGATATACAACTTTACTTAATCTCCATATGAATAACATGGGGGCCGAGTATGCAGGTTTGCTGCTACGGGGACTATCAACAAAAACTTGTTTTTTGTGCTAATATCAATATACCACAACTAGTTGAAGCCACATACCAAGTTTCATCAATATACATTCTTAAATAATCGAGATATAGAATTTTATTTATTCTCCATAAGGATAACATTGGACAACGTACTGTGTTTAGCACTTTGAATATCTCTGCAATGGTTGGACGTAGAACAACGATTAAAACACCAAAATGTTTGTTTTGTTGAGCTAAACACATTAATAAACAGAAATGTGAAGTTTTTAGTAAAACTATCTGAGAAAAATCTAAAAACCTTTTCCCATAAGATTAACATGGGAAACGTTTTTTAGATTTTCTCCGCAACCACTTAACCTAGGTTAATGATTAAAAATACTACATTATTTGTTTTTTAAGCTCTATAATATGGCTAAAATCAAAATTGAGTGTTTTTAACATTTTGGGCTCAAATTTTCAAAATACCCCCGTAGCAGCAAACCTGCGTACTCAGCGAATTTCCAATGCATATATATGTATATTAATACCACATAAAGCCACATACCAAGTTTCATCAATATACATTCATAAATAAACGATTTATGACATTTTAATTATTCTCCATAAGAATAACATGGCAGCTGAGTATGCAGGTTTGCTGAAGCAAGGAACACAAAAAAAGGGGTTTTATACAAATATCAATACAACTCATCTAGGTAAAGCGACATACCAAATTTCATTAATTTATTTTCATAATGAAGGCAGATAACACGTTACTTATTCTCCATAAGAATAACATGGGGCTGAGTACGCAGGTTTGCTGCTACGGGAGCCTTGGGTAAAAAATTGTCTTTTTGAGCAAATATCAATGGTCCACAACCAGATGAAGCCGTATACCAAGTTTCGTCAGTATACGTTGATAAATAGGCGAGATATAAAATTTTTCTTTTCCTCCATAAGAATAACATTAGACAACGTACTGTGTTTAGCACTTTCAATATCTCGGTAACCAAATGACGTAGAGAAATGATCAAAATACCAAATTGTGTGTTTTTTTAAGCTGAATCCAATGGTGAAAACTAAAATTTGAATATTTCAAAAATTATATGTGAAAAATTCGAAAAGCCCATTTTTGGGATACAAAACCCCCCCAAAATACCCCTTCGGGTAGAGCGATCTGGCTGGTTTTCGAACTTAAAGTCATAAATGTTGATTTACACGTTTATACCAAATTTCATCAAAATCGGATCATTTTTACGAGAGTTATCGTGCTCACGGACACATATATATATATATATATATAGATATATATATATATATATATATATATACAGTATCGAACGAATGGTGTTTTTGGGGTCTGGGGACCTCAAAACGAAAAGTTATCATGGTCCCGGGCCTAGGTCTTACCATGCCGACTACGGTAATAGCTTCTTCCCTATAGGGGAAATTCGCTAAAACGGATTTTTGGAAAATTGTAAACCCCCATAAAACCCCCTTCCCATAGTGTGATCGATCTGGTTTTCGAAAGTCATAAATGGTACTCTCCACATTTATGCCAAATTTCATCAAAATCGGGTGTTTCTTTCAAAAGGTATCGCGGTAACGGACACACACACACACACACACACACACACACACACACACACACACACACACACACACACACACATATATATATATATATATATATACATATACATAGATTTGAACGAATAGTGTTTTTTGGCATCTGGGGACCTCAAAACGAAAAGTTATCATGGTATCGGGCTTAAGTCTTACCATGCCACCTACGGTAATAGCTTCTTCCCTATAGGGGAAAATCGCTAAACTCGAAGAAGCCATTACTGCAGACCAAAGAAGGATACAATTTCCTCACGAGAGTGCCACAAATTACCGGTTCAATTTTTTGATGGAATTCGTTAAGAGGGTGCTCCAGTCACGAAACTTTTCGCGTATCTCCCTGTTCCCATATAAGGCCAATGTTAACTCCTAACATAAGGCAAAGTTCGTCCCTCCTCAACGGATTATTAGATATATTTTATTTATGACTTGTTTTAAAGAGCAAAACTACACCCAGCAATCTCAGTGAGCAGAATTTGTATCCATCACAAAGAATAACCCATAGCAAAAATCACAAATATTTAAGATTTTTTAATTTGTTTAAAATTAATATTTTTGATATCAAAATTCTGGTCACTGAAATCGCTAGATTTTTCCTCTCCATAAAATGAGACATAAATCAACAATTTCGGATAATCCGTAGGGGAAAGACGGAATTTGGGAGTTAACCTGTCTTATAGAAAACAGGTAGAAGCAGGAGTTAACATTGGTCTTATAGAAAACAGGTAGAAGCAGGAGTTAACATTGGTCTTATAGAAAACAGGTAAAAGCAGGAGTTAACATTGGTCTTATAGAAAACAGGTAGAAGCAGGAGTTAACATTGGTCTTATAGAAAACAGGTAGAAGCAGGAGTTAACATTGGTCTTATAGAAAACAGGTAGAAGCAGGAGTTAACATTGGTCTTATAGAAAACAGGTAGAAGCAGGAGTTAACATTGGTCTTATAGAAAACAGGTAGAAGCAGGAGTTAACATTGGTCTTATAGAAAACAGGTAGAAGCAGGAGTTAACATTGGTCTTATAGAAAACAGGTAGAAGCAGGAGTTAACATTGGTCTTATAGAAAACAGGTAGAAGCAGGAGTTAACATTGGTCTTATAGAAAACAGGTAGAAGCAGGAGTTAACATTGGTCTTATAGAAAACAGGTAGAAGCAGGAGTTAACATTGGTCTTATAGAAAACAGGTAGAAGCAGGAGTTAACATTGGTCTTATAGAAAACAGGTAGAAGCAGGTTACTGGAGTCCCATCCAGTATTACAAAGAGACCTCCATGTTACCGCTTAGTAGAATAGATTTAAAGTTCGAACGGATGTTCTTAGTTGAACACTAATAAAGTAATTATTATTTAAATGGTAAAATAATTTGTAAAACATGTTATGAAAGTGATTCAGTGGTTCGAAAACCCAAACAGGTAAATTATCTAATTGAGATCGAAGGCCGAGGTAGTAGGTAGGCTACTTCAGACCATAGGTTAAGATTCTATACAGACATGGATAAAACCTATATGATAGCTAAGATTATACAGATTACGAACATTTCTATCAAATTATGCTCGATTTAGAGCATTATATTTCTTACTTTAGCTTTATTATAGTTTTCTAGCGAATTTCCCCTAAAGGGAAGAAGCTATTACCGTAGGTCTCATGGTAAGACTTAAGCCCGAGACCATGATCAATTTTTGTTTTGAGGTCACCAGATGACAAAAACACTATTCGTTCAAATATATATGTATGTATATATATATATATATATATATATATATATATATATATGTGTGTGTGTGTGTGTGTCCGTGAATGCGATAACTTGAGTAAAAAACGCCCGATTTCGATGAAATTTGGTTCAAATGTGTAAAGTGACATTTATGACTTTAAGTTCGAAACCCAGAAAAATCGGACTATGGGAACGGGGGTTTATGGGGGTTTTAAATTTTTTTTAAATCAGTTTTTTGAATTTTTCACCCTAAAATTGTTAAAACACTTAATTTTGGTTTGGAACATGTTATAGAGCTTAAAAAAACAAATAATATATATTTTTAATTATTAACCAAGGTTAAGTGGTTGCGGAGAAAATCCCAAAAACCTGCTCATAAAATATCCCATGTTAATCTTATGGGAAAAAGGTTGTTGGCTTTTCCTCAATTAATTTTAATGTATACTTCACTTTTGCTTTTAACAATCAACTCAGCTCCACAAAACAATCATTTTGGTGTTTAAAATGTGATTCTACGTCCAACCATTACAGAGATAATCAAAGTACTAAACATAGTACGTTGTCCAATGTTATCCTTAAGGAGAATAAATAAAATTTGATATCTCCATTATTGATTAATGTATATTGGATGAAACTTGGTATGTGGCTTCACGTAGTATTGGTATATTTAGATTTGCAAAAAAATTGATTTTTTGTTGATTATCCCCGTAGCAGCAAACCTGCATACTCAGCCCTAATTATGGAGCCCTAAATATCCTTATGGGTAATAAGTAAAGTTTTATATCTCCCTTAATTATGAACATAAATTAATAAAACTTAGTATGTAGCTTCACCTGGTTGAGGTATATTGATAATTGCACAAAAACATATTTCTTCTCTCTTTTTTGCAGCAAACCTGCGTACTCAGCCCTAATGTTATTCTTATGGAGCATAAATAAAATGCTATGGATCACTTATTTATTTATGTATTTTAATGAAACTTGGTAAGTGGCTTTATGTGGTAGTGAGAAACATATGCATGCATTGGAAATTCGCTGAGTACGCAGGTTTGCTGCGACGGGGGTATAGAAATATCCTATTCTTTTGTGTCAATTAGTTTAGATTGTTTAAATTATTGTTGTTGAAATAAAATAAATCTGAAATAAATATAGTAATTTATCATTGGTAATTAATTAATGATCTTTTATAAGTAAGGAAGACCATGAGAAAACAAGAACAGATTTTGGACCTTTCCCAGTAAAAACTTTAAAGGTCTCCAGGTATAGACCACACAACATAATTTAATTAAAATGTAGCCAAAATGAAAGGCAATTAATTAATTACACACTTTAACGTTATAATATGTAGGGAACCATATATATTAGGCATTTAGTCAATTAAATTATGACATAAGAGAAAATATCGTATTCGTTTCACTGGGGCACATCAACAACGCAGCAGCAAATGATTTAGTTATAGTATAACCCATTTATTTACCTCTAAAAACCAATAGTGTAACGAAATGTAACACATATGAATATCATTTCCTTATTTCATCCTAGCTAAATTACATACGTGCATTTTAAAAATCCTTAAATAATTCCGCGTACTCGTTTGCCTCCGAAGCCTTTAGTTCCGAACCTTTTAAATTACCCACAGGGAAATTATAAGCCAAGTTTGTCGTTTCAGGCACGAAAGGAGCCTCCAGGTTCCGGTTAAACAAGGGCAACCAATTGATGGATTTGAACCAAGGGTGCAGTTTGAGATCCATAACTCCGTTCTTCAAGATGCCGATTCTCGCGCTGACATCGGCCATCAGCAGCTTAGAGATCAGGTCCTTCAATTCGGCGCTGAAAAATTTGGGATTTTCATACTTGCCTAGCAGAATCTTCATCATCATTTTCGTGTTGCTCTTGGAATGGAAAGGAGCGAACCCCGCGTTCATTTCGTAGACGAGGACCCCAAGAGCCCACCAGTCAACGGATTTTCCGTAGCCTTGGCCCTTGATGGCCTCGGGGGCGAAGTAAGGCGGTGTCCCGCACAACGTGAACGTCCTCAGGGGCACCAGCTTCGTGAACCCGAAGTCGGTTATCTTCAGGTAGCCCAAGTGATCTAACAGTATATTTTCCGGTTTGAGATCTCTGTATACCAAGTTCAAGTTGTGCAAATATTCCAGACCCAAAACTACCTGTGCAGCAAAAAATCTAGCGACGTTTTCTTCAAACTTCTCGGCATATCTGAGATGGTAGAACATTTCTCCTCCCGTAATAAAAGGCATAAAGAAATATAAGAAACTGTTGTCTTTAGCAAAGTACTCCATTCTCACTCCGAACGGAAAATCGATACTTTGCAAAATTCGTTTTTCATTAAAAGCGTGGTCCAGTTGCTTCTGTTTCACTAAATGACGTTTTTTTAGTGCTTTCATTGCACAAAACTGTTTCTTTTTGTCTCTCACAAGGTACACCGAACCGAAATGCCCCTTCCCTAGGACGACGATAACATCAAAATCGCGTACATCTGTTGTGTAGGGACACGGGAGATTATACAGTACTTCAAAACGTTTTTTCGATGATGATAAAAACTCATCGACGTTTTTTATTTTTAGAGGTCCGAAAATTGGTAATCTATCGTAAATGTAAGACGGTTCGCCCTTTGATGATAGCATATCGCGGCGAACTATTAACTACTGGCATTTTTGTTGACGCACTATTGCACTAGATGAACTAATTCTAGCTTTGATACTTGAATGCTTTCATTACTCAACCCTTGGATACAAATTTTAATCATCACTTTCCTGCTATTGAAATCATTATTTGTTTTTAGGTTCACTCACAAATATGAAAGCAATCACAAACACAGACAAAGTGAACAGACAGGTAATTTAAATAATAAACTTGGTTGGATAACAGATGTATTTTCAGAAAATATATTATGAAATTAGCTGACTCTCAGTGAAATGGTAAAAACTGTTAAGTACAGATGAATGAGGAACAGAAATCAGCTGCTAGGACCAGGACCTAAAGTTGATCCAGTTCATCTTTTTGTGATATAATTATTTTAGTAATTTAGGTGAATTCAAAGTTTATGTCCTCTCAGTTTTGTTCTTTAAAATGTTACTTTTCTTTTTTAGTTTATTAAAACATAACGGTTTCAGTTATTGTTCAAATAAACAACAGACCCGCGTCCAAACATTGCTTACCTAAGCCACAGAAAACCAAACCAATATGGTTTTAATTTTCTGTGCCTAAACCTAAACTTACAAAGGCAATGACTGAACCAGTGTTTATTTGGCTACACGTCTTTTGCTCCGCGGTTTATGGTTGTTTCAAAACACATATTTTGCTCCGGTGGTAGAGCAGGTAGAAATCGGGGCCGCTGGAACCACCTCTTATGCTACCCGAGGGGAAACTTGGGGGAGAGGGATTGTTAGTTCCCTCCATAAAACTGACCCTCGTCAAAAACCTGACCGCTGTGCGCAAAACGGGTATCCCCTACTACTCAGCTAACAATCCCTCTCCCCCAAATTCTTCTACCACCAGTCTAACTTTCTTTCGAAATACTCTAGATTCTCTTATTTACCGTGGAGAACCTACACAAATTTGTAAGTTCAGGTATATTGACCAGCCCTAATCCTGTGTTTTCAAATCACTGGCATCGTTGCTAACCCAAGCGTTGATTCGCCGAGATCTGCGGCCACTACCACTGCCATCCTTAAATTCCCACAAATAACTTGGTTCAGTACAAATACTACTTCAGTACCCTGAAAACTAATTGAATTGATTCTGAATGTACAGTTTTCTCCAAGAATCTTGCTGCCAAAATCCCCAAAATATTTGTTGTTTCCTAAAAAATGAGGAACTTAATCATGAAAGCGTAATCCAATATGACTTCTAAAGATCTTCGAAACAGGAATCTTCAAGCGATTATTTTAATTTTCATTTAAAGAAATATATGTTCTAGACGCCCACCAGCTGTATGACTAGAACAAATACCAACCTCTATCCGAACACAACTACATCCTAGTTCTACTATTGACGAAAACAATATGGACGGTACAAATTATTAAAATAACTCGGCTAAAAATGTGAACCTCCTCCCTTATTTGTTCACAACGTCAGCAAGCACCAAGAAGAAGGGAAAAACATGATACTGTATCAAGCGAATTTTCCACTACATAGGTCCTTAAAGATAAGCCTTCTCATCATCGACGGTTTTATAAAAGTGACTAAATGTTATAATGATTCTAATCCTTTCTTATCTCACATTTTCTGTGCCGAAAATAAATTCCAGCTTTTCTTTCGTCAAATAGAAGCCGGTTTACCTCAAGGTTCAATCTTGGGTCCATTGCTGTTCAAAATATTTGTAGCGGACATACATGAACCTCAAAACGTGTCCATGGTACTATACGCAGATGACACTGCAATAATTTATACAAACAAGTGTGACTTAAGCTGCTGGACTTTCTAGCGATCTTTAAGTAAAGTAGGGGTGTGGTTGAGGTCATGAGCCAGGAAGATATTCTTAAATCCAGCAAGTGTCAAGTAAAAATATTCCCATTAAAGAAATGTGAAGTTCAAAGTGACTCTATGGGAAGATTCCATAAGTAATGGAAAGTTTAAAAAATCCAAACTCCGAAAAATCTAATTCTGAGAATTTCAGTAAATTTACCTTGGTCTGTTCAAGAAACGCCCGGGTTCAACTTGAACTCGGCAATGAAACCATATTAGATAAAACAAATACTTCTGTAAGTTTCTCAACAACCTACAAAATATTTCCGGTGTTGTTGCCTACGACCTAGGAAATGCGACGAAGAATATTAGGTTAAAAGCATTATTTCCCCAAGATGTTTTTACTTTCAATGGCGAATAATAATCTATTAATAATATGGCAGGCCTGATAATGCCATTCATATTTGTTTAAAATGTCTGTGCAAAATTTATTTTAAATCGACCCAGAAAAATGTACAACAATGAAAAGTCAGATGCGTGTCTCAGTTATCTGAACTTGAGAAAAACGAATCAGCGCTCCTATCCATGGTAACTAACTGTTAAATAACCCTCGGGAGATGTTCTCGCGCTGGTGGCCACCTCCACTGTCAGGGAAACATTCGTACTGATATGCAAATCTATATTATTGCTGCTTGAACTAGAGCTAATTATTTTGTGATCTTGTAATCTCCAGCAAACTTCTTACTTTCCTGTACCTTATTGGTTTTGTTCTCGCACTTTTTAATTGACAACACCCCTCATAACCATTCTGTGATTTCATTTCAGTTTTAATTTGATTTATAAATTGAATGTGACATTATGTTCTTGCTGTTAAATTCAATATTGAATGTCAAGGATTCAGTAATCTCATGTTGAGTAGCAGCTTCTGGACCATGACCACTGGGCTGCTAGCGTCTTCCAACATTGGCATTTAAAAATGGTCTGATGATGACAATGATTAACTTATGTTAAATTATGAGTTACCAAGGACAAGAAGAATGTTGAATGAATTTGAGTATAAAGACTTGTAGTATGAAATAAGAAGTATGAAGATATGTTTCATGTATAAGCTTATGAAGAATGGCCGCCGTCCTTGGCCTTGGACGTGGAAGGAAAGTCTCTAGAACGCATTCCTGCTTGCGACGTTCTTGCTGTTATGCTCTGATTTGTCAATGTATCAACAATTATAAATATATGATTCAATTGATTGTTTTTTTCTAGAGTATTGAAACAAGACCTGTGGGGCGGAGTTCTGAGGACGGATATGACTAATCAGATACTTCGTCGAATCTGCCTGCCTATTTTAATTAACAAATCAATTATCAAATGGGTTAAATAGTTCCTTAAATCGTCTCCCTTATATTAAAGTCTGCTTAAATATTAAATATACACATTAACCTATACTTATTTAATAGGCGAGCAGGTTTTTTGTGACAATCACTCCTCCTAAACTACAGAACCGATTTTCATGTTTTTGGTGTCACTGGAAAGAGCCTAACGTGAAGTTGTGCAGGAAAATTTTTTTATAGATAAATCATTTGTGAGTGAGGCCCTGGGGCCTTAAATTTGAGTTTTTTTCCATAAGTTTTTTTCCATTGGGAAATAACTATAAGTTTTAAGCAATCAGCTGGATAGAGTAAACACAGTTAATCAGCAGGCCATGTTGTCTTTGGAACGGTAACACGATATTTATACGGGAATATCAGTATAATATTGCGTTGTGATCGCGAGCGAAGCCGCGACAGGCTACTAGTTTTAATAAAACAATTAATTACCAACCCCATGACCACAAATTCTAGTGGTGTGATTTGACTTGCGCAAAACAATCGGAAAATTACAAGATCGGTATGACAAATAATCGAGAAACGCTTATCAATGAGTTATGTGCCGGGGGCGATGACTGAGAGGCGGAGGCGCGCGGTCTGAGGGGCAGTCGCTCACCCGTACATCATCCCAGCGTAGTCAGGACTCGGAATCTCGCAGATACAGATACGCCACAATGGTATCGCCTCGATCGCCGGTAACCCGTAACCGATTATCGTAAAGGTTATCTTCAGTTTAGAGAGAATTATGAATTAATCGGCAACAAATTTAGAAATGAGCAAGTCGTAACATCAGTAAATATTCCACGACAACTTTAATGTTATGATTTCACTTTGGCGATGTTCCGTCTAGCAAGGCGGTCAGTGTTCTCTCATGAGAAAGGGTCGGAATTACAGTCACGTTCAGAACCATGTGTAACGTGGTACGGTAACGTGGCTCAATGAAAACCCGAGAAAAAGCACGTACAACTTTGTACTCTTACATTTAAAAATTAGCCTTTTAAATAAGGGTTTTTTACTGATTTATTTAATATGGGAACAATAATGCACACATTAATCAAATAAGGAATCTTTCTAGTTGTGTCCTAATATTGATTATGACATCTGTATTCATAATCAATGGTTCTTCTAAATCTACAAATACCCCCGTCGCAGCAAACTAGCAAAACCTGCGTACTCACCGAATTTCCAATATATGTCTTAATACTACATAAAGCCGCTTACCAAGTTCCATAAAAATATATTAACAAATAAGCGATATATACAATTTTAATTACTCTCCATAGGAGGCTGAGTAAGCAGGTTTGGTGCACTAAGGAATACAAAAAATAAACACATAAATTGTTTACTTATCCTACTAATGTTATAAATGTGAAAATTTGGATGTTTGTTTGGATGTATTTTGGATATTTGGAGTTCCATCACGCATAAACTACTGGAACGATTAAGCTAACATGTTGTATGAACATAGCTTACATTGATATTACCCTTATAAGGTTGTATGTGATCATTAACCTTAGGGCTCCACCCCACGGGTCCTGTAAGTTCCAATGCAAATCTTATGGGAGGATATCATTTATACAATTACCAGGTGTTGTTGTTTGTCAGTTATGGCAAAGGAAGTCATATGATAAAACCAAACAATGATTTGATAGAGCTGGTCAGGTTGATCTTTGTAATGTGTGATCTTTTTAATTTGTCGCGAGCGAAGCCGCGGGTAACAGCTAGTCCTCCAGGGCTGAGTACGCAGGTTTCCTGTTACGGGAACCATCGGTAAAATACTGATTTTTCTTGTGCAAATTACAACAGACCACTACCAAGTTCGTCAGTATACGTTCATAAATAAGCGAGATATAAATTATGTCTTATTCTCCATAAGAATAGCATAGGAAAACGTACTGTTTGTACCAATTGACGTAGAGAAATTATCAAAAGACAGAATAGTTTGTTTTTTAAGCTAAATCCAATGGTTAAAACTAAAATTTGACTTGTTTAAATATGATGTAAAAAATAAAAAATATATTTTTTTGGGATAAAAAATACCCCAAAATACCCCTTCGGATGGGTCGATATGTCTGGTTTTCGATAAACAAAAATAATAAAACTACGTGAGCGAGTGAAGAAAAACAGCGGATAACATCAGTAAAACTAACGATATAATTCATCTTTGCTAGATTTTTTTAAATAACTTGTCTGTTCTAATTTAACTTACAAGTATTACACCGAGTTGTCAATAGCGGAATTTAACACGTGTATCATTATTTCACATGAAGCCACCTCGCCGCAACGTTGTATCCAGCTTATCACGGGACGGGACTTATGCATAGCAAGTCCTTCAGTCGAAGTCAGGATACCAATAAGGATTAAATTTGCTATTGCAATTCTTTTAATTTTTATATGACGTGACATCTGTTTAACAAATATGTAACAAGTCTTTACGTAGACAATTTTGTATACACTTTAACAAAATATAGTATCAAAAACGTAAATAAAATCCATTAAATGTCTTTCTTTCCCATGCAACTACAAAATATGTGCCCCCCTACGAAGAAATATCTATACCTTATATACATTATATTCCTACCTTCTATACTTGTGCATGCAATAATGCGGATGGGGTGAACTGGCGACGACAGACATAACTGGCCTCGTCGTGCCGATTGTGATGATGTCCTGGGTTTGTGATGTGACTGTGCCCCATCTCGCTTGATTGCACTTCTGACTTGACCACGTACCAGTTGTAATACACCCTTTACTTTCTCCACCTATATTAAAGAATATTACGGAGGAGGAGAAAGCATTATTTTTGTCGACATAGAATTTGAGTTATTGATGGAAGTATTTGTTTTGATGCTCCCTGAACCAAAAAAGTGTGATCCCTGTCTGTGTGTCTGTTTTCCTTGATGTGTATAATAGACAACACGAATGGCCAGATTTGGATGTAATTCGGTTTATTCTTAAAACTCTGTTCAGTCTCACACAGCAGCTGTTTACAGTTCATCTAAAAACAGACTCAAAACCATATGATTTAATGTAAATTAATTATTAGAATGTAAAAAAAACAAGACAGACAGTTTTGACGATGTATGATGGAAGTCAATTGATAATAGTTTTTCAATACACATTTCATTTATGTTTTTGATCACCGGTATTGAACATATGGTCCTCCAAACCGCGATACAACTACGACCTAAAGTGAACAGAGCACAGTGCATATCAGTGGCATAGACATTGACATTGAAAGTGACTGAAGAATCATCATAATCAAGGACATTTCAACAAATGTTATCTTCAGGAAACAATAGGCTCATTCACATCAGTAAAGGTATTCATCAAACAACTTTTCACTGTCAGAAAGGAAACCACTTTAGATTTCAACTAACCGGGGTGAATTCTCTGGGTATAAACAACCCCTCCTTTCACTAATAATAAAACTAAATATATTTAATTTATCATGCCTGAATTCTTACAATAATTGTACCTGTTTTATATCTAACAAAGTCATATCAAACAGTAACTAACATAATGCCAGGGAACCAAGAGCTAAAAAAATTAGTGAGTAAGAGAAGTCAAATTAATGCTAGAATTAAACGAAGCAAACACTTTCTAGAAAAGTGTTCAGGGAGTCAGAATGTAGAAGAACTCAAAATTAGGCTAACCAAAGTAGAGGAATGTTGGGTAGAATTTGAAGAGGTACAGTCCAAAATTGAAGACATCGAAACAGGTCAGGATCATGATGCGGGAAGGGACGAGTTTGAACATCAATATTTTGAGCTTTGCTGTGAAATAAACAGCTTCATTAAACAGCACAGCTCACAACCACAAAATGAAGCTGTCGTACAACTCACCTCGAATAGTTCAAACAACAATACACAAGTTTCAAACTCATCTATTCCAGTCAAATAAATTTACCTAGCTTTTCAGGAAAATGCGATGAATGGATGCTATTTTATGATCCTTTTTCCGCTCTAATTGACAAAAATGAAAGTTCAAATGACGTTCAAAAGTTGCATTATTTAAAAGCAGCTCTGATTGGTGATGCAGCAGATGTAATTAAGAACTTAGAACTAACAGCTTCTAATTACAATGTATCTTTAAGCTTACTTGAGGAACAATTTCAAAACGCTAGGCTTATTGTTCAACAACATGCGCGGTCACTCTTTGAGCTTCCTCATGTGCAAAGAGACAACCCTACAAGTTTACGACAACTAGTCAATTACACTCTCACTTATGTGCGAGCCTTAGAGGGACTAAACGAACACATAGATGCAAAGGACCCTTATATCACCCATCTCATTACCACAAAACTGGATACATCAACACACAAGAAATGGGAGCTCACTAAACAGCCAAACGAACTTTCTACATTAAAGGAGCACTGATTTCTTGCAAAAAGGAGCCAAATACTAGAAAACATCAACCTCAGTAGAATCAACTCTAGTTCAGCATCCCAGAAAACCCCATTTCATCTTCATAATAAACATCCAACTCATACATTCAATTCAAACACCAAAACACACATTCCTATTGAAGAATTCAAGTGTCTTGTACGTAACTGAAAACACACAGTTTATTAGTGTAGCGAGCTAATTAAAGCTTCCCATGAAGAACGGCTAAACAAGCTGTCAGCTACAAATGTCTGTTTTAACTGCTTAAAACCTGGTTATCGTGTCGAACAGTGCACATCAAGAGTTGTAAGCAATGCAACAAGAGCCATAACACAGCGCTCCACTATTCCAACCCAGCGCTAGTTTGTAGTTTGTATCTTCCGGACCCAGATTTAAATCAATACAGTCAAAGCTAGCTACTACAAAGCTGGACAAAAAGCAGGGATGTAATACAAATGTTAGTACTTCTACCGCTACAAGTTTAAGTACTGAACTACAAGAAAAATAAGTGTTATTACCTACTGCTCTAGTGGATATTATAAGCCCAAATGGAATCAAAGTTACATAACAGAGAGTAATTTCATGACAGAGAGTCTCTGCCAAAGACTAAAATTAAAGAAAGAAAGTTCACATGTACTGGTAACAGGAATCTCTAATGGTTTAACCAAGACTACAAACAAAGTAAAGCAACATTTCACTCAAGAAATTCTAATTACAAAGCAAAAACCTCATTTTGAGTACTTCCCAAAATAACAGGTTTGCTACCAACACAGAATATTAATACAAGTAATTGTAAAATCCCTAAAAATCTAACTTTAGCAGATTCTACATTTTGTAAGCTATCTACAGTGGATATTTTGCTAGGACAAGAGTATTTTATTGATATCCTCGAAGATGGAAGGCTCAAAAATCCAAACATGCCAGTCCTACAAAACACAAAGCTCGGCTGGATATTCGGAGGCAGAGTGGAGAGCCAAAGAACATCCAGTGAAACTTCTTACCATCTTACCAACTTGGAAAAACTCGATAAGAATCTGCAGGCGTTTTGGAAAGTTGAAGAAGAACCAGTAAGAGAAACTGCGCAAATGACTACAGAAAATAAGCTTTGCGAAGATTTGTATAACAATTCCGTTCAAAGGAATGATGATGAACGTTTTACAGTAAAAATGTCACTTAAACAGGATCCAACACTTTTGGGTGGTTCTAAAGAAACAGCAACCAGACGATTCCATCAAGTTGAGAGACGATTCAAACAAAACACTGAACTTCGTTAACAGAAGAAATCATTCATGCAAGAGTATGAAGAACTTGGAAATACGGAAACAATCATAACAGATGATAATAGTAACCATGTCTATTATATGCCACATCATTCATTTTTCAAAGAATCCAGCTCGACAGCGAACGCCAACAAACAATATTCAACCTGGCCAATTATTCATAGTCAAGGATGACAATCTACCACCCTTGGAATGGATAACTACTATCGTAGAAGATGTTCATCCAGGAGCTGACGGCAAGACTAGAGAGGCTGCGGTTCGGGCTTCTACAGGAACATTCAAGAGGGCAGCTAACCGTCTATGTTTTCTGCCGACTGAAAAATGACAGTTTGTTTCAAAATGTAAATAGTTCTGTGTTTAATTATTACTCTTTTCTTTCAAAAGTTGTTCTTTCAAGGTGGGCGGTATGTACAGTCTCACACAACAGCTGTTTACAGTTCATCTAAAGACTGACTCAAAACTATATGATTTATAGTCAATTAATTATTAGAATGTAAACAAAAACAAGACAGACAGTTTTGATGATGAAAGTCACTTGTTAATAGTTTTTCAACACACATTTCATTTACGTTTTTGTTAATAGTTTTTCAATACCGGTACACATTTGTTTATATATTTAGTTTACATACATTTATTTATTATAGTAGTTAACCGAGTTATTTTACATCACAACACAAACTCAATCAACGCTGGACACACCGGCATTGAACAAAGTCTAACCTCAGTAATTAAACGATTATTTATAACAACAAGGTTGTGTTTTTGATACAAAGTGAGCGCAGAAGTTGCCACGCGCGAATTGTTGGGCAACACGGAGAGATATGCCAATATCGCTCGAGGGGTCCCATCCGCGTCATCGGAACAGTTTTTAAAATAATGACGCGCGCCAAATGATAAACCACCGAGGGTCATCTGCTCCGGGGCTTCTAGAACGACCTTGCGGGGCAAAATTTGACAACATTCACCAGTTCGCCTTCCACCATGAACTTGTGTACTCGATATTTGGCTGTCTTGTGTCCAATAACTCATCAGCTCAGGCCTATGATAAGCTTGATTCCGAAACTTTTCAGTTAAAGTTGCTCCTGCAAAAACATCATAATAACACTATATCAAACTTCGGTACCTCCGAAAATACATCTTCCCATTATATGAATTGAACTTATTTATGTATTTGAACGGTTTTATGGATAAATCTTCTTATTATATACAATCATCAGTTTTGAGTAATGCCCGATGTTTTAATAACAGAAAGGATGGTGGGGAAAATATCAGAAATGTAAAAAATTACGTGGGCTACGCCCCACTGGACTTCAAAGATCCAATGATTTTCCTACGGAAATATCACCACAGTGCTTTTATTATTAAGCAAAAGTACCTGGGGGCCGAGCTTGGCTCGGGGGAAGGCCAGTCAGTTTGTTTAGATGACTTGGAGTAATATTTCACCACTTCCCCCTACTGATAATCAGATTTGTATAACTCATTTGCCTCTTTTCTAAATTTTTAAGGTCACTCCAGTTGTTATTTATAGCTCAATGTCCCTTTGATTTATTTTACTACTCTATATATGTAATCTTCAGGAAACCTTCATATGTAATCTTCATATGTATGCTCTCAGGAAACCACATGTTAATAATCATAAACAACTTGAGTATTACTTTGACAGTTCCCTGGTTGATAATAAACAGCTGTTACAATTATTTTGTTTTGATTTGAAACTCCATAAGCCCAATGTTAATTTTTTAACTTTTCATTTTAGTTTTCTTATCCCTGATTTTATCAATGGCTTAGGTGATACATTGGTTTTAGCGAATTTCCCCTATAGGGAAGAAGCTATTACCGTAGTCGGCATGGTAAGACCTAGGCCCGAGACCATGATAACTTTTCGTTTTGAGGTCCCCAGACCCCAAAAACACCATTCGTTCGAAACTGTATATATATATATATATATATATATATATATATATATATATGTCCATGAGCACGATAACTCTCGTAAAAATTATCCGATTTTGATGAAATTTGGTATAAACGTGTAAAGCAACATTTATGACTTTAAGTTCGAAAACCAGCCAGACCGCTCTATCCAAAGGGGTATTTTGGGGGGGTTTTGTACCCCAAAAATGGGTTTTTTGAATTTTTTACGTATAATTTTGGAAATAGTCAAATTTTAGTTTTTCCCATTGGATTCAGCTTAAAAAAACACACAATTTGGTATTTTTATCATTTCTCTACGTAAATTGGTTACCGAGATATTGAAAGTGCTAAACACAGTACGTTGTCTAATGTTATTCTTATGGAGGAAAATAAAAAAATTATATCTAGTTTATTTATGAACATATACTGACGAAACTTAGTATACGGCTTCATCTGGTTGTGAACCATTGATATTTGCTAAAAAAAAAAACAATTTTTTGCCAAAGGCTCCCGTAGCAGCAAACCTGCGCACTCAGCCCCATGTTATTCTTATGGAGAATAAGTAACGTTCCCTTAATTATGAAAATAAATAAATTAAATTTGGTATGTGACTTCACCTAGTTAAGTCATATTGATATTAGCATAAAACCCCATTTTTGTGTTCCTTGCTTCAGCAAACCTGCATACACTGCCGCCATGTTATTCTTATGGAGAATAATTAAAATGTCATAACTTGTTTATTTATGAATGTATATTGATGAAACTTGTTATGTAGCTTTATGTGGTATTAAGATAAATATATATGCATTGGAAATTCGCTAAGTACGCAGGTTTGCTGCTACGGGAGTATTTAAATTTCAATATGTTGTAATAATTAAGTACAGTAATAATAACTTAACTAGTATAGCCCGTCGCGGCTTCGCTCGCGATCTCGCTATCTGTTTGAAATGTTAGTTAAATTTGTTAAACACCTTGGGGACCAAGCTTTGCTCAAAAAGTCAGTCTATTCAAAATGCCTAGAATATTATCTTCACGATTCCTCTCCAAGGCGAGAATTTTTACGTTGCTCATTTGCAAGTTTATTTTTATTTTATATCCCTACACAAACATAAGAAATGAAATAAATCGGTAAAATGAATTGTGGTCCAAAGACATAAAAGAATAAATTTACTGAGAAGATTCGATCTTCTTATCGCTGCAGCAGAAAAAATTATAAATAATCATTATTGGCCTATCATCTAAGTCAATGGCATGGCTTTTCAGCACAATTCGTTCCGGCGTTTTCTCTTCAGTTTTTGTTGTTTCATTGTATTCATCGTATTCACCTCTATTCTCACCGGAATTCTCCCGGTTAACTAAAAAATACTTATATTAGGAACAAAACAATTATTATCGGCATTAAACCAAAACATTCTTAATTGTCAACAAACAAATTAAGTCGAACATCTTTGACTTAGATTAGTTCCACAAACACGCGACGGAAACATTGTCTCTTATGTGTGTTAATGGTTATATTCCACTATGAGACTCATATTTGCCGGGAGACACAATTGCGTGTCGGTGATCTGAATAGTGAGTAAGAGGGGGTTCCAGTCCCGCAACAATTCGCGTTTCTACCGGTTTATCCCATAAGCCCGATTCTAACTTTCAAAGCCCGTCCCTCCTCAACAGATTATTCGAAATAGATGAGCTCTATGGACAGTTGTAAAGAGTAACAGAATCCTGGTGATTTCAGCTAGCAGCATTTTGATGTCGTAAACAGTTCACCCATAACAAATCGTAAATTATGAGTACTTTGGGATTTGATTGAACCATTCTTATTTGTTTATCGACATTTTGCTCACTGAAACAGATTGTTTGCTTTTTAAACTGAGCTATAAATCAGATAATCCGTTGAGATATCTTGAAATATCTTTGAAATATTTTATTACTGACATTTCCACCACTTTCGCAGCAGTAACGACTGAGATCGCGTGTGCACTTTACACTTATCAAATTGCATGATTAATTTAAATTACCGTATGTATGCCTGAAACTTGTTATTTATCTATCAAACTTTTTATTTATCAAACTTTTATCGTATTTATCAAACTTTTTATTTATGTATTAGCCGTTACCTACACGGCTTCGGCCCGCGTTCACTACATAGCGTTAGTCAGCGTTAACTGACTAAGAGTCGCGTCGTATTCCAAGGCAGCAATTTCAAAGATGACCCATGAATTTCTGGTGGACGTTTGCCGCCGCTGGGCAGTGCTTACCAATATAGCCCTTATAGCTCGTGCTTCCAAGACAGTTTCTGTAGATCACTATACTCTGCCAAGTGCCAATTCAGTTGCTCTCAAACTGGCTTGCCGCTCTTCTTGTCGAAGTTGCTGTTCTTCTGGAGTTTCTTCTGCTCTGTGTGCTGCCTGCCTTAGAGCTTCTTGAGGCCTTCTAATTTCCATTTGTGCTGAAGTTTCCCAACTTCTAGCCACTTTATTAAATCGGGCTTTTTCAAACGTCGGTCGAGACAAATTTTATTTACGTTTCCCCGGTATTATTATGATACATGTATCTGCAACAAAAGTGTAAACCAAAATGTAAACAAATTAATAAACTCAAAATCTTGTAAATCTCAAATACAGAACACCTGCTTTAGTTATCATATGATCTAGTAAATGTTAGTAACCATAAGATTAACATGGGCACTGAGCCAAATCCCTAAAGGAATTTTACATATCTACATTCTACATATAGGCCTATTCTAAAGTGAATAGGCCTATATGTTACTTTCGGATATTAGCTACCTTCCTTCAAAATATCAGCTCAATCGGTTCAGAAGTTGGAGCGTGATTGAGTCCCAAACGAATAAAGAAACTAACAAACATTCAGCTTTATAATATTAGTATGATATGATTAGTAAGATTACACATATTACTAAAATGTAATTACAATTTGTAATCAATTTTAAAGTTTCCAATTTTTCCCGTTGCCGCTTGAAGGCATTTTGATGATGTTGTTGTTGTTGTTGTTGTTGTTGTTGTATAAATGCCCTCCATATTAATTTTTTCTTTACTACAAGCAAAGAACGCAAGATACCATGAGTAGACAGGCTGTTGTGGGCAGATAACTTTGCAGTGTCAAGGCAGCATTTGACGCAAAACATATTTCACATTGTTTTTCTGGGAATTAGGCTGGATTTAGAAGTATTAATACCGATGTAAAATCTATTTCGCTCAATGTAATATGTATCTATCCATCTATATTTAAAATACCCCCGTTGATACCTGCGTACTCAGTGAATTTCCAATGAATATATAAATATCTTAATAGCGCATAAAGCCGTTTACCAAGTTTCTGTAATATAATCCATAAATACTACAAATAAGCAATATATAACACTTTATTCTCCACGGTATGGTAAGACTTAAGCCCGAGACCATGATAACTTTTTGTTTTGAGGTCCCCAGATGCCAAAAATAATATTCGTTCAAATTTATATATATATATATATATATGTCCGTTACCGCGAACTCTTTTGAAAGAAACGCCCGATTTTGATGAAATTTGGCACAAATGTGTAGAATAACATTTATGACTTTAAGTTCGAAAACCAGATCGATCGGACTATTGGAAGGGGGTTTTATGGGGGTTTTACATTTTTCAAAAATCAGTTTTTTGAATTTTTCCCCGTAAAATTTTAAAAACACTTAATGTTGGTTATAGCCATTTTATAGAGCTTAAAAAAAATAATTTGGTATTTTGAATCCACCTAGGTTAAGTGATTGCAGAGAAAAGTCAAAAAAGCGTCCATAAAATTTCCTATGTTAATCTTATGGGAAAAAGGTGTTTGGACTTTCCTCAGATAATTTTACTAAAAACTTCACATTTATTTTTACCAATCAGTTTAGCTCTACAAAACAATCATTTTGGTGTTTTAATTGTTGTTCTACGTCCAACCGTTGCAGAGATATTCAAAGTGCTAAATACAGTACGTTGTCCAATGTTATCCTTATGGAGGATAAATAAAATTTGATATCTCGATTATTTATGAATGTATATTGATGAAACTTGGTTTGTGGCTTCAAATAGTTGTGGTATATTGATATTTGCACAAAAAGGTTTTTTTGTTGATTTTCTCCGTAGCAGCAAACCTGCAAACTCGGCCCCCATGTTATTCATATGGAGAATAAGTAAAGTTGTATGTCTCTCTTAGTTATGAACCTAAATTAATAAAACTTGGTATGTATATATTGATACACCTGGTTGAGTTATATTGATAATTGCAAAAGTACACATTTTTTATCTTCCTCGGTGCAGCAAACCTGCATACTCAGCCCTAATGTTATTCTTATGGAGAATAAATAAAATGCTATATATCACTTATTTATGAATGTATTTTTGTGAAACTTGGTAAGTGGCTCTATGTAGTAGTGAGACACATATATATGCATTGGAAATTCACTGAGTACGCAGGTTTGCTGCGACGGGGGTATTAAAGTTTTGTGTAAAACTGAATCGAAAGCTTTTTTAAAACATCGATGATAGCCATAATACTCCCTAAAGTAGTATAGCGATTTGTGCATGTGTATATAAAACAACATGAGTAAGACACAACTACAGTTAACAATTCGAAGGTAAAATTAACCACAAAGGTTTGTGAAGGTTAAGACGGTTGATATAATCCAGTAAACTATATTTCAGATACATATTTCAAGTTTAAAATTCCGATCCAGGTTTTTTATCTACAAATTTAGTTCGATTTCTAATTCATGTGCTGTATTGGATGAAATTGGGTGAAACTCAGGTAATAAATTGAATGCAATGGATAAGAAAACTAAGGACTCTTGACCTATCTTATCAAAATTGAATACAATGTGAAATATATTTCCATACAGTTTATAGCTAACTCAAATTTACTGAGCGCAGCTTGCGCATCCTGTTTTGAGAAGGGAAATAGTAAATAGTTAAATGGCAAACAAAACAATGACAGTCTGTAGTTATATGTAACTAGCTGTTACCCGCAGGCTTCGCCCAACGAATTATTTATACAAACTATGATAGTTTTGTGTGCTGCATTCTGTGGTTAGCCTGTGGAACTACTACGAATCAAGATCAGCTGTTTGTATTTTCATAAGCTCAAACAAAAATGAACGTCCATGTTTGTATCAGCTGATTTAAATAAATCACCCGGTGTAGCCGATACTAATTTGCTTACATGAGGTTTATATAAATCAGCTGTTACAAAACAAGGTGAGCACATTATCGCCTACACGGGAGGTTCAATATCGCAAATATCGTTTGTTACGATATTGGAAAATGTAATCAACCGATTGTTTGTTCTATAAAATTAATTTAGCCCAGTAGCCCAGTGGATATGTTGTCAGATGATTAAAGATCATGTGGTCACGGCTTTGAATCCTACTTTTGTTGCTTACTTTTTGAGGTCTGTAATTTCTGTTTAATTTGACTTTATTTTGTTTTTACAAATTAATTTATTTGTAATTATGTTGCACAACGAACAGCCAGCATTCAGCGCTCTGCGGAGTTAGGTTAGGTTAGGTTACTATATTTTTTTCGTGAATTTAAGTCTAATTTGTTGTTATTTTTCACACGTAAATCCATTTGTAGAACTCCAATTTAACCACAACTTTTTATTTAACCTATATCTAATTGACTTTGATTGAGTGAGGACTTTATTTTTTGCTTTTGTACACCTCGAAACAACCATCGTAGTCGGGAGTTCATTCGATAAAACGAACAAGCAACCGGTTGGAAAAATGTTTCGATATCGAACCGATAGGGTAGGTGTTAATGTGCTCACCAAAGGTTGTGTAGTTTTTATTTGATTAATGAACTACAATATTTGAGTTTGATTTAAACTTGAGTTGACTGAGGAGTGCAAGTGATCAAAGCGAACTCCAAAAGGAACTTCCGTATGGTCTCATTTGATTAACATTGGAATTTTGGATGCCTCACGGGGAGTAGCCGTAGAGGATTTAGAGGACTCTGAGAGTCAGGTACAACAGCTGTAACCTACAGGAACCTACCCTGAAAATGTCATGCCTTAACTCCTTGTAGTTTAGCCGTACGGCGATCCACACACAGACAAGAAATCTGCTTTATTTATATAGATTTATATTCAACCATTGCTATTGTTGAAACGATCGTTATTAAATGGTATTTTTTTAAATATAGTTTAAATAGATTGAAGTGTGAAATTGAATATTCTACTATTTTTTGATAACTATTTAATTGGTTGTCCTAAACAATTGCACCGTTAACTAGACATGGTTGGTTATTTCAAACAATTCACTTTCTCTGTGTAATGAGAATTCACGTTAGACAATCGTCTAATTACCGAATGGTAATTTATATTTGATATTTGTTTCATGAAATTGTGTTGTTATGTTTAGCGAGGGGTGCTACCATTTGACCGTAAAGACACTTGTCTTGATAACAGTTTGACTTCCGGATCGTTCTTTAAATATAATAAATCGATAAAATTGTATTAAAATATAAATGTGAATAGATTTTTAAGTTAATATTTGTGATCTTTAAAAACACGTTGCCATTCCGGGACTTTTCAAACATACTGTATATTGTGATCACTGTAGCCTAGTTGCGCCGCAGTGCTAGCGATGTTGGGATGTGACGCACATGCAGTGGGGTTATCTTCCGCTGCCACTGACACATATATCACACACGGACACATCCCCACCTTCCACCGCCCTAGTTTTGCCTACCCAGGGGGGCAAGTTGCTATCGAACGATAAGCACAATGGATTAACTATAATAATAGTTGTTTATGACCTTCGTAAAGGTTAAAAACTCTACAATAATGTAACCGATATTTGAATCATCCTGAATGCTAACAATATCTCAGCTCTAAAATTAGTTGACTACTGGTATTTTGTACAAAGTTAATTTATTTATATATAACCTTCTTACATTGGAGATGCATTAAATAATGATTACTGCTAATCACAACTTATCTTAGATTATAATAAATACTTAAGATTTTGTTTTTCCTTTTTTTTACACAAAAGGGTGTATTGATACGGTATATTTCAAGTTAAGGTTGATATTGTAAGTAAACCCTTCTTTTTTCCATTCAAATCGAGTCCTTAAACACTTCATAGTTTTTAAATATTACCACCTGATCCAATTACCTATTTTCTCGCATCAATATTTTTCTTTTTCCCACCTCCACACGAGGTGGCTTCCCATACTCTGCCCGCGGGGCCGGTGCAAGAGGTTTTGGCGCCCTAGGCAAAACTATTCTGAGGCGCCCTCCCTCCCCCAAAAATCATTCAACGCAAAATAGTCTGTGAAGTTAGCACGAAAATGTTTTACTGCTTGCAACCGCCATAAAATGTTGCTCGTTGTCTTGTCATTAGCTATCAAAATTCACCGAAAACACTCTCCCAGAGGCCCCCTGCCCTCTGTGATGACGTAATCAATATAAAAGTTGCAGTGTCTGGTTTAAACATTAATTTCATATCTGTGGAAAAAATTAGATTTCGATTGTGTTATTTTTAAGAAATCAACTTTCCCATTAATATAAATATTGTAAAGGGGTTTTATGTCTGTCTGTTGAAATGTTAGTGTACATTTATTCCGGCTTTTTCGAATTACTTTGCAGAAAATACGCTATTAAAATGTAGTCGGGGTGATGAGACTTGGGCTCGAGGCCATAATAATGTACACCCCTTTACATGTTCACAGTTATTTCCAAACGTTAATTGTACTGATTTAAAATGTTAAAACAACTTATTTCGTCTTAATAATATTGTTTAGACAATAGGTAATATCTCCTGAATAGTCCATATGTTTTTGCCATTGTGTGCACAGTTTGTAGAAATTATTTTAGTTGAAAGATGAAAATATAAAATTACTTACGAATGTTGGTGTTTTGACCTTATTTTTTAATAAGACCCCGGCCCGGGCCGCGGGGCAGTTGTCCCCCTCACCCCCCTGAAGCTATTTCCAAACACAACTTCAACTCGAGCTGGTCTCGCTATTTCCAAACACAACTTCAACTCGAGCTGGCCTCGCTATTTTTGCATGATGGAGCCACAAAAAAATATCAAACAAACATACATTCAGATTTATAATATTAGTAGGATTTTTGGAAAACCGTGCTATATGTAGAAAACTAAACCTTTATTTTTTAAATCTTACAACCTCAATTCTATAGTATAAATGGTATTTGTGGAACCGCAATGTTATTTTGTAAGAGTTAATTAACTTAAACCCTAATGCGCGCTAGGCTTTAATTGGAACATTTTTATTAAAACCCCTTTTGTTTGTTTGATTAAACACACCCCGGACAACGGTTTGGGGGCAACAATAACGTTCATTACTTTGTTTTTGTTGTCGATTTGATGTCCCAATGATATTTATTCCAAAGTTTTACGATACAAAAATTAATCAAACGGATAAATGTAAACTGTCAATTCAGTTACAGGAGCGAGCGCCCGCCAGACGCTGCTGCTAGCCGCAGAGCAGCCCGACACTGCTGGTGTACGTCTATGGAGTGACGGAACTGGGTACGACGCTGCTGCTAGCCGCAGAGCAGCCCGACTCTGCTGGTGTACGTCTATGGAGTGACGGAACTGGGTACGACGCTGCTGCTAGCCGCAGAGCAGCCCGACTCTGCTGGTGTACGTCTATGGAGTGACGGAACTGGGTACGAAATACTGCACTTGCTGTTTGTCACGAATTTAGTAATTCTTATTCGCTATTAAAATTTTAAATGAACAAATACAAAAATTATAATAATAATTTAAATAATTGTAACTAATTATAAGTTCGCCACATCAATCCTAAACTAAATTTGGACATTTTTAGTAGGCTCGTCGTTACTTCACCCAGCTGCCTTTTGTCATTGGGCTATTTTTCCGACCTAGGGCCTAGGGACCCCGCCCGATTGGTTTTGTATCACAATACCGCATATTTTTAAGGACGTCCTCACGCCCTTCCCAACGTTAGGGCTCCGCCCCATTGTAAATTTAGCTATTTTATTCGTTACGGGTTTTAGCGTGATTTTGTCAATTTTTATTGATAGCAATGTATTGATTCTCCAACCTTAGGGATTTGCCCCACCAGTCCTTGAAAGATGTCATGTTGTTCTTCTAGAGAAAAGTGACCATGTTCTTGGATGGGCGAAAGTCGCTCGGTCTAGGTGCAGTACTACCATTTGATTCCGCTTTGACCGCACGACGAATTATTACAATGTATTTTAAACGGCTCTACGGCACAAATAAGAGCAGTGCACTAGTGTTGCTAACATCACGAAACAACATAACATGAGTAAACGAAATTTGATACATCCAAATTAGTAACCAAAGTTACTAACTATCGCAGTAATAAATTATTATTATGAATGAGTGAGTTGGCTTCTCGGAGAGTTATATATTTCGGTATTATATCAATAAAAATAAAACTAATACCCCCGTCGCAGCAAACCTCCGTACTCAGCGAATTTCCAATGCATATGTGACTCACCACTACATAGAGCTCACAAAAATACATCCATAAGTAAGTGATATATAGCATTTTATTTATTCTCCATAAGAATAACATTAGGGTTGAGGACGCAGGTTTGCTGCAACGAGGAAGATAAGTAATGTGTTTTATTTGCAATTATCAATATAACTGAACCAGGTGAAGCTACATACCAAGTTCTCTTAATGTAGGTTCATAATTAAGGGAGATATACAAATTTACTTATTCTCCTTATGAATAACATGGGGGCCGAGTATGCAGGTTTGCTGCTACGGGGACTATCAACAAAAAACTTGTTTTTTGTGCTAATATCAATATACCACAACTAGTTGAAGCCACATACCAAGTTTCATCAATATACATTCATAAATAATAGAGATATAGAATTTTATTTATTCTCCATAAGGATAACATTGGACAACGTACTGTGTTTAGCACTTTGAATATCTCTGCAACGGTTGGACGTAGAACAACGATTAAAACACCAAAATGTTTGTTTTGTTGAGCTAAACACATTAATAAACAGAAATGTGAAGTTTTTAGTAAAACTATCTGAGAAAAATCTAAAAACCTTTTTCCCATAAGATTAACATGGGACACTTTTTTTGGATGTTCTCCGTAACCATTTAACCTAGGTTAATGATTAAAAATACTAAATTATTTGTTTTTTGAGCTCTATAAAATGGCTATAACCAAAATGGAGAGTTTTTAACATTTTGGGGTCAAATTTGCAAAAAACCGATATTTGGAAAATTGTAAACCCCCATAAAGCCCCTTTCCCATAGTGCGATCAATCTGGTTTTCGAACTTAAAATCATAAATGCTACTCTCCAGATTTTTGCCAAATTTCATCAAAATCGGGTGTTTCTTTCAAAAGTTATCGCGGTAACGGACACACACACACACACACACACACACACACACACACACATATATATATATATATATATATATATATATATATATATATATATATATATATATATAAATTTGAACGAATAGTGTTTTTGGCATCTGGGAACCTCAAAACGAAAAGTTATCATGGTCTCGGGCTTAAGTCTTACCATACCACCTACGGTAATAGCTTCTTCCCTATAGGGGAAATTCGCTAATAGGAATTGTATCTATCACCCATTGTATCTTATGACCTATTTGAAGAAAGAGGAGTAAACGACCTAGCCTATTTGATAGCCGCCTGGTATGCCTACATGACTCCGCTGCTATGATTCACGGGCACATCCTGTTGTTTCCCTTATATCGCTTGGTCAAACAGTGGATACAAACATCTAATCTGTGTTTGTCGCCTACCATCTAGCCTTTATCATTGTTCTAATATGTTTTTAGTTGTCTATCGATACAATTATGAAATACTAGCTAGTGATGCAACCTTGTTAGCTTATCTCAGTTATTTTATCAACTCTGTTGTTTGTTCGTTGTCATTATTCTTACCTTCCTGTTACTATCTCTCGTTGTCACATTTCCACTTCCGTTTTCGGTTAAAGTAACTAATCTTTGAAAGAATGAAAACTAATATCCATGATTAATATTTTCAATTTTACATTTTTGCTACTTACTTTTCAAGGCATTTATTTTTCTCTTGGTCTATGCATAGCGAGTTACAATTTATACGCCAACACATTTTAAACATAAAACAATTATTCTCTTAAATCATTTATAATAGGTACCATTGAGTCAATGATAATACATACAGGGTGTCCCCGAACTCTCTACTTACCTTTTCAGGTATTATTCCTGGACCAAAGACAAACTAAAATATCATATTAAAAATTCCCAAAACTCAACTGTTACCCGTACAGCCGCAATTTGTTTCACATTACAATTTTTAATTTGATAACGGCTCTTTGTAATAAATTGAAATTAGGTGCATAGCTTTATGACCAAAATAACTAATCCCAAGAAAAAAAATATTTTGTTACAATGTTTATTTTCAAAATGGCGGCAATTTTAAATCTTTAAACTTAAATAACATAAAAACTGCATATGTCAACAAAGTTATAGTGATTATGTTTTATTTAGAAAATTTAATAACAAATCCAACGATACAAATTTAAGAAAATCTGTTTATAAATGAGGGAGAAAACTCATTTGTAAAAAATTGTGCACTAACCACCTCATCCACGGTCATTGTGAAAGGCGGTCCCACACTTCTCGCGAACAGGCCTGAACATTCGGCCAAACTCCGAATGTCCGGAGTATTCGCGAGAAGTGTGGGAGGTGCTCGAACTTTTGAATACATAAGGGAACATACGGGACGGAATGTTCAGGCCTGATCGCGAGAAGTGTGGGACCGCCTTAACATCACTGCTAGTTAGCCACAACAATCAGCTGTTTTAATTTTTAGTTGCAATAATTACCGGACTTGACCTCCTTGGATTTTTATGTTTGGGTAGAATGAAGGATTTAGTCTATTCTACACCTGTAGAATGGAAGTAGAGGCTGCTGCGGAGTTCAAGAAAACAAATTTGGCGCTGTTCGGCAGTCTTTAGCAGGTCGCCTCACACTGTGCAATCCAATTGGCGGCGGGCATATTGAACATGCTTGTAGGCCTAACGGAAACTGGTCTGTATCGGAAACAGTTCATTTTATTTTTAAAAAAATTGTATTTTGCTGTACTCGCTTTAACTCGCTTTCGTTTCAGGTTGGCTGGATATTACCAGAAAAATTATTTTAAGATAAGTTCTTCTGATTGATAATATATTGTTTGTGTAAATTGTCTTTCGAAATGTAAAAGTTTATTTTAAATGCGAGAACTGTTCTCATCCGCGTTAGGACATGGCGCCTCTTGTCGCGTGTGCAATTCGCCGTCTGCAGCCGCGCCGCACCAGCCACCAGCATTGCAGACGCTCGTCACACCTGTACAGGCTAAACGGGATGGCCTTTGTAAAGGCTGTTCGCAGTAATACTAGTAGTTATACTATTGTAATTCTTTGCGATAACATGTCCAAGGGGAGACAGTGATGATAAAAGTCAGCAACCTCCAGATTATATTCTTATAATAGCGCGCGTATCTAACTTAGTATTTATCCAATCACACTTTAAACAAAACGACATCACACAAAAGTAAATATTAGTTAGAAGAAGACCCTCAAATATCTCTCAATTTATAATCGAACTATACTCACCAATAAAACTATAGGAACACCTTCCAATTTTTTATATAGGAGGTTCGGCGAAAATTGATTTATAGTCAACAAAATTGGTTGCATTTAATCTGGCATAAAGTGTTGAAATAAACTATAAAAATTAAATAATCCCTTTAAATGTAAATTATGTGTAAATTAACTATATTCGGATTATATGTAACAGGATTACTAAAAGAGTACTTAAATACCCCCGTTGCAGCAAACCTGCGTACTCAGCGAATTTCCAATGCATAATATATGCCCCATGTCTTAATACCACATAAAGCCGCATACCAAGTTTCATAAAAATATATTCACATACAAGCGATATATATAATTTTAATTATTCTCCATAAGAATAACATTGGTGATGAGTATGTAGGTTTGCTAAAACAAGGAACACAAACAGTTGGTTTTTATGCAAATATAAATGGAATTTAACCAGGCGAAGCCACATACCAAGTTCATCAATATTCAATCATAAATAAGCGCTATATAACTTTTTACTTATTCTCTATAAAAATAACATGGGGCTGAGTAAGCAGGTTTCCTGCAACAAGGAATAAAAAAAATGGGTTTTTATGCAAATATCAATATAACTCAACAAGGTGAAGCCACGCACCAAGTTTTATTGATTTATGTTCATAATTAAGGGAGTCATTACATTTTACTTATTCTCCATAAGAATAACATGGGGGCGGAGTACGCAGGTTTGCTGCTACGGGGATTATCAACAAAAAATCAATTTTTTGTGCAAATGTGAATGTGAATCCACATACCAAGTTTCATCAACATACATTCATAAATACTCGATATATCAAATTGTATTTATCCTCCATAAGGATAACATTGGACAACGTACTGTGTTTCTCACTTTGAATATCTCTGCAACGGTTGGGTGTAGAATCACAAATTAAACACCAAAATTATTGTTTTGGAGTTGAACTGATTGGTAAAAGCAAATGTGAAGTTTACATTAAAATGAACTGAGGAAAAGCCAAAAACCTTTTTCCCATAAGATTAACATGGGAGATTTTATGAGTAAGTTTTTTTTATTTTCTCCGCAACCACTTAACCTAGGTTAATAATTCAAAATACTAAGTTTTTTGCTTTTTAAGCTCTAGAACATGGTCAAAACCAAAATAAATTTTTTTTTAATTTTAGGGTGAAAAATGCAAAAAACTTATTTTCGGGAAATTTAAAACCCCCATAAATCCCCCTTCCCATGGTCAGATTTTTCTGGTTTTCGAACTTAAAGTCATGAATGTCACTTTACACATTTGAGCCAAATTTCATCGAAATCGGACATTTTCTACTCAAGTTATCGCATTCACGGACACACACACACACACACACACACACACACACACACACACACACACACACACACACACACACACACACACACACACACACACACACACACACACACACACACACACACACACACACACACACACACACACACACACACACACACACATATATATATAAATTTGAACGAATAGTGTTTTTGGCATCTGGGGACCTCAAAAAAAACAATTATCATGGTCTCGGGCTTAAGTCTTACCATGAGACCTACGGTAATAGCTTCTTCCCTATAGGGGAAATTCGCTAAAAAACAAAAAAATGTACTAGTAAGCAATGCCACAGCCAATATGACACAAGGAAAAAGATTATATCCAACATCCAATGTACATCGAACAACAATGTATGAAAAAACTATTTATTATGCAATTGGCAAATTATTAAATAAATTAAAGGAAAATCACAAAATTTCAATTAATTCAAGCAGAGACATCAAAAAAGTAAAACTATATTATTTATAAAATCCTTTATATGTACTCGATCATGAATTCAACGAAATATAGAAGAAAAAGACAACAAAATCTATCATTCCTGTTTTTCAAATTTTGCACAAATCTTTGTAATGTTATATGCAACAAAATTACTATTACTATTATTATTATTATTATTATTATTATTATTATTATTATTATTATTATTACCGTATGATCAAGACAAGTTCTGAATTAAACCAAAAAATATAATGTTTAAGATTAATGTAAACAAAACAACTGTAGGATGCATGTAAACTACACTAAGTATTTTCTCTCAAATAGCTTTAAGCTAGAGAGATATTCAAGCACTGCAGTGTAATATTGAATGCGCATGCGAGATAATAACAAGTTTGAATTTTAATTATTATCTATACTTGTTTAATAGACGAGCAGGTTTTTTGTGACCATCACTCCTCCTAAACTACTGAACCGATTTTCATGTTTTTAGTGTCATTGGAAAGAGCCTAACGTGAAGTTGTGCAGGAAACTTTTTTTATAGAGAAATAATTTGTGAGTGAGGCCCTGGGGCCCCTTAAAGTTGAGTTTTTTCCCATAAGCTTAAAACTGGGAAATAACTATAAGTTTTAAACAATCATCTGGATAGGAGTAAACACAGTTAATCAGCAGGCCATCTCAGCTTTGGAACGGTAACACAATATTTTTACGGGAATGTCAGTATAATATTACGTTGTGATCGCGAGCGAAGCTGCGACAGGCTTCTAGTTATTATTATTATTATGCCCCAGACATGACAGCGACTCTTCGCTGGCCCTCGAGTGTGTCGTACAGCAGAGCACGGTCTTTCAGGTACGACTCGATCATCCGCAGGAGGTAGGCAGGGACGTGGAATGTGTGCTGTGGGCACTTAGCATACATTCCACGTCCCTGCCTACCTCCTACGGATGATCGAGTCGTACCTGACAGACCGTGCTCTGCTGTACGACAGACTCGAGGGCCAGCGAAGAGTCGCTGTCACGTCGTCTGGGGCAGCGCAGGAATCGATCCTGGGACCAGATCTCTGGAACGTGTCGTATGACAGTCTCCTGAGGCTTGACATGCCCGATGAGACCCGTCTTGTGGGCTATGCCGACGACGTCGCAGCCCTTATCCCAGCAAGAAGCGTCGAGCTTGCTCAGCTCAAGCTGGATTTGGTGATACGAATGGTCAACCTCTGGATGCGGCATCACGGTTTGTCCCTTGCTCTCGACAAGACAGAGATCGTGGTTCTAACCAAGAAACGGATCAAGACGATCATCCCGATGCGAGTCGGAGACGTCGAGATCGAGGTAAAGCCTGCTGCGAAGTACTTGGGAGTGATGATAGACTGTAAGATGAGCTTCGGCGTGCAGATCCGGCGCACCGCCGACAAAGCCGCCAAGGGCGTCGCTTCCCTCGGTAGGCTAATGACCAACATCACTCGGCGGACCACGTTCCAACAAGCGTCGGCTGCTTATGTCTTCAGTCAATTCCGTCCTCCTGTACAGAGTCGAGGTTTTTGGGCTCATTCCCTCAGTAAGAAGTGCTACAGAAACCAGCTGTTGCGCGTTCAGCGAGCAGGAGCTCTGCGAGTCGTATCTGCGTATCGCACAGTCTCCGATCCGGCCGTTTCCGTGATTGCCGGGGTTATCCCCGTCCATTTTCTGGCTCGCGAGCGACAGGCAATCCACCACCGGAGATTTGAGGCTGACAGAGCGATCGTCGCTCCCGAAGAACGCAGGCGCACTCTTACTGAGTGGCAGGCCAGTTGGGAGTTCGAGTCGAGGGGTCGGTGGACCGCGAGACTGATTCCGGACGTCCGCACATGGACAGAGAGGAAGCACGGCGAGGTGGGGTACTACGTGACCCAGCTTTTTTCGGGTCACGGGTATTTCAGAAAATTCCTCCACAAAATAGGGAAGTCGGACAGCCCCATCTGTATATACTGCCCAGATGTCGCCGATACCGCAGAGCACACCATCTTTGCATGCGGCAGGTGGCATAACCTCCGAGCGTCTGTGGTGTCTGAGGTCGGTCCTCTGGATCCACGCACAGTCGTGGAGACAATGCTCCGTGGAGATGAACCCTGGAACCGGGTGCCGCGCTCCGTCGAGGCCTTACTGAAGGGGCGAAGAAGTCCCATCTGGATCGGCTTGATTGACATTCAGCCCTCTGAGTAGTCCCTAACGGGCCAACGACAAGTGGCCTAGCCTTGATTATATGCCGAACAGTTTCAGGCTAGTCCCTCGGTGCCAAGGGGGAGTTTTTAGTGGGTGAGAGCATTTGAGAGTCCCACACTACCGGTAGCTGCCGGTGCGCATAATGCATTTCTTCCGCCTCCCAAAAAATATTATTATTATTATTATTATTAAATAAAAACGGATCATTCGATAAAAAGAATCCCACATGGTCAAGCCCGACTTAGCCTACTCAAAGAATATTGAACCGAATCCACGGACTTAAAATCAAAATGGAATCTAAATTTTAAAACTTAATTTTGGAATGCATGCAATAAAATAAAAAATCACTCGTGCCCAATTTTGAAGGTATTGTCATAGAGAAACGAATCTATAGAATCCTTTGTCTGTGGTGTTATCGTGACAAACCCCTAAAATATTCCATATCAAAATGTTCGTTAGGATTCCTACTTGTGTAAATGTATCTATTTTACTGCAGACGGTAATTCTATTTAGTCAGGTCATTCACATGTCATTCAAGCATCTTATCTAATAATACGCTAAGCCGATTTTTGTTAAGATAACTCCTCCGTTATTTCTGAACCGATTTTAACGATTGAGGTACCAAAATATTCGTCCTGATTCGTAGTTGTGCATAAAGGTTTTCTTTCTTCCATATTTTCAATCTGAAGGGCACGGGCTGCCCTCAATGTTCGTTTTTCGCCCATAAGATTAATATTTAAAATCCATCGCTATTATGAGTTTCAAAAATACAACCTACAAGAGTTATTGAGCAGATATTTGGAAGAAGATGGGTCCATTTTAAAACAATTATGGGCTTATTCCCGTTCCAATGAGGCTCGGCCCTAACGACCCTCAACATTTCTATGTTAACGACCATATACTTACTAGACCGATTGAGCAAGAATTTTGCAGAAAGACAGCAAACAATGCACTATAATAAGAAACAGGTCTGTCAGAGAGAAACAGACTTATCTGTTCCGTCACTCTTTTACATTTTAATTTAATCATCACTGACGTTAGTAGTTAACTGGTCCGATTGCGCATACATTTGTCAGGAGGATAGCTAATACATCAGAATAAAACCTTTACCTCCAAAAATGCTTTACTTTAGGGCTCTCCAAATGTTGGAACTATCAAACATATGGGTTAATAAATGTGTTCTAATCAGGCCTCATCCCTGGAAAAATTTTGTTTTGTATTGAAAATTATTTGAAAAACTAACATTGGGGTTATCCTTACAAGACAAACTAATTAAAGGAGTTGTAGACTGGAACAAATTTAAAGAAACATTTCAAGAACATTTCATTCCCATATGTCGTCTTTCAAGTGTACCTCAAATTGACGAGGCAATTAATAAGTTTATAAATGCAATTATTTCTTCAATAGAACAAACTACGACTCGTCCATTTCAGCCTACAAGAAAACCTCCTTCACCTCCGCAGTATATTATGTCCCTTATTAAACTGAAGAACAAACAGAGAAGATTATGGCAACGGTACAGAACCCCTTGTTTACGTAGAAGATATAATCAGTTGAATAGACGAGTTAAATGCGGGAACTAGACCGCTTTCGATACGAATCGTATAGCAAATATCTATCCAATTTGTCACCCAATGATAGTAACTCTTTGTGGCTGGCAACAAAACGTATTCTAAAGGAAAATTCTACAATCCCTAGCTTATTAAATAATGGCAATGTTTATGAAAGTAAGGCAGAAAAAGCAAATGTTTTGGCTGATTACTATCAGTCGACGTTTCATCCTAACGATGACATTCAAGTTGCTGAATTTTCATATCACGTCACCTCAGTCATTTCATCACTATGGTACACCGTCGAGAGACCTGTAAAATATACTTCCCCATCAGAAATATCTCACCACATAAAGACATTAAAAAAGAAAAAATCTCCTGGTCATGATGGGATACTTAACATTGTACTCCAAAATTTACCTAAAAAAGGACTTGCTTTCCTCGCATCGCTTTTCAATGCTTGCCTCAGTATCTCATACTTCCCAACAACGTGGAAACATTCCTTAATCACCGTAATCCATAAACCTGGAAAACCTTCATCTCAAGTAAATAGACCTATCGTCCTATCAGCCTTCTCACAACTTTGTCAAAGTTATTCGAAAAAATTATAAAAAAAGTTTAGACACTTATGTGAAAAGTATATCTCTTATACCCCCACAACAATTTGGCTTCCGTTCTCATCATTCTACAAGTCACCAACTATTAAGAGTATCAGAAGATATAATACAGGGCTTTGAAAGAAAATGTCATACTACTGCTGTATTTCTAGATGTAGGTCAGGCTTTTGATCGTGTTTGGCATGATGGCTTGTTATTTAAATTAAGAGAATTTGGTATCCCTGGTTATTTACAAAGTATTATAAAAAGCTTTCTTGAAGATAGGTCATTTGCAGTGAAAATTGGTGGAGTTTTATCTACAACCAGGCCCATACAAGCCGGAGTGCCACAAGGTGCAATTTTGTCGCCTCTTTTATACAACATATACACTTCAGACATGCCTCTATCAACTAATGTTAAAACCGCTGTTTTTGCTGATGATACCCTTATTTATTCCACACACCATGACATTCATATTGCTACAACAAACGTTCAAGAATCCCTGGACAATTTAATTCATTGGTTTACGAGATGGAGAATAGCAATCAATCCCAACAAAAGTGAGGCAAAAATCTTTACTCTTCGCAGACCTGAATAACCTCAAAATCTTAAAATATTAGACGATGAAATACCATGGAACCCTCCAGATCAGGTAATAAAATATTTAGGAGTTTATTTTGACCGAAAACTAAATTGGAAATTTCACATAAACAAAAAGCTTAACTTAGCATATGGAAGATTATCAAAACTGTTCCCATTATTAAACAAGAAATCATCTCTATCAGTGAAAAATGGTATTCTTCTCTACAAAACTATCCTCCGACCATTACTGTTGTATGCATGCCCAGTATGGGGCACTGCTTCGACCAGTGCAATTAATAAACTACAAACTTTCCAAAACAAAACATTGAGAATAATACTTAAATGCCCTTGGTATGTACGTAATGCCCAAATTCACCACGAACTTGGAATTTCCCAAATCAAAGAATTTATAAAAAAGTCAACTCTGAAGTTTTTTACAAAACTTGCATCTGTAAGAGGGATTCAATATTTCAACACAGGGCTCCCGTCCGATTTCAGAAGGCTTCGTCTCAAACCAAGGTTACCTCAAGATATTTTGTTAAATTAATGTAAAAAAAGTTTGTGCACACCAAGATTACCCGAAGGTTATGTTACTTGTTATGTTGTTTGTTAGATTGTTACACAAAGAAGTTATGTGGCAATACCCTGTGCCACTGAACATTATGAATTCTGTGCCTGAGGGGCTGATCGGCTGACCTCAATCTTTGTCATTTCTTATGTTATCCACATATATTGTATTAAACTTTAGCCTGTATAGCAATTGTAATAATGCTGAACGGTTTAATAAAATGGTTAAAAAAAAACATTGGGGTTATGGTTAAGATTTGTAAATAAAAACAAAAGAATCGTACCAGCTGTTCAAAAGCAAACATTGAATTCTAATAGAAACACTCAATTGGTTAAGTATCATGTGATTTTTGGTGAGAATAGTGATTAGACCCAATGTATACACATCTTTAAATATACATGATTAGGTTATGAATAAATTGTGAGAATCATTAAATCTGAAGATTGAATATGAGAGAAACGAGAAAATAAGCAATGAAAATATGGAGAGGAACCGTGAATATAAGTACTCTGGGCATGTTGAACACACTGACTGGCTTCTCGAGCAAAGCTCGGTTCCCAGGTGCTTTAACAATAATTTTTACTAACATCTCAAAAATAATATTGTACTGTGATCGCGAGCGAAGTCGCGACGGGCTACTACTATATATAATGACTAGAGGATCCACGCTACTCTGCAGCATCAGTGTTGCAACTTGAGTTTATTAATAAAGGCTAATCAATGTGAATAATGTATGTTTTTGATTAAAATCTATAAATACTTTTTGGTTAGTGGTAATTATTACAAAAGTTATATAAATAGTTAGTGTACAAATTTGTAATTTGTGCACTAAAATCACTAACCAGTTTTAACTGTATAAACGAGTTCGAACGCAGCACGGTGACGTGAGGGAAGTGAATTTCCACATAACAACTTTTAAAACTCAAAATCATTGTAAAAACATAAATTTATTCCAATTTTTATTGAAATCTGAATCGTTGGCTGTTCTGATGCTCCTGGTTTCATTTACCTGCAAAGCTGGGAATACAATTTTGTGCATTATAATGTTAGGAGAAGGTCCAGACAGGCTTGAAAGTAGGCGTGAGGTTGCTGGGGATGATAAAAGTACTCTATCAAAGGAATATCAGGCTTTTCTAGTATAAAACCTCCATAAGACAACGTACTGTGTTTAGTCGATACACATTTTCTCTAATAACTCGGTAAATATGTATGCTAGAATGACGAGAAAGGGCTTACAACTTTTGTCCACTAATTCTCATCTTTTTACATCCATCAATTTTACGTACGGGGCTTTTCTGACCCTTTTTGGGCCCAAAAACTCGAAATTTGAAATATTTATCCTCAAAAAATGGGTTTAGAGTTTTCCGATTGTTTTGCCCAACGAACCTGTCCAAATGATTACAGAAAGGAATGTCCCTACCAAATTTGAAGTAAATCGGACAAAAATGCGACCACTAGAGTACAAACACACACACACACACACACACACACACACACACACACACACACACACACACACACACACACACACACACACACGCACGCACACACACACATATATAAAAACATATATACACACAAACATAATACATATAAACACACACATATATATATATATATATATATATATATATATATATATATATATATATATATATGTGTGTATATAAATATGTAAAAAACATGAAAATAACAATGAGTACCCTGTTAAATAATTTTTTTAAATTATACTTGCACTAACAGAGAAACAAACAAAATATACAAGTAGGAAAGTCCAAAGAAGAATACTTATGCTTACTTTACAGTGCTAATATGAACAAGGCTGTTAGAAAAACCTTTGAAAAATCAAACTACAAATTGGCTTTCAGAACCAAAAACAATTCATTTCATCTTAAAATAAGCTCTCTAACAATAATAATAAAAATATATCAAATAAATATGAAAAATGTGGTATATACAAAATCACCTGCAGTGACTGCCCAAAATACTATATTGGCCAAACTGGGATAAGCTTCAAACGACGGTTCAGTGAACATATACAGGCAATCAAGTCAAATAATAGGACAACCCAAAAATCTGCCTTCGCTGACCATGTCTTAAAAACAGACCATACTTATAATAACTGCAATGAGAACATGTCAATTCTTGACATTATTAACAAGGGACATAAATGTACTAAAACGTATTATTGTATGTCCTTTTAAAAGTGCAAGTAAAATACGTCACCAAGGACAATAATATTTCATTACAAATCGTTTGTTTGGGAGCGGTGTAGCAACAGGATTATAGCGCGACGAGGCTCTATTACCCACGCGCGCCTGCAATCCTCAGAACGCAACCACCGGCTGCCTGCTCGGGTAGCTGAGCGGAGCCGCCGATCCATTAGTATGGTTGGCATTGTTGGCATTTGGTTGGCAAATACAACGGTGCGTCAATGGACATTTCTTACCGTTGGCCAACGAACTGTCCCAACCATTTCCCAACGTTGGCCCAACGATGTGTACTACTAGGGAATCTTAATAATTTCAGACATTTATATAAGCTAAATTATTATAATAGTGTACACTACAATCAGTAAAAATGTTGTATCCACTTACCTCTTATCTTCTATTTCCGAAGTAACTAAACTTAAACTATAAAGTGAAACTAGAGAATCCGTGATGCTCTGCAGCATCATTCATTGTTGAAATTTGAAAGTCACGCGTAATTGATGAGTATTGTCAAATCAAGTTAAAATATTATAGCAGTTTATACACATCCTTCCATGGAAGTAAAATAGGCAACTTATTCCTACCAGTTGAGATGAGTTTGTAAAAAAATCATGAAAATTTTACCAACAGTTTCTAGTTTGTGTAAAATTAAGAATTTTGGGTCCAAAGAGGAATTCACTGATCCAACCTGAACTTCATCCTTGAAAATTGCAGATATTTAACTACGTTATTAAAGTAATGTACACTACAATGAGTAAATATGTTGTATCCACTTACCTCTTATATTCTTGTTTCCGAAGTACCGAACATATTAAGTGAAATACTCTTACAAACTTAAAATAACTTAATACATTTATAAACAGTCTACGAAACTATCAACTGTGTACAAAATGTTGATAAAATCATGACAATTTGATTATTAACAAACTTAAATATATTCAATTAAAATTAATTGTCAAATTATGCAACCTTCTATTTGACTACACTAAATCAAATCACATGTTAAGTTTTTAAAATTACTTAATGGATCATTTTAGAAGTGCATGTAGCAACAATACTGATTAGTTGCTATTTCAAACTTGATTTATTCATAATTATTTACCCTAGAATTTATCATGCATTATGCTATTGTTAGCCTTTAATTAGTCATTATTATTAGCTTTGATTAATTCCTGAGCTAACCTTTAGTTAATAATTATTCAGCTTTGATTTAGTCATGATTTAACTCTTAATTAAACCTGATTTAACCAAAATAATTAATCCTGATTTAACCTCAAATTAAACCTGATTTTGCCCTGATTTGTAATTGCTGCTTAAGTTCTTATCCTTGAATCAAGGTAAAACATTTTAGGTTAATTCAAGCAGCATAAGTGTTGACTTGAGCTCTTAAAACGGGCCTGATGCTGATTTTACCTTGATGCCTTGAATTTTTCACCTTAATTCAGGCTTGTTAACTTGAAAGTTCAGGGATGATTTAGCCTAAGAACAAGCAAATTTTGCTATGTGGGATGAATCTTCCCGGTGTAACCGGCATTAGAGGGCACTAGGTTGACAGCATCAAGGTAGACAATCCAAAGGTGTTCGACAAGAATGAGCCACCCATTCTTGTTCGCAAATCAGGAGACCGATGCGAGGAACACTGCTGGTGCTCTCACCCGAACCGTCTACGATGTTGCAGATTGCTCCTATAGTTTGTTATAAATATACTAATACTCCTCCGATTATCATTCTCCAATATTAGTACTTGGGTTGCGCCTCAGGGCTCGTTCGTAGGCCCTTTCTGATTCAACATGTAAGCCCACAAGCCAACGACAACAAAGCCAACGAGCATAATACATAAAGTATCAAGAAAGTAATATAGCATATAGCATTTATATAGAGAGCGCAAGCACATGTTAATTTCCATGGTGAAGCCTACATGGCGGCCGGTATTTCCCCTCTGCACCCTCCGTGACCATGACAACAGGAACAGTCTATAAAATGATGTAAACTCCAAGTTATGCACAATCATTTTCCGTATAAAACACAATAAAGGTTGTCATAAACCATATATTATATTTTAAATGTTTGAAGAATAAATCATTTAAATTAGGTAGGTAGTAATTATAAATATGTAACTCAAGGAAGAGCGTTTTGTTATTACAGCTTTTATGTCAAACATGTGTTTGTCGTGTTTGCTGGAAACAATTATTGTTGTATTTATTTCAGTGTTTATCCTTGCACCAGCGGCCTGATGATGACCCCTCGGAGTAGAAACCGGTTGCATGAAGCAACTAATTGGATTACTTAATGCAAGTCTTTAAGAATAATTGTTGTCTGTCTCTGTAGTTTGTTTACAAAAATATCCTCCAGCGAGGCTTCACTTTTTCGCTCATAATGCGAATTTTAGAGGCTCGTTGCTTTGGGCACGTGGGTACGTTCAACGACATTAATATAACTAGAGGTCTCGTGTGGGTAAACAAGTGAATCCCACAGTTTATAGAATAATTATACGGTAGGTATCATAAACAAGATGCGCAGTAGATCAGTGACGTCAGTGGTGCCTAACAGCTGTTTGTAACACTCAAAGCTCCCATTTGTCAAAACTAGACTTTGAATGATCTATTATAATTCTGCGTTGATCTGGAATGTCAACAAAACAAAAATTTAAACAATATGTGACGTCACTGGTGCTCAAACAACAGCAGACGGGTAAATAGTCGGGTGCATATGTTAGTAACGGTTCCTATACTACTTATGTTATCTACCGCATAATTATTCTAGATACTGTGGTGAATACTACATGCTGCCCATGCTGTCGGTTATTTTCCTCAGGTAACCAATAGTAACTCTCTTCACTCATTATTGTTTGTCAGCTGACTACCATACAACTTGTGAAGAGAGGATTCGATTGGTTACATGTAGGTTGTTGTGCCACGGGAGTAGAGATTACAGAGGGGCAATAGCTGTCAACCATGTAGCCATGCCTACATATTTTTACCCCTAACGAGACCTCTAGATATATTAGTACGTTAGTTACATTAGTTGGTAGAAAAATAAATTAAAATAATTATTTAATTTTTACGAAATAAGTTTAACATTTGGTTATAAAACATATTTATCATATGTTTTAACATACATGAGCCTCTGATTACTTCCTTTATCGCCGGTAAAAGGGTGGCATTCCGGCATCACTATCCACTTTCATAAAAATGTTCCCGATTTAAACATTTGTTGTTTCGATAAAAATAATTAATTTTTCTGAAAATTTGCCGCCCCTAAAAATTTGCCGCCCTGAGCTGCAGCCCCTATAGCCCCCCCTAAACCCGCCACTGCATGTATTACTCTTACAAATAATTCTTTGTATACAAATATAATTAACAAAACTAGTGATAAACTGTCTTAAAAAAACTACAGCTCAGGACTAAAATAGTCTTAATAAAGTACGAATTTTGATGCTACAATGTTTTCATATTTGTATTATAATTTTCAGTAGTTTATACGTTGGTGTAACAATTATTGTTGTATAAGTAGGATTTTTAGACCATTGTTGAAGAATTTTCGTGTCATTAAAAGTAGCACAGCTTTCAACACAAACAATTGTTGCTAAAACTTGTAGGATTGATCGTCATTGCATATATTGAACTGTGTTCATGTAGGTGACATCGTAGTTCTACATTATACTACCGTTTATTCATGATTAAAATTAGGAAAAACGGCATTTCTTAATTTATTCATTCAGTAAATTGAAAGCTTCCTTACATACAGTCATAAAATAACCAACTAAACGAGATGTGCGTAAACCTGGGTGGCTAATTAAGAAGGATAAAAAGGTTATGTTATGGGGGGCGGCAGACTGCTACTAGCCCTTAAGCGGCAATTGCGTGAATCCCCCCCTGTGTTTTAGTTATGGTATGTATGAATCAATTAGATATAACAATCAAACAATTATCATAGACTAACTACTGCAATTATGCAGTTAGTCTATGCAATTATGCACTGGCCTCGTAACATTTCATGCACCAGGTCTCGCGTTGGCTAAGGACGGCGCTGATGACGAATATCCAAAAATTCGTTGAAAAAAATAGTACACCTTTCTGCCAACATTCGTACCTCAAACTCCATTATATGAATTTAACATTATATGTTATTAACTATTATACACCTGAATTTTTCCTAAAATTCTCAAGGTGACATCTGCAATGCGCAAGTTACGAAATACCGTTTTATCATAGTGGCATTGCTGCAGCTGTGCAACTACAACAGTCTGATCTGATCCCAATTCCCATCATTCGTCATATTTTGTTTTGTATTGTTTTCAGGTTAAACGAAAAATGTACTTAATAATATTTGTATCAGATTGATTCGTTTGCTCAAAGGTAACATGAAGATAAATTTTTCAAAACCGCAGATTAAATTTAAATTAATCATAACAAATTAATTTATGAGAATTCATTTCAAATTATAACTAAGAAACTTGATATTTTAATAAAAATGGATGTTGATAACGATGTAGTAGATCAGACCCTTCTTCAACAGTTTAGCTGTATGGGAACCACAGATAAAGATGAACTTATTAAGCAACTTCAGAAATTAGCTGGAGACAATATTAATGCTTCCACAGCATCTTTTTTCTTGGATATGAATAACTGGTAAGTAAACAAGAACATTCTCATTATGTATTATTATTTAAATAAAGGCCTGAGTTTTTACCACAAAATTAAACTAATTCTTAATTATTAACAACTTTAATTGCCTACTAACTTCTAAGGTAGTGCAAGGCCTACCAAGACAGAATTATTTTTTCAGAGCCAACATGCCATAGTGTCTGTAAGACTTTTTTTCCCACTGAAATATAACTAGGCCTTGAATACGAACCTTGATCTAAATCTTTGTAGACCTAGGCTTAACAGCAGTGTGTCAACATGATTATGAATTCAAGAAATGGATATTATAAATACTGCTGCTAAACATTTATAGTAGACTGGAACCGATCCCTGGGTCAGATAACTGAAAGGGCGGTTAACCTTAGCCATGGCCATCCGACCACTTTGGTCGGAATTTTATGTCACCTAGAGTGGCCACCGACCAAATTCAATAGGTAATAATAAACTCAAAAGTGATCAATATATATATATATATATAGATAAGTTAGATATAATTCGAAAGATCACATTCTGAACTTTAATTTTATTACATAAATGAACCGTGTAGCAGTTGTATAACAATGTTACTATGATGAGAAATCGAATAGAATCGAATGAATTGCGTTGTCGGCGCAACGCAGTTGCTGCAGCTGACACTCTGACAATGGCAAAACACGATATTTTTGAAATTACCCAGCTCGGGTAATTTTTCTTGCAGGAAGATGCGGTTGGTACCAATGCACAGCTAAAGAGGAGCGTTTTATGTTGGTATTGTTTTTTAGAATGAAATATTGATTGGACAGGTTATATGATTTAATGAAAACGGGTGTTTCCGGTTTTTTGTGGAATGGCCCATCCGACCAAACTGGTCGGATCAGAAAATCACGTTTATATGTAGTGTATGTTATAGTTACTAGTCAAATAATATGTTATTTTGAAGAGGAAGAAATATAGAGTAATTTAGTTTTGCTGTTGGCAGCACTGTTTGCCCTTGGCTTCATCACCAAGGAAATGTTTCATTACGTCACATTTTTGCCTAATCGGCAACTGCGCAGCTGTTTACGAAGTCTCAGTCAGTTTGTTTGGCTCGCTCCAAACTGGACTGTATTTGGTATCACTGTAAACAGCAGATTTCAGGCTTTCTTCCTATGTCTGTCTCGATGTTTTGTTTTATTCTGTGGTGGTGTTATTGACATCTGAAATATGCATTGTCCAGTCCAAAATGGTGCGCTATGTTATTGTATGACCGCTGTCAGTTGTGTAAGAGTGTTTTAGTTATTTATTTAGCCGAATTTACGCAAAAATGGATAGTAGTAACATTTGGGGTGCTCTTGAAGAAAGTATTAGTGACATTGGTGACGATTTAGAGGGTGATATAAGCAGTGATATTGAGGTGAACGACTTTCCTGATGATGTGACATTGGTGTCATAGGCTAATTGGATTATTTATCTTGTAGGCCTAGTTGTGAGTTATATATTTATATGTATATTGCGATGCATTGTAAGTATAACGTGTTATATATTTCTATGTAGGGAATTGAATGTACTACTACATGTTTATATTGATTTGGGGGTAAAACATTTGGCAAAAAAGTTATATACTAAATACTGTGAAATCTTTTTTTTCCAAATACGCTAAAATAGCTAAACATTCTTTTATTTATAAGTGATAAAAATTGTTTACTATCAACTTTATGACTTTTTTGGATTCCTTCATTAGCGTTACAAATATGTATATATCATGATTAGTATATACATATATTACATGACTTATTTACAACACAAACTAACACTGTACAGTTCACACATATTTCGGGTTCCGTTGATTATTATATTACCCCCCTAAAACTGATTAAAAAAAATTCTTTTTCTAACATTTTATATATTTCTATATAGGAAATTAATTCTTTACAAAATGTATATAATGAACTTTCCAAAACAAATCTAGAAAAAAATTCACCAAGGCTAGAAATTTCACCAAATTTCTAGAAAAAATTGTTTCTAGAATTTCTAGAAAAAAATTCTTTCTCTAACATTTTATATATTTCTATATAGGAAATTAATTCTTTACAAAATGTATATAATGAACTTTCCAAAACAAATCTAGAAAAAATTTCACCAAGGCTAGAAATTTCACCAAATTTGTAGAAAAAATTGTTTCTAGAATTTCTAGAAAAAAATTCTTTCTCTAACATTTTATATATTTCTATATAGGAAATTAATTCTTTACAAAATGTATATAATGAACTTTCCAAAACAAATCTAGAAAATATTTCACCAAGGCTAGAAATTTCACCAAATCTAGATTTTTTTTTTTTTATTTCTAAAAAAAACTACGGTATTTTTTATTTTTTCACTTTACCGAAAAAAATGTTCCTAGATCTTTTTAATTTTAGTATTTCTATATTCTCCTGTTCTTTCCGATCAAAATGAATATGAGGTTGGCTAGGTTTACTTCTACGATTCAATTTATACAAATTTTCAAATAAAGGTCTGCAAAATCGCCAAATCTGCTTGGCCATTTCTCACTTCAACATTACGCCACTGCTAGGGTTAAAACAAATAACACCAGAGGAGTGTTGTCATATTAAGCACTAAAAATTTTAAAACTTGTACAACAGTTAAGAAATAGATCCCAAAAATAGGTACTAAGATGCAATACTTGATCAACTAAGGGAACATGATCGACTTGTTGTGACCTGAACATTTGTCATGGTATAGTATCAGGATGTCAGCTGAATTAAGTACGGTTAAGAGGGGGTCTAACTGTATTATACTGTTAGGCCAAACCCTCTAATGTTACATGACAGCTAGAATTTTAAGTTCTCCTCTCCATTAACATGTTTAGCTTCTAGGAGATACACTCTTAGGATGTCTTCGACATTAAAATAGGCGGTAATTCTTTCGTATATGATAGCCCCTCTATTGTGTTTAGTAGTTTAAAATGGACTCCTTTTAATTTTTATAATTGTTTTATCAATTTGTGTCTGCAGTAAAAGTTATTTCCTTATTTTTCATGGCTAAACACACAATAATCATACAGTCTAGGGAGCCCAGCAGAATTCCGGGGTAATGGGTGGGGAGAAAGGGTAATCTGTAGGGATGAATGGGAAAATGAAAATGTACATAGAGTCTATAACAACATGCAAGGCATGTTCTGGGTTGCGCCCCTGGCACTATGAAACGTCACACGTGGTGACAGATTTTTTAGATTGAGAACTATGACCAGATGACTATCATTGCTGCTCCGAATTCGGGGCCTTTTAAGTCACTTTCAAAAGGAAAATGCCAGTGAATTTGATTATTATAATCAGTTTAAACTTATTGTTTGAAACTACAGGGATTTCCTCTTGTAAGTGACTTAAAAGACCCTGAATTGTAACGACAATTATGGCCTGGATGTAGTTTTCATTAAAAAAAGCCTATTGCCGCAGGTGAGGGTTTGTCTTTGCATGGATTACATTGTGCTGGGAGAACACTTATGTTCCCCGTTTCTTCAGACACATTACCCTTTCCGCCCATCCATTACCCCGGAATTCTGCTGGGTTAGACTGCTGGCTAGACTGGATGATTATTGTGTGTTTAAATTATGAAAAAATGCAGAAAACCGGATTTCTGCAGAAACAAAGTTGATAAAACAGTTATTAAACATTGTAAGAGAATCCATTACATCTACTAAACATAACATTTCAGAGGCTACCTTATGCAGAACAGTTACCAAATAGGCTAAACATTTTGTGTAAGTTGTCTTAAACATTTGTGGTAACATGATTTGCAGAGACCCCCTTTTAGATTTGATCTATAATACATTATTTTATTGTTAATACTTCTGATGTAGTTTGTACAACTAATATATTTTAAGACTTACTTATCCTGCGAAGTACCATTTTTTACAGTGTAATGCGGCAGTTAGGCCAGATTAGTTTACCATAAATAAACAAATGGTGGGAACTAGACAAATGGAACACAAACAAAGCAAGTTTGATAGACATATTTATGATAAAATAACCCAGCCTAACCACCATGGTGTACATACTGTAAAATATACTCTAATGCGTAGGCCAAACTAAGTTATCTATTTTTGGAATTAGAATTATTTTTCACTGAAGGTTTGTTGTTTTTGAAAATGCTTTATATTAAATTGATAATGAAGAGGGATAGTTAGATAGCTTATTAGAATATTTATCTGGTTAAATAATGCAAGAGGGTAGTCAAAACTTTACGAGGAGGAAGTATTTAGCACGTTGTGTGAGTAGGCTGGAATTGTTATTAAACAATACCTTGTTTTGCTGACCTGTTGAAGACTCTGGCTTAAGTAGGTCAACTGACATGTGTTGGGGGTCAGTCCGTGAGATGGGGTGTTAAAGTGGAAGAATCCAGACCAGGGGCTCAGGGTCCAGGGCTTGTTGGGCCTAGGGCCCATGTAAGTTTTCTAGTTTCTAGTTTTTTCTAAATTAATGGTTCTTACATTCCAGGCCACTCACATTTTATACGTAATTGGTTCTTAATAAACTAAAGTTTTTTTACTGTAGGCGTAACTAAATTTGTAAGTTTTGTGTTTTGATGACTTTCCTTAACATAGATGTTTTATATTTGTTTAATTAAAGTAATAGACTATAACAGAACCTGTTTCTTTAATTTATCTAGCTACGTCCTCGTGATGGCTAGCGGGTTTATACTGTTTGGCCAGCAGATAAGCTTGCTTGGCCATCACAAATTGTTGAGTGTATAATAGTTAGTCTATGCCCCATTTTCCCAAGAAAATTCTTGTTAATTTTCTTAATGTTTTTGAAGGTCAATTGGATGACACCTAGTGGAGTTTTAATATCAGTTGATATATACCTATGTAGGAATCATATATGGTGCTACATGGTAACTGGTTTTATCTTCCTACACTGTACATTTCAATCCGGGTGTTAATACTAAAATATAATATGTTGGTTTATTGGTTATAAATTGTGTCTTAAGTTATATCTATTATGGTAATTAATTATTGTGTAGTTGTAATTAGTAAGAAATAGTGTCAGAAAGTGAAAGTGAACTGTTGGAAATGCAGAGGAGTGTTCCAAACAGACGGGTTGATGTGCTTTTATCAATCCATTTATTTGCAGTTCTATTGAATAAATAAAGCACTTTAAATTGAATTTCACTCATTCACTTTCTTTTTTTACGCTAGACAATTTGCATAGCAATTCTGGAATTAGTCTCCTCAAAAATAGTGTTTATAGATCCGCTATTGATTGATTGTTATAATTTTTAGTACAGAAGAATTTTAAAATAACTACACATTTAAGTTTGGACATGAATCACTGCCAATAAATATTTATTTTATTTTATTTTCAGGAATCTTCAGGCTGCTGTTTGCTCATACTTTGATTTTGAATCACCGTTCAAGCTTCCATCCATGGTTTTAGTGAGAGATGAGTCTACTGATACAAATAACACTGTTCCACCCAACACAGTGTAAGCGTACTTAGTACTTATATTTTTGTTCAGCAGACTAATCTATATCTATAAATACGAAAAACCGATTGTCCTCCAGGCCAGGCAAAACCTCTACACCTACAACCACGAAATTTGGCATGTATATACTCTTTTAATTTTGTTGGTAACCACTAAGAAGGGATTTTAATCAATTCCCTTAGGGCTCTGCCCCACGGGACTTCAAAGTTCCTATTTTGTGTATTCTTATAGAATACGAAAAACTGATCATCCCCCAGGGCCAAACCGCTACACCTACAAGAATGAAATTTGGCATGTATACTCTTTTCAAAAGTAGGTAACCACTAGTGATGGTCAAAACCAGAAATTTTGAATCTCGAAACCGAAACCAAAACTTACAAAATCGAATCTCGAATCTCGAAACTGAAATCGCGAAACCCTATTTACTTGCCTGGGTATGGTTATGAAAAATAAATCCAATTACTCCAAATAAACCAGTTAACTTACTGCCATTCTCGAAGTATCCTAGAAAAATATTAGTTTCAGAACTACTAGTGAACCAATTATTTGTAGCTTAATTATAAACATTGGTTAGAGTTGTTCTTTCACAAATAAAAAATCAATAATCCACAAATGGTGAAGGTAGACGACCGATGACAGTAGGCTTTTGACCTTCACATTATTAATCAACACTCGGGCGTGATTTCTGTTAAAAAAACAACAATGACACAATAAATCTCGGCAGTTTCGAGTTTTTATTTATTCTCGAAACTCGCCGATCGAATCTCGAAACCGAAACTTTTCCAAAGTTTTGGTGGTTTTGAGATTCGAGTTTTGGTTTTGACACATCACTAGTAACCACTATAAAAGGATTTTAAGAAATTCCCATAGGGCTCCGCGCCACAGGAAGTCAAAATTCCAATCCAATGCTATTCTTATGGACATTCACTTTGGTTTGAGCTAATGACAATTCAAACAGCTGATCAGCTGATTCGTAGTTAGTTCCACGGAATAACCACAGAATGTAGCACACGTCACAGGTTTTATTTCCCGGGTGAAACCGGATATGGTAACAGCTAGTATTCATTCATACATTTATTTGTTGTTAAATACTCTTTGTATTAAATAGTGCAGTTACACATAGTGAAAACATTCTGATACTACATAGATTGAAGAAAGATTAATGGTTCTTGGAATAGAATCACATAACGATCAGTATGTGCAATGAATGTGGCCACACAAATTTAAATATGAATTTGTAAATTATTCCTGAAAAATATTATAAGTAGCCTACAGTATAATTATTTGTTAAATCTATTTGTACAATTCCTGATAATACAATTTCAATTTAATGAATACACTACATTATTCTGAGTATCATTGGGAACGTTATATAGGTACACCAAATGTTCCATGAACTTTTTCCCTCATGACTGTCTTCATAAATGCTTCAATCCTCTTTAAAAATAATTTTAGATACGGTACTTATTACAGGGTTGCCACCGACCGGGAAACCCCGGAATATCGGGAATTATGCGTGAACTTTGGGTACCGGGAACAAATGCGTGGATTGTGCTGGAATTTTCGGCCGAACCAGGAATATCAGGTCGCGATCATCGGCGATTACGTGACGTGTAAGTTATTGAAAAGTTGGCATGGTTAAAGATACATTCTTGATTGCCAGGAACATAATCTATGCATTCTCGACTGCTGGCGATGTTAGCGATACGTTATTGGCTGTTGGCGACGTTAGTAATGCATTCTCGATAGCCGACAACTTTAGTAGGTAATTCGTTCTCGATTGCTGGTGATGTTGGCCGTTGGCGATGTGTTCTCGATTGCCGGCGACGTTAGCGATTTGTCCTCGATTCCCGCGGACGTTAAGGCTCCGGTCTAACCCTGCCGCGCCACTAAAATACAGTGGTTGCGAGATAAACCTTTACACTGACCACATTGACCCTTGAATTAAGTGAAGGTCTCATATTAAAGAGGATAAAATTGTATGCTAATGTGGTTAATGGATTTTTGAGTTTTTTAAATGAGTACTATCAAAATCTTTGTCCGAAATGATTAAAAAGTGGTCATTTTAAACAGTAATAACTTACGACAGAAACGTTATCTAGAAAATCTGAAAAACCACATTAGTAGCTTTGTATTTCTTCTATGATAACCTGTTTAGAGTGTGCCGCTAACAAAATTATTGAATCCATGAATCGGAATCCCGTGAACCTCTGCAACAGAAAAATTTGCTACCGTGCATTACCGGTTCCTAGCTGCAGCGAGTGCAAACACGCCATCACGTGACCCGTTTAACCCTTCTCCTCCGAGCCTCGCTTCCCCTCTGCCGCCGCTTCTTCCTCGTGTTCCATCTGTCAAACTCGAGAGAACCGACCTCTCTGTTGTGAATATTGCGTTTGTTTGGTTCTTTAAAAATATTGATTATTATTGACATTTACGCTTGTAACATCCTTTATGAAAGTGTACGTAGTTGCAATTTAGTTTTAGAATACCTATGGAGACTAGGGAATGAAATCCCGGAAGATATTTTCAATCCCGGGATTTCGGAATTATGTTGTAGAATCCTGGGATCCTGGGATTAACATTAATTTGCGTACAAATAATAGTTACAAATTTCTTTTTGGTTTCTTCAGTTAAAAGTTAATAATTATAACATTGTAATCTATCCAGACAATTTGGGATACATTTTAATTTGATTTAATCATAGAGCTGCTATGAGAAATTATTTGTTTATATTTTTTCAATATAGGCACTAAAATTGCCTACACATGTAAATATACTCTTTTGTTCACTTTTTATTGTGTCTTTACTTAATAACTTTAAATGTGCTCTATTGGGGTTTGGGAAATGGTGATGTGAAAAAGGACGCTTTCTTCACTGCGGGCAATGGCCGCCATGAAACATGCCTAACTTTGGACTTACAATAAATGGTGAAATCTCCTACAAAATTTGCTAGGCTATTTAAATATAGCTCACAAATACCTCTTTTACTTACAAATAATAAGCCGAACCGGGAATATTCAAGAACCGGGGTTCTTTATTAAATATTTCTAGCGATTGTCTTCCTTCTTGTAGTAAGTAGAATTGTTTGCTGTAGTTAGTATTGGATACCTCACAGAAGGTAGGTGTACTTTTATCATAAATACCTTTTACCTAATTAAAGAAAATGCAGTTTACAGGTGACAATATAATATTTATTTATCTGAAGGACAAACAATTGAATTCTGGATGCTATTAAATAAGGGGATTTAGAATTACTGGGAAAATGTGACTATTCTGTACTATAAATATAACTTCTGTTCAATTGGAGTATCGATTTTGAATGGATTTGCTGACAAGTATTTTTCCCAAAAGCGGTGATCTCTAACGCCAAATTGTAATTCGTAAGGAATGAATTCGGTCGATTCATGATATAATTCATTGAGGCATGCGTTAATATCAGGGATGTATTCTCTGCTCTTGAATTGGGTTCCATTATCTGACTGGATTATTCTAGGGTATCCATAATTTGAAAAGTGTTGAGTGAATAATTTGTTTAATATTGTTCTAGTGATGGCTTTTTGGATAGGATGAAATTAAATGGTAACTTGATGAATTTAGTGAAGATATCGATGACAATAAATATATATTTAACGTTTGACACAATGGTAGGAAGGGGTCCGATGAGATCAATGGCTAGTTGTTGTTCATTCTTTCCTGTACATATCACTCCTTTTGCTGTGGCCAATAGCGGTCGGTTGCTGATCTTAAATTTCTGGCAGGTATCGCACGTAGATAAATATTTCCTTATGGTTCGATTCATGTTCCAAAATGTGAAAGTTTCTTGTAATAACTGAAAGAAATTTTTAGCTCCGCAATGTAGGTAGAATAGATGACATTCCCATATGAGGTCTTGAATCTGCAATGAGGTACAGCAATTAACCATTTGTTTTTTAACTTCTGATATTGAGTATTATTGTGGATGCAGAAATTATTTGATAAATGTTGTGTGATTTCTGAATCTGGTTGTTTTTCTAGGATTTAAATTATGGGTTGGAGTTTGGTATCTTCTCTTTGGAGTTAGGGTAAATTTCGTAATGCGTTCTTCAGATTTTGGTGGGGGATGTTTTCAATGTAGTGAATAGTTAATTCCTTTGGATTATTGTATGAAATAGCAGATTGATCGATGGAGATGCAACTTAGTGTGTCGGCAGTGATGTTGTCTGTACCTTTACAGTGGACAGTTTTAAAGTGGTATTCCTGTATGGTGAGTATCCATCTAGCTAATCTATTGTTTAACAAGCTGCAAGTTTTTAAGAAGATAAGTGCGTGATTATCTGTAATGATGGTTAATTTGGTTCCAAGGACAATATATCGAGACTTTTGCAAACAATAAATGATGGCAAGGAGTTCCTTTTCAGTTGTGGTGTATCTTTGTTAGACAGGTTGTAACGTTCTCGACATAAACATTATGGCAGCTTTCTTACCATTTTCTCGTAATTGATATAAATGTCCGCCTATCACATAATCAGAAGCTTCGGTTTGTAAGAAAAATTCTTTAGATGGGTCGGGATGTTTTAAGATGATGGTTTCCAGAAATAGTTGTTTAATTTTCAGAAAGGTGACATCATCTTCTTTGATCCAGATAAATTTGTTTTTCTTTGAAGTTAATCGCATCAATGGTTGTGTTGTTGCAGAGAATTTATTTATGAATTTGTTATAATAATTTATGCTGCCAAAGATAGCTTTAAGTTGTGTTTTGTTCTTGGGAGTATGGAAATTTAGTATCGTATCTAGTTTGCTTTGGTCGATGTGGAGTCCGTCAATAGTTAATGTGTAGCCTAGGAATGGTACAGAATTTAGGCAAAACTTTGATTTGTTGAATCGAATGGTCATGTTGGCTTCTCATAATTTACTGAATATGTACTAATCGTACTAATATGTGAGACTCGAAATCGGGTGAAATTATGCCGATGTCATTAACGTAGATTGCGGTAAAATTTTCAGCTTCTGAGTCGAATACATGATCTAGCGGTCAAAGTAAAGCGGCCTGTGACGTAGAAATACCGAATGGTGTCATGGTGTACTGGTAGGTCTTGCCTCTGAATTGGAATTCCGTATATTGTTTGGAATCTTCAGTTAATGGTATTTGCCAATACGATGCAGTCAGATCGATACTACTTATAAATTTTGCATTTTTAATTTTTCCGAGAATCTCATGTACACTTCTATTACATTTGAAATTAGGTATGATAATTTCGTTAGCTTTTCGGGTGTCAAGGCATAATCGTATCTCTCCCGTTTTCTTAATAACTGGAATTATCGGGTTAATAAAAGTGCTTTTACTCCTCTCAGTTACACCTAAAGATTCCATTCTGTCGATCTCTTGTTGTTCTGCGTCTTGGTATTGTTGCGGTACAAGGTAAGTTGTGCTTTTAAAATGTTGTGGATTATCTACTCGTAACTCGTGAGAATATTTGTTGCATATGCCTGGTTGTTCGGAGAAATCGTGTTTGTACTTATTTAATAACGGACTTAAAATTGTTTGTTCTACTTTCTTGATGTAAGCATTTGATGCTAAAGATGTATTAATTTCTTCTTGTGTCAATGTGCGGTCGTTTGGTGGCTTTGTTTGTAGATTACTGAAGTTGTATGCAGTGCTATCATATTTATCATATATTAAATTATCATTGTACTCATCGTACATCATATCAAAATTATTATTCATATTATTATTTGGCCTATGGCTATTATTAACTATTATTTGACATAAATGTCCTTTGTGAGGACACATATTAACCTTCATTGTAACATTATTATTGTTGATTTGCATATTTATTTAATTTGTATTGAAATTCAAATCCACTTTGAGGGCAGATAGGACATCGACTCCTAGAATTATAGGTTTTATTAAGTTGGGTACTATAAAATATTCAGGTAACGTCTATGTTAATCAGTGGTGGTGGGAACATATATTGTACGGGAAACACGTTTAGATTTTTCTCCTACAGCTGTCTTGATAACGGTATTGTGTACTGCTTGCTCTTCAAATGGTTGTAGTTTTTCTTTATTTTCATTGAACCAAGGTTTCGCTGTACAAGTTACTGAAGAACCTGAATCGATTAAGGCTCTAGTGCTGATGTTATTTAGTCTTATATTAATTTCTGGGCAGTTGATTTGTGTGTAATTTGTGTTGACATCATTTTCAGATTTGTCTTCTAAGAGGAAATTTTCATCACATATTATATTATTAGTCTACATGAGATTTATAGAATGATTAATAGTTTGACCTAGGATAGTGTAATTAGGCGCTGTACTCAGTGGGTGATTAGTCTTATTTAACTTCTAAGAGAGTGTTCTTACCTAATTATAATTCTAAATTGCTAACTTTTAACTAATTGTTTGCTCGGATGTGCTCAGGAAAAGTGGATATAAAAAGTGATGCTATCGGATCTGAGGGCAATGGCTACCATGTGCTAAGCCTAGCTTCTCTTTGCAAAATGAGTGTTGTTGCTTACAAAATTCCCTAGGCTATTTAAATATAGCTCACAAATGATCTTCTTTGACTTGTTAATAAATATACTTATACTTGTGGTGTCCTTTACTTTATTGTAGTGAGTAGAATGTGTTTTGTATTTACTCTGGATGTCAACAAAAGGTAGGTATACAATTTCTAAGATTTCTTTAACTATTTGAATAAAATACAAAGTTACAGAGGAACAATACAATATTTATTTATCTATTAGTACAATTATGTTTCAAAAAGGTTCTCAATTAAAGGGATTTACAATAATATACAACTCAGGGGGAACAATTACAATGTGTGGCCTAGCCTAGAAGGTAAATGACAAACATACTTGTAGGCCTAAAACTAAATGTTCATATTTTGGGTTCTAAATGGGGTTTCTTTACAAATGAGGGCTCTTTTTCTCAGGGAGGAAGTATCGTGCTGACTTGAATAACGTTGGGATGATATTTGAAAGAATATTAAGTCCAATTAAGCTGATGTGTTGAAAAATTACAACAATGGAAATTTTAGTGTTGTCCAAAAGGAGGGTCCAATGGTTTCACTGACTTTATGAATGGTTAAAATACTCAAAATTAAATTTGGAAAGATAGTTCAATATAAAAATACTCTCTTGAGGTTACTTTAACTTTCAGAACATTAGGCTTGTTCTATTTAAATGTCTGTATTCTTTCCAGTCCCTAAATAGAATACAATGGAAGGAGTTTACCAATCTGCTTACAAATGTTCTTCGCTCAAATACCAGTTTTGGGGAAAATCAAATAAAAAGGAATGAATTTACAGATGGTATTAATTGAGCAGTAAGTCCCTAATAAAATGAGCACTAAGCAATGCAAAACTTAGGCCATACTGGGAAATTTAAAATAGGAACTGTGTCCTTCACAGATTTTAGGTCTTAACACTATGGCATCTGGAACAAGAAGAAAGATCTAGTAGAGATGAGGTCTGGAAGCATGGTCCATTGTTGAGAAGCACATGGTCACACAATTGTTAACACTGGTCACTGTAATTTAGATTCCTTAAGGACTATTTTTGAAAAGTATATTATATTAAATTTTAATTTTATTGCAATCCTCTCACATAAATTATATCTAAAATATTATTATTAACAAATATATTAAATTAAGTGAGTAGGCTATTATATGGGGATAGGCTATGAATAATTATTGGTGATTAACTTAATGAAATACATATTATTATACAATTGCACAGATAAATAAACATTAAATATATAGAGGGAAATGGCTTTCTGAGGAGTGATGATAATGATTATTATTATTAGGCATGGACATAGGGCAATTAACACAAATAACACATTTAGGGGAAATTAATTAATTAGTACATTTATAGGGAAACTTAAATATAAAATAACACATAATAAGAAAATTATCACTAAATGATGAATGAATGACATGTAATACTATATTAGTTGACAACATAACCCTTTCTCGGCCGTAGTTTACAGCGCCGAGTTGTTTCCCTGTCTCGTTGATGAGGAACGTGGACTGATATTGTTACTGTCTGAGTGTGGACTCATTGGTTGTGCTGTCGGTGCATTAGGCGGGTTGGGATTTTGCCTAAATATCGCACAAAGTTGATTTTGTTCACTGGTGGGGTGGTTACGATCTTGTTTATAGTTTTGGTCGTAATTCCTCTGTTGGTATCGATCACGCTGGTATGGTTTATTATCATGGTGGTTCTTCTGATAGTGTTGATAATTATTATTGTTATTGTACCGATAATTCTGTTGGTATCTGTACTGTGAGTTGTTCTGTCAATAGTTGTTTTGTTGATAGTTGTGATGTGTATTCATCTTCGGCTGATAAGCTCACTGGTTAGCGTATCTGACATTATAGTTTTGTTGGTTTTGGGTAGTAGGGCTGGTTGGTCTGCTGTTCTACTGTTCTGCTGATTGTTATAATTTCTAGCTTTCTTCGGTCCGTCTTTGTTGTAATTCTTTTTATAACAATCTTTCCATTGCTGTCATCGTGGTGATGTTCTAAACACTAATACTGCCTTGTATTATCGAATCAGATCGTTCGGCCATGAGCATGACAATCTCCTCCTCACTTAAACTGGGCGTCATTGACTGCAATAATAGCACTCATTCAGTTGGGTATTCTGTTTGGCTCAATGTTCCTTTAATCTATATTTTTTTGATTTTGATTTTATTCCATGCTGAACTGCTTGGCTCCAACAGTTCAATTCAAACTCTTTTCCAAATTGGTCCCAATCAGCAATTTCGGTTTTGATTAATTGCAACCATCGGGATGCAGGTCCTTCGAACGATGTTTCTAACAAATCCTATAAGTATTCAGTCTAATCTTAATGTTGGTTTCATTCTATGCCTCGTTCGTAATATCTCTTTAGTTTGCGTAGGTATTCTTTTGGATTCCCGTTACGTTTGTTAAATTTTGGCATTTGTCAGTCATTAATTTAGCTACCGTTACAAATCACTTGAATCGGTCCTGTTATTCCGTTTAGCTGGTTAGATTGTTTTCAGTTGGTCACTTTGGATTCGCATTTACTTAGGTTTTGATTTAGCGTTTGTATTTCGAGCTGTTGCACTTCGATTAATTTAGTTTGTAATGTGATTTTAGGTAGGACTTAATTTTGTAGTGCAGTTAAATTTGTTTTGGAGTTACGCTCATTATGGAGTTGTGTTTTAGTTGTTAGATCATCAATTTTCTTATCAAAGTTTTGTTTGTGCTCTTCCAATTGTGATTTGATAGTATAGATAATATTGTCTTGATACTGTTTATCCTCGAGTTCAGAAGCGACTTATTGTTGAGAAATACTATCTATCACAAATCGTCTCATTTGAGTTTGGGAGTCTTCAATTTTGAACATTAATTTACCGTTTAGCTTAGTGTTTTCCTCGGTTTGTGTGTTTTGGGTAAGTTTGATGACGTTAATTTCAAGCCGAATTTCGATTTGATTTTCCCTAGTTACTTGTATTTGTGACTCGAATGCTTTCAAACAAGCTTGAATTCCTTGGTGGGTTTCATCGATTTTAATATTGAAAATTTGGGTCATTTCAGCTTTAGTTTTGTTGATTTGCTGTTGAAAATTAACATTAATTACTTGGATTTTAGATTTAGCTTCTTGGATTTCAAATTTAGTTTCATCAATTTTAAATTTTAGTTCAGCACTATTTTGTTCGAATTTATTATTTATTATTATTATATATTAGTTTGTTCAATTTTTGTATTTATTGATTGCTCAGTTTTATTACCTAAATTGGTCATGAGAATGACTCAGATGTTCATGTCAACTACAGGTGTTGGTATAATCGGATGTACAGCATTTAATTCGCTAGTCATAGCGTCAGTGTGCGTGTGTGTCATAGGATGCAATGAATGAATGGGAAACAGCGGTGTGAATGAATCAGCTGTGTGGTGGCCGTCACTCGAATCAATAGGAGCGGTTCAGGGAGCTTCGGGCATGTCCGTCGGCGTTGGGGTCTGTCGGCTAGTGTCGCTGCGTTCAATTAATAACATCTGGGCGATTGTGACGTCGAAGTGAGGTTACCGTGTACAGGCAGGCCGGGAGAAACGAATAGTGACTGAGTCGCAGGATCGGCAAATTCTGATTGGTCGATAGGGCCTGTGTGCGTTTGGCGGTCGGTGATTTGGAAGGCTTCTTGTCAACTGCGTCCAATATGGCCGCTGTCCAATTCGTCTTCTTCGCTCGAGGTCGCGACGGGTGCCGTGTAACTACGGTTCAAATTATATTTATTCTCGGCCATAGTCAGTTCGTGTTAAATTCCGTATCTACAAATCAGTAACGATTATCACGGTGGGAGGATGAACCACAACGATAACATTTTCCTCTGAGCTTGTCAAAGGCCAACCTTGCAGAACGTGGGCTAAGAGGTATTCGCCGAGATGAATTATTTCTTGTAGTATTCTTGTCACAATTACTTCCTTGTTGAATCTGACTTAATTCTATTTGTTCTGAGGTTTTACGTCTCACAGCTGAACTTTCTGATTTAGCTAATTCTATAGCTGAAGTTATGTTCACTATGTCCTGGAAGGTGCGTTTTTCACTGTCCTGGAGCATTTTTGTTATAATTTCCATGTCCCTCAATCCCCGAATAAAAACTGTAACTTAAGAAACATGTCTGCCACAGATCTTCCACAACTACAGTTGAAATCACAGCTCGACGTCATCTTCTTTAGAGCTACTGAGAATTCATTGACTGATTCATGTTCTTGTTGAGTCCGTGTAATAAATTTGTGTTGTAAAGCCCATAGACTTGGTTGAGGGTCGACAAAGTCCTTAAGAAGCTGCACTAACTCATCATAGTTTTTGCCTAACAGTTCTTCAGGAGCACAAATATCATACAGCTGTTGGTATAACTGAGGAGTAAGGGCATGTATAAACTTTACTTTTTTCATCAGTCCTTTAGTTTTTTAGGTGTAAAAATACTTCCAGTCTTCTAACAAAGTTTGTAATAGTTTCTTCAGGGTGGTATGGTGTAAAATTGATGCTTCCTGATGTACAATGTGGTGAGGTACCAACAACTTGACTTGAAGATGACGTGTATGATGTGATTGAATCAGTATGTCATTTTAGATTGTCCATCAATTCGTGCAATTTTGTAGTAAGCTGTAGATATTCATCTTCAACATTACATTCTATTTCGAGCTCTAATTCATTTTAATCTGTCAAGGAATCAATATGATTTTGAACTTGTTTTTAGTGTTCCCAGTTCTCAGTAACAGCATCGAGTTTTATATTAAGTTCAGTCAAAGTAGGGTTGCCTTCTATAAGTCTTTTGGCCTTTGTGAATTGTCCTTTTATAACAGCATGTGTTTTCTTAAGTTTTCGTAGATCCTCTTCTTCAGTCATTTCTTTATCCTCGTCGCTACTAATATATCACTAAAACACTGTATAATAAATAAATAATAAAGAGAAAGGTAAAGATTAATATTGTGTAATTGAATCCATCTTCTACATCTCAAAAACATAAACATAAGCAAAGAACATCTGGTTCAGCCTTACAATGACATATGTTAACAAATACAGATGTAGCATATGATTGGCTTAAACCAAATTAAATATACATCAATGCTAATTTTTTTACAAGAATTCAGTTCTTTAAATTAAGTACTGCATTTTTTTAACCATGCAATGATGTACACCCCCTATCTGAAATTTGTTTAAAAGGATATTACACACCAGTAACACTGCTGGAATGTAATGGATGATAATATAAAAAAAATACTTTTTGTTTTTAACTTTAATATCCAATATTTTGAAGATTGGCAAATATCGCGTTATCTGTTTTACGTGTCCGTTTGACAGTGTTCCTTGCATCGCTTCTGTTTGTGACACTATTCCCATCCATGCAAATATTTTATTAATTGTTTAGGTAATTTTGTATTTTTTTGCTACCTGTTATACGTTAGATCTACATATTAGATTGTATCATAATTGTTTATACTGAAATTGCCTCTAATCTTATCAAAATCAAGTTCCTTGTTCCAATGTAAATTTTACGTTGAGATAGGATCACACAAGGAAACTTCTCCGTATAAATGATACTAGGGATGGTAGACATTTCCAATATGTTATTCAATATTTTGTAAATGCTAATGAATGGAAGGCATATGAGTTGCAGCCTCGGATGAATTATAAATGGATAGCGCTCTCAATGGACGAAAATCGTGCCGGTCCCCGAGGCCGCTGGGTGGCGAAAAGACCCAAGCCGGCCACCGCACCGTGTTACATTAACTTATGACTCGCTGTGACCGTCTACTAACCCTCTAATCGATTAAAAGTTATACAGTGGAACCTCGATAACTCGAACCTCTATAAGTCGAATTCCTTGATAACTCGAATTTTTATCATCCCCTGAATGTGCCTACCTAATGCTATGTTATTTACCTGTATAAGTCAAAGGGTTAGCAGGAAATACCTTGATAACTCAAATTTGTGCAGTATTCTTAGCCTGTCGCTGCACCTCTATAAGTCGAAGTTTTAGCTGTATAACTTCTATAACTCGAATATGTACAATCTCCGTACCTCTACAAGTCGAAGTATTGACTAGAGAACCTCTTTAATTCGAAGTTGTTCATTCACCAAACCTCCAGTGACTTATTTGCAGTCAGAAATTCCAACCCTCCCTCCCCACTACATCTCTTTTTGGGTGCTCCTGGCGTCGGTAAAACAACACTGGTGTCGTCGATGTACACACAAGAAAAGATTGGTATTTACTACTTTCTTATTCTTATAATAGATAATATATTGCCAAAGTAAAATGGAATTTTGTATAATTAGGTGTATCTGTTGGCATGATTTCCCCCTCTATCAGTTAAAATATTGTAATGTTTTTATATACAGAGAAAAATCAAGTTCATAATATAAATAATGTGCTTTCTACACATTTTTTGTAGAAAGCATAACAAAATGTGAGATATAACTTGAATAAATAATAATATGCCTACTTCATAAAACGTTATAGCTTTTTGTTAAAATAGCACTTTTATCTGTATTGTAAATCGTTATAGGTGTCGCACATACATAAAAATTATGCGCGAGTTTACCTGGAATTTTGAGATTTTTACCTGGAAAAACTGGAATTATGCATGAATTTTGAAATGCAACTTTGGTGGCAACCCTGCTAAAACATCATTCGTTCAAAACTGTATTTATGTATTATAATGATATTATTGATATACTAGTGGCTTGAAGGGGCCATAGCCCCTACCATTTCTCCAATACCAATGTATATAAGTAACCCAATAATTAGGGGCACCCCATGATATTTTATTTTAGTTTTGCCCCCCAAGTTCAGAGGAGAATATAGCGCTGACTGTCCCTATTAATTCGCCTTGGTCCCATCACGCGCGGTACTGTTTACCTTTAAAACATCAAAATGAGTATGATTGTTGGTAAACAACCTAATAAATATCAGATTCCTGTCAGTATATTTCAGCCAGGTATTTAAGTTGTAACAATTTCCTTTATCTGTAAACACTTAATAGAGTCAAATTTGCGAATGTGACTCTATCTGTGTTTGGGGGCGGAGTTATCATTAGAAATTGTTTTTCCATAAGCGTGTCCCTACTTATTCGGTTATGTATACATAGCCCAATACTCTGCCTCCTCTGATTTTTGAACTCTTTTCAAATACAGAGTAATCCCATCTTTTAATGTAAACAAAGCAGACGTTTTTAAATCCCTATGCTTTTCTTATGGGGGATGTTTTATGTTATTTATCGTTTGCTAGTAACATTTTAAAATTACTGCTATTTTTTCCGAATCTCTAGGATAAAGACCTTTAATTTGAGCCGTCTCTCATCATCCTACAATTTGCCAAACTCCCACAATATTGACTTAAAAATTTTGCTTACAGAATTATATATATGTGTGTCCATGAGAACAATAACTCTCATAAAAATGTTGAATTTCAATTTTGATGAAATTTGGTACATGAAATTTGGTACAAACGTGTAAAGAAACATTTATGACCAAGTTCAAAAACCAGACATATCGATCTATTGGAAGGTCATTTTAGGGGGTTTTAGACCACAAACATGTTTTTTTTTTTTTATTGGTTATGTATAATTTTTGAAAAAGTTAAAAATTAGTTTTCACCATTGGATTCAGCTGAAAAAGACACACAATTTGGTGTTTTGACTATTGCTCTGCGTACTTCAATTGGCTACAGGGACATTGAAAGTGCTATACATAGTCCGTTGCCCAATGTTATTCTTATGGAGAATAAGAATCATTTTATATCTCGCTTGTTTATGAATGTATACTGACCAAACTTGGTACCTATATGGCTTTATCTAGTTGTGGTCTATTGTTATTTGCACAAACAAACTTTTTTACTGATAGTTCCTGTAGCAGCAAACCTGCGTACTCGGCCCCCATGTTATTTTTATGGAGAATAAGTAAAATATTATTTATCTCATTGGCGTAGACATAAGAGCTGGTCTCGTTCCTTACTTGTAATTTTATTAACCTGTGAATTGGAGTATAAAATTGGTGTTTTTAAATGTATTAATGGCGTATTTTAATTCAAATATTGTTTTCTTTCAGTTTAGAGAGTCGCATTAGCACACACACAGTAGACATAAGTAAAAATTAGCAAAATCAGTGTTGACCATGTGCAAGTCTCAAAGAATTAACCGATCCCGTCAACTTCAAAGCAAGCCTGCCACCGTTTGTTTTACTTGGGCGCTCCCACCAACGTTGCCAAAGACCGGTTAACTCATTGAGAGTTGCACAACTGGTCAGTTTTGGTCATGTGCGGGAATTGAACCCACGAACATTGTATCACCACCTGGCCAAGGTGTTTCCATGACGTAGCCAACTCAGCTAACACGACCAAAGGCCTGGCGGCGATATTAAGGTTTTTCAGTCAGTCTGCGCCCCTAGCGGATAGAACCGTAGACGCCCGCGGTCATTAGTTACATATTTCGCTACTAGAGTGCAGCACCAATCAATTCCCGTTATAGGCTACTGCAAATAGAATAAAATTACTACCTCAATGGGTTAATAATTATGTCAGGGTTGCCACCGACCACGAAAACCGTGAATTATGCGTGAAGTTTGGTGACTGGGAAAAAATGTGTTGATTATGCGGGAATTTCCAGCCGAACTGGGAATTTTAGGTCGCGATCGTCGGCAACTGCGTAACACGTTCTGAATAGTAGACGAAGTTAGTGATGCATTCTCGATTGCTGGCGACGTTAGCGATGGGTTCTCGATTGACGGCAACATTAGCGATACATTATCGACTGTCGACGACGTTAGCGATGGGTTCTCGATTGCCGACAATGTTAGCGATACATTCTGAACTGTCGGCGACGTCAGCGATGCATTCTCGGTTGCTGGCGACGTTAACTATTCGTTCTCGATTGCCGGTGACGTAAGCGATTCTTTCTCGATTTCTGGCGACGTAGCGATGCCTTCTCGATTGCCGGCGTCGTTAGCGACGCAAACTCGATTTCCGGCGACGTTTGCGATTCGTTCTCGATTGCCGGCGACGTTTGCGATTCGTTCTCGATTGCCGACGACATTTGCAATTCGTTCTCGATGGCCGGCGATGTTAGGGAAGGATTCTCGATGGCGTGCGACGCGACGTTAGCGATGCAATCTCGATTGCTGGCGATGTTAGTGATTCGTTCTCGATTACCGACGACCGACGTTAGCGATGCCTTCTCCATTGCTGGCGACGTTGGCGATTTGTTCTCGATTGCCGACGAAGATTGCGATTCGTTCTCGATTACCAGCGATGTTAGCGATGCGTTCTCGATTTCCGGCGACGTTTGCGATTCGTTCTTGATTGCCGGCGACGTTAGCGATGCGTTCTCGAAGGTCGGCGAAATAGCGTTGCGAGTGTGAGAGCTATTGTTGAGGAAACTTAACGAAAAACAGTCACGACTGCCAGCAACAATTTTATTAGGATTAATTTTTATGTTGTTATAAAAAAATGAGTAATAAAAGTGACTTATTTCCAATTTTTTTGGAGTCCGGTCAAAATTTGTAATAGTTGAAATGTAACTCAGTTTCTAATATGTAGTCTTTGGAGTCACTGGAAAAAATTGTAGTAAAGCATTAATTGGCTGGGTAGCTTAGAGTGGTTAGGGCGGTCGCTTCATAATCTGAGATTTGTTATCATATTGATCCCCAGCAAAAACCTTAAAAATATTTGGAAGATTCAAAACTGGATCCGCTGCCATAGTAATGCTTTTTAAAGACATTTTTACTTAGGGAGTAACAATAATGGGTTTTGAGTCCATACTACCAAGAACAGTGAAGAAAGCCTTTGTCATTGATAGACACAATAAGAAAATAAAACCGTTTGTATATCTCTTTTCTTATTCTTTTAATAGAAAGTCTATTGGCCATAGTTAAATAGAATCTTATATAATTGGGTACAATCTGTTGACATAATCCCCCCCCTCCTATCAATTAAAATATTGTAATGTTTTTGTGTGTAGAGACAAATAAATATAAATAATATATTTATTCATTCATATAAATAATACCGATATAGGCCCTGTTCATTTTTGGTGGTTAGCATAATATAACAAATATGAGAAACTAACTTTTACCCGCGGCTTCGCTTGCGAAAAAATTAAAAATATTAACCTAACCAGGACTATCAAATCTTTGTGCACGTTTTACCATGTTATTTTGTTTTAGTAACTGACAATCTTAACTATAGCTGGTAATTTTATAAATGATATCCTCCCATAAGATTTTCATTGAAATCTGTTTTTCTGATGATATATTAAGATTATCTTAATCTGATATGGTTATTATTTGTAAATGAGACTTAAATGACCTAAATGATGTTACCTTTAAACATCGGCCAACACTAAAATTAGAAACATTATTTCCAGTTTTCAGAAGGTATGGAAGGTACAGAACAGTGGAGACGAGCCGTGGCCTAGCGGGTGCTGCCTGCAGTTTGCCGGGGGCACGTTGCTGCAGTGTGCCGAGCGGGTCCCCGTGCCCCCGCTGCCCCCCACCTCCGCCACCCAGCTGTGCCTCACTATGACCAGCCCCGCCCAGACTGGTATCTTCCAGAGCAAGTGGCGCATGATCACACCGACCGGATCCTACTTTGGAGGTGACCACCACACCATTGTATTGAAATACGAATTAGTATTTTTTAAATTAATTATTAGTGAAATTACAAATTTATGATAATTTAATTCATTGAACTTTAGATAAGTGTCTAACTAAAATACTTAAATACTTAAAATTCTTAAATATTACGTATAAAGTTGTTTTATGTTACGTTGCTGGAAGTATTAACTGAGCTAAGCAGTATCGTCATTCACATGAGGCGAATTAGGTCTTGGCTTGCATGTACAAATCTAAAATATAGCAGATTGAGTTATCAACCCATCTCGATGTCGCCATGCACAGTAGATGAATGAGCTTGATCAGTTTGCTCCATGAATAGAAAGTGACTGAGCACAGTGAATTCCCCTACATTCATAGAAGCCCGTAGTGCTAAGGGATTTGACCAACATTGTATTGTGGCTGTGGTATAAACATTATTGTAAATCTCCTCATGGAAATAATAAATGTTCACTTACTATAAATTTGTATTTAAAAAAAAAAAATCAAGCCAATTTATTGGGGCAACATAAAAAGAAACCCGCTCAAGTGCAAGTGGCCAAGCAAGGCTTTGTTAACATATTAACTGAAAGAAGATTCAGATTTAGCTTAAATGGAAACAATGGATAACGGTCTCAGAAATCTTTATTATACATTTATTTAATAATTTTGGAAAGCAAATGTCTAAAAACCAACTTCAACTTCGTTCAGTGTCACAGTATTGTAATTAATTGTGTTGATTTGATTAAATATAGAAGAAAAAACCTAGTAAAATTTTAAGAAATACATAAAACCTGAGACCAGTTTGTGAAACTGATTTCTACAGTGTAACTTGGTTATAACGTCATTGAAGGGACTACAAAATTAATGACGCTATATCAGAGTGACTCTATAAAAGGGGTTCCAAAATTTACTATTTTAAGCCGAGAAAAAATGAAAATGAAAATTTTTACATGAAATACATACTTTTAATGAGAGTAATTGAGTAAATACCTAGAGATGTATTTATATGACTGATCTATCTAAATACTTAGTTAAAAATAATCAAAATAAAGTGCTTGTACGAAATAAACGAACATCATTATGTTTAAGTACAAAATGTAGGCTAAATAAAAATGCACAACTTACAAGCACGTTCATATGAAGTCCTACTGCACAAAGAAATCTGTAATTTTCTTTTGAACAGTCCTTTCGGAAAAATAAATTTTCTCTGCCGTTTTGTGGAGATGTTGAGCTGCTTCAAGTGTGTTGGCAGGCGTCTCTCTGAAGCGGAAAAATCGACAAAGTGTTTCAGCTGCTATTAAAGCTTCTTGTGTTGTCGGACAGACAACATCTTCTTCCTCGCCTTCATCTTCTTCTTCTTCTTCGGCATTTTCTTCTGCTTCCATATTCTGTACTTCGTTTACAATTTCTGCGTCACTCAGCATTTTAAATGTTTCTACCTGGTCGTCCCCTGATGCATAACCATCGAGATCAAGTCCAATATCATTTTGATTGACATTGAAACCTTTTATCCATTCTGAGAGCGGCAGATCATCTTCTTTGTCATCATCTGGGACAGCAGGTGACAGTTTTGCTTTTCTAAAGCAACTTGATATGGTCCTTGGTGTCACTTCTCTCCAAGCATTGACTAAGTATTGAATTGCATCCAAGATGGTTACGTTTACTGGCTGTGCAGTGTCCATGCAGACAATAATTTTTTTTCAAAAGCTGCTTACGGTAGTGACACTTAAAGCTTCTAATGACGCCTTGGTCCATCGGTTGTAAAACACTTGTGCAGTTGGCAGGAAAAAACACTAGATTAATGTTTGTTAAATTTAACTTAGGGTGGGCAGTGCAGTTGTCAACAAGGAGAAGAATTTTCCTTTTTTTTGATGCCAATTCCTTATCCCATTTCCTTAGTTCAGCTTCAAAAATTACAGAAGTCATCCACGCTTTTTTGTTGGCAGCGTAATCCACTGGAAGTTTTTTTACGTTCTTAAAACATCTAGGTTTTGCACTTTTGCCAATAACTAAAAGCTTCCGTTTTTCAGTTCCTGTCATGTTTGCACAAACCAAAACTGTCAATCTAACTTTGGACAATTTTCCGCCGACACATTATTCATTTTTAAATTGGAGCGTCTTATCTGGAGTTAATTTGTAAAACAACCCTGTTTCATCGCCGTTAAAAATGTCCTCATCTTTGTATGGTTGTCTGACAACTGGCCAAGTTTCAGTCAACCAATCACTAGTGACACTCGGATCAACAGATTTTGCCTCACCACAAATCTTAGCAAACGAAATTGAATGCCTAGCCTTAAAACGATCTATCCAGCTGTTGGAACATGTAAAGTCAACTCCAAACATCTGTCCAAACTGTGCAGCTTTTTCCTTTAAAAGCGGACCACTCACAGGGATATTGGCACTACGACATTGCTTGAACCATTTTAGCAGAGCAGCAACGATGTCGGTGCGTTCACATCCCCTTATCCGTTTCACGTTTTCACCATCTTCTTTAAATGCCTTTAAAATTTTGTCCTTGTTTTTTAAAATCGAACCAACAGTGGAATTTACCAACCCGAACTCCCGACACACGTCTGCTATCTTACGTCCCTCCTCACACGCTCTTATAACTCGCACTTTTTCTTTAATCGGCAAAACCTTTCTCTTAGCACTTGCCATGATTTTCGGATGCTCGAAAATTAAACTTACTGAATAAGAACAAAAAAACAACAATAAAATACATTCACATAACTGACGACAGTTAAGCGTACTGTATACACGCACGTTATCGGAGTGTTTTGATGCAAAATGAGTCAAGATGTCACTGACCTACAGTGAGTGACAGGTAGGGAGGGGGGACAGGGGAGGGAGACAGAATGCTGATGGCGTGGTGGGGGTAGGGGAGGGCGAGTTGGCAGCGTAAGAGGAAAGGCCGTATCCAAAAATAGACTGGTACGTAGCTAAACAATAGCTGCGAACCGACACCTCCGGCCGAACTTTTCCGTTTATCTACGAAGGTTGCCTTCATTTCGGTAGGATTTTCTTGACGTTATATACGAGGTTTGGGAATTTACTGACGATAAATCCGAGGTTTTTACAATGCAAATAGCTTGGCGGGACTTATGAAGAAATGACGTTATATCCGTGTTGACGTTACGGCCGAGGTCGTAATAACCAAGTTGCACTGTATAAGCAAAATAATAAGAAAGTGTTTTTGTCTCACAGACTTTTCTTTTGGTTAATGTGTGACATGAGGAAAAGACCCAGCTTTTATATTCTAGTGGTGAGGTTAGTGGTCATTTCTAGATTCGGCGATAACTGAAGGAATTTAATTATTTTTCGTTTAGTCGTAAATCATAATATAAATTATAAATAGATATCCTTATTTACTTAAGTTTTAACAAAAATCCACCAATGAGTAGCTGAGAGCTTGTTGAATCACTCGCTTCGAGCATCCGAGAACACATGTGCGTGGGCGAGAGCACTGAACCAGCGAGATTCGCAACTTAATTTCAATACCCCCTCTGCTTATTAAAAGGTAGTTTCAGTCCCCTCCCTACTATTACCACTGCAAGCAACATTCAACTGTTCTGACATCGCCATGAAATCCGAGGTGGTAGGAAGAAATATATAAGTAGTGGTTAGTGGTAAAGTTGAAAAACTTAAATCAATAATGGGTACCACTGTTATTTTCAATAAGAAAAAATAATCGTGATGTAGTGAAAAGTCATTATGAAAAGGGGAAAACGTGGTGGTGTTATAGAGTATTCAACTCTTAACCATGGGATGAATAAGCCATAAAAATATATAAGTTGTATATAAATAATTACAACCAACATAAAAAAAAACATTATGAACTTTGACAATTAACAGTGCCATGTGTTCTTCTGCTTTCGGGACAAGTTTATAATTGTGCAAAAATACTGTTAGTGAGCTTGTAGCAATTGGTCAAAGATTTAGCTGATGGTTCAACTGTTCGCAGACATCATCTGGGTGATAGTGACGGTGGTGGATGAGGAGAGCACCAACGAGCTGACAGATCAACTAATGCATTTAAATGCACTGGGGGCGCCTCCCCCTCGCGACCCCTCACTCAGCCATCCCTTCAGTCCCTCACATCTCAACTTCCAGGTAATCAAATCATGTTATTTAAAACAATATTCATAAACATTTAACTCGGGTTGAGTGGGTAGGGGTGACGTACCTGAGAGTAAACCTGGCTAATCTGGGCCGCAAGATGCACTAGTGAGCAAAAGGTATGAGTAGTACCGGCAAGACCAGTGAGAAAAACCTCGTTGCTAGTTCAGCAGATAAGGGTTTCTTGGAGGGGTTCAGGAAGATAAGCAAACTGGATAGATCGCCTCCACTATCGGAGATGGCTTCAAACACTGCATCTATGGTTGGAGCTTCTAATATCTTCAATGTGTAATGTGAATCATGGTGTAATTAATATTTATTGGCAGTTGAATGAAAATTCAAGGTTTTTTATCACATTTTAATGGATCATTTTAGTGACCTTTTTCCTACACTGTCATACAAACCAAAAATGGATTTCTAATGAACTCAAGTTAGACTATTAAAGGCACAATCCAGACAAGGCTGGAAAAATACACACAAAAAAGCTAAAACAGGGAACTCTAAAAGTAGTCAACAAGGAAAAATCAAACCAAACATAAAAGCCAGGCTCAAAACAGAACTCACGGTGTGGCGACTGCACATGTGATTAATCAGTAGTCGCGCTGTGCAATCCTGTGTGTTCTGTTGTGTGCCTGGCTTATGTGTTTGGTTTGATTTTTCCTTTTTGACTACTGTTACAGTTCTCTATTTTAGCTTTTTTGTGTTTTTTTGTGATATTTTCCCCAGCCTTGTCTGGATTGTGCCTTTAATATTTTGTGTAATGTTTAGAAATACCCTTATTGTTGCGGAGGGGGGGGGGGGGTGATAAAAATCTCCCTACTAACCTCGGGATGGCCCTGGTTGTAAGTGTTGCAATTCAATTAATTTTATTTTGTATTGCCATGGAGAGTTTTTCAATAAGATTGGTTTATTTAAATAATTTACTTAGTTACTAGTTTCTTACAAGTGGCTTTATATGATTCTAATGGTTGCGGTAGGTCGCATTAGGCTTGAGAAACTTATGGGATTTTACATAGTCCGTTGCAGAAAGAATAAAAACATTCTGCCTTGGGTACTGAAGTCAATCCTAAAGCTACTATAAGTAGACTATAGGGGAGCTGGATCTTTATAGGCACCAAATAAAAAAATAGTTAAAATAATATTCCCCCTCTTACAAGCTGCAATTACAGCAGTAATTATAGATATATATTTTGTCAGTAGCAAAGTATTCACAACAACTGTTAAAATATGGACAATTCTTCTTTTTACCACAAAATTCGTATCAGAATATAGTTCAATTGCTGTCACTGCTAATAGATCATTCTTGATCCATCTTTTTTTCACCAAGTATAGAAAGGTTCAGTGACCTTATTACAGAGGATAGTGGTATTGCATTATTTCCTGGAAGGTTCACAACGGATATGTCACAAAATGTTTTAATAACATTAAATTTAAAAATAGCTAAAACTACTACCATTATCATAGTTCATTAAAGGCTTAAATTGCCATCTTCTAAAATTTAAGTAATATAACAAATTTCCCAAATCCTCATGTAAGTTTTAATTCTGCTTTGTATAACCAGAAGTACATTCACTGTTTCATTTGTTGCAGGATTCTGTTCCGAAGATGCAAGACAATGATAACACCATGTGTTGATCTCGTACTTGTTTGTACAGTAATCTTCAATTTTATATTATGTATGAAATAATAACTCCTCTATTGTAATTACTTATAAAACTGTTGTAAAAATTTATCTTCTCTGCCCGCAGTTTGTGTTTAGTTTGACCCTTTATTTCACTGATCAACCCTTCCCAATCAAATAACTTCATTATATAACTTTGAAAGAGACATAAGTTACACCATAGAAAAATAAATCAGGTACAGAAGTGTCACGAAGTAGGAAATAAGCGTACACGGGTATCATGGAAATGCAGGCGCTGTCGCGTCGTTCAAGTCTGAGTTAGCGGTGCCTTGTTGCCAAGTCGGGCAGTGCGGGATTCCCAAATTCCCGCAGGGAGCAATCTCGGTCGCTTCCGCCACGGCCACGGCATCGGTAGGCGGTAAGGCTGATCTGATAAATGTGTGGCTGTGTGGCAGTGGAGATCACTCTCCCGTTGTATGCACAGGAAGTGGAGGATGTGCACAAATCTCGTTTCGAACTGATCTGGTATTTATTAAATTTCTAGAATGTTATTATTACAGAAGGATAAAACATGAACTGCATTAGACAAATTCAACCTTTTAAATTCCATAAATTGCAATGATGATTAACAATAAAATACCCCCGTTGCATCAAACCTGCATACTCAGAGAATTTCAAATGGTACTTCACTACGTCATGAACCACTTACCAACTTTCATCAAAGCATATTCATAAATAAGTGCAATATGCAATTTTATTTATTATTCATAAGAACAACATTAGGACTGAGTATGCAGGTTTGCTGCATCAAGAACAACTAAAATCTGTTTTTTACAAATAAAATAGATCACAAAACATAAAGCAACATTTCAAGTTTTACTAATTTACATTCACAAACAAGCAAGATATCACTTGTTTCTTATCCTCCATGAGAATAACATTATAGCTACTGAGTACGCAAGTTTGCAGACTTGGGGACCACAAAAAATTGGTTTTAAATGCAAATATCAGTACGAAAAAAAAAGTTGTTTAAATATCAGTAAAACCTAAACAAATGAAGCCACATTACAAGTTTCGTCGATATATGTTCATTAATAAGCGAGATATAACATTTTACTCTCTCCATAAGATTAACATTGGACAACGTATTATGTTTAGCACATTCAATATCTTGGTAACCAATTGACGTAGAGTGATGATAAAAATACCAAATTGTTTGTTTTTGTAAGCTAAATTCAATGGTACAAACTAAAATTTGGGTTTATAAAAAATTAAATGTAAAAAGTTAAAACAAATTTTGGGGTACAAAACCTGCTTTAAAATAGAGCGACCTGTCTGGTTTTCCAACTCATGAAAATAGACGCTGCCTTACACGTTTATACAAAAGGCATTTTTACGAAAGTTATCATGCCTACGGACACACACACACACACACACACACACACACACACGCACCCACGCACGCACGCATACATGGTGTTTTTGGCACCTGGGAGCCTCAAAACAAATGTTATCATGGTCCCGGGCTAGGTCTTACCATGCCGACTACGATAATAGCTTCTTCCCTATTTGGGAAATTCGCTAAAACTATTAAAATTATTAAAAATATATGCATCTTTCATCTAAATAATGTGTACCGTAAGAATAATTCTAAATTAATATCTCGATTATTTATGATTGTATATTGATGAAACTTGGCCTGTGGCTTCACCTAGTACTGGTATATTGATATTTGCATAAACAATTTTTGTTATTGTCCCCGTAGGCAAACCTGCATACTCAGCCCTAATATTATTCTTATGGAGAATAAATGAAGTTTTATCTCTCCCTTAGTTATGAACATAAATAAAAAATAAAACTTGGTATGTAGCTTCACCTGGTTAAGTTATATTGATAATTGCACAAAAACATATTGTTTATATTTCTTGATGCAGCAAATCTGCGTACTCAGCCTTTAATGTTCTTCTTTAGAAGAATACTGTACATAAAATGCAGAGTGTATATAACATGTTGAAATGTTAGCAGCCGATGCCATACAAATTTACTATAAATTCACTGAAGAAATTAGCTCTTCACGTAGGAACAAGTTACTGTAAAATATTAAATTCAGTAATAAAATGCATTACAATTTAATCGTGAAACATAGTTTACTTTTAAAATTATGATTTTACCTATTTTCTGTAACCCTTTATTTATAAATCAGGGTATGTTTATAAAACATACAGAGAGAGCTTAAGCTTTTAATCTTATTATTGACGCGAACCCATACACGAAAACTATCCTCGAACTAAAAAATGTTTAAAGAAATCGTCAGTCAACATTAAACGTACCAGTATCTCAGAAGATTTTAAATGTATTTTTAAAGTTGGTAAATCGATAAATTAACATTGAGGCAAAATCTTTAGCATCATTGAATAGAAAACTAACCAGAGAAGTAGATAATGCGAAGAGCGTGTAAAAACTGCACTCAATACGACAAGCGCCAAGCAGGGCGAGGGAATTTTTCCCTACCGGCTGGGCCGGCCGGCCAGCCGGCTGGAGCGCACAGATAGGCAACGTCGCTTGGCCGGTTTTGCTCGTATGATCTGGCCGGTTGAATTAACTATTTTGTGTTAGCAAATTTTAGCATTACGTGACACTTCTATACCTGCTTTATTTTTCTATGGTTATACCATTGGGTTTATATCTACTAGAGGGGACACGCAATGCAAATGAATGTTAGAGATTTGTCGACGTAGTTCCATCTTACGCCGCCAGGGATCGATGCAGTTTTGTTCATCATATTTTTGTTAGGAATTTTTTCGTAGAGATTTTAAAATGTTTAAATAAACCTTTTTTGTGATGGTCATCAAAGTGATATTTTGTTTACACGGGTCGGGTACGGCGGACGTGTTAACTCGGCTTAACCCTAGGAGTGGTGATCCGCCGGTTTCCGGCGGATTTTTGTGTCGCCTATTGTGCCGACCGCCGGTTTCCGGCGGATTTTGACCGAAAATTTTGCAACGTAAATAAACCTCTATTAATCAACTCAAAAGTGAATAATATATATATCATGCGAAAGATAATATTCTGAACTTTCATTTTATTACATAAACAAACCCTGTAGCAGGTATATAACAGCGATTAGAAATCAAATGAATTTTAGGCGCGACACGATACTTGCAGCCGACACTTGGGAAATGTCAAAACATGACTTTTTTGAAATTACCCACCTCGGGTAATTTTCGTCGCACGATGTTGCGGGTAGTACCAATGCACAGCCAAGGAGTTATATTTCATTTTGGTATGGAGTTTTAGATCGATATATTGATTTGACAGATAATATGATTTTATAAACACAGATGATTTTTGTTCTTCTGTAAAATGCTGATTTCTGCAAAATCGAATATATATCCAGTGTAATGTTATATTTGCATGACATATAATATCTTATTTGAAAGAAGAAAGAATGGCGAATAATTTGGTGTTGCGCGATGGCAGCACTGAATGTAGCCGCACTCGATAGAGTAAACGTTCCATTGTGTTATATTTGTTCTGTCAACAGCTTGTATCAGCCATTTTGAGTTTCGTTTTATGTGCGTTGTGATATTTCTATCCGTGAGTTATTACTAAATAATTTAGTATTTCGGAGTTTTAGTGTTAGTGAAGTGTTTGTGTGTATATAACAGAAATCTTTATGCATTATATTATGCATAAATATTACTGAAGTTTGACAAATAGTGTTTATAAAGTGTTGTGTTTACTCCTACATAGGCCTAGTGAAATTTGCCAAATCCGCGACTGTTTAGTGCTACATAACACATATAAAAACAATAATTTACCCTAAGTGTTATACATTTTTATGTAGGTAATTGAATGTACTACAGCATGGTTATATTGGTTTGGGGGTAAAATATTTGGTAAAAAATTTATATACTAAAAACTGTGAAATTTTTTTTTTCCAAATACGCAAAAATTCCAAAACATTATTTTATTTACATGTATTTATAAGTGACAATAATTTTTTACCATAACCCTATGACTTTTTTGGATTCCTTACTTCATTAGCTATACAAATATATATATATCATTATTAGTATACATATATATTACATTACTTATTTACATCACAAACTAACACTCTACAGTTTACGCATTTTTCTGGTTTCCGTTTATTATTACATTATGCCCCAAAAAACTTATAAAAAAAATTCTTTCCCCAACATGTTATATATTTCTATGTAGGGAATTAGATTGTCTACAAAATGTATATAATGAATTTTCCATAAAAAATCTGTGGAAAAAATTTTACCCTGGCTGCTTTTGAAATTTCAAAAAAAAATATCAAAATTTTCTTATTCTTTTCACTTTACCGGAAAAAAAAATGTCTAGATCTTTATTATTTTAATATCTCTAGAATCTCCTGTTCTTTCTGAACAAAATGAATATAAAGTTAACTTGTTTACTCTAACGGTTGAATTTATATGGATTTTTAAAAAAAGGTCTGCAAAATCGCCAAATTTAGCTCGCCACACTACGCGTTAACATGGCGCCACTCCTAGGGTTAACGACGCTGCAGATCATGTTAGTTATCTTAATAACACTAGATCGCAGCACTGCTTTTACTAACTCTGGCTCCCATAAGATGTCCCCTCTAGTAGATATAAACCCAATGGTTATGCTCAATGGAACGAGGCGGGGTCAGATATGAGGGATTGGGACGAGGCCAACTCACCAGAGGTGTGCCTTAGTAGCTCCGAGAACAGAGCCGCTCCAACAGCTCCAACTCCTGTCGTGGAGCTAGCTCCACAAACAGCTCCAGCTCCTGCGCGGTAGGTGATAGTAAAGCGCCAACTCTCACACAGGCAGATATCGCTCTTCGCTCCTACGTGAACTGGAGCAGTAAATCTTATATAGGTGTGGTGGAGCGGAAGAGCTATAGAGCGATAGCAGTTAGAAGTGCGTCAGAAGGGGCGGAGCTATACCGGAGCTAGGAGCTGTTAAGAGAGCCACTGGAGCCGCTCCCGCTCCGTGTTTGGAGCGTTCAATTTAAGGGGAGTCGGATGGTCCTATCTCATCCATGTTCGATTTAACAACTTTAGGTACACTTTTCCCAGAAACTATAACAGATATCTTTATGATTATTTTTTTGTTTTGTTTGGTCTGTTGTGCTGGTCATTTTGAGTGTTGGTTAAAAAAAAATATTAATATTTAATATTTTTACTTTTAAATTCAAATTACGAGGTTTATTTACCGTGTTTTAGGATATAAAAAAAGGCATAAATATAAATATATAAAATATATCAAAAAACCCAACACTCAAAATAACCAGCTTAGTGTGCTAAATAAAATAAAAAAATAATCATGAAGATATCTCTTATGGTTCCTGAGAAAATGTACCTTTTGTAAGAAAAAAACTGATTTTTCGTAAATCGCGTTTAATGTTACGAGTAGCTCTTAACTTACTCAAAACTACTAGTTACACTTACTTTAATATAATCCAGCTCCATAGGATGGTTGGTCCTGGTGTGCTTCATCTTCATACTTATCTTCTAACATCATTTTTGCTAAAGAAGCCTTTTTCCTGCAGGTTTTTTCGAGTTCATCCATAGCTTTCTCCGCTTTTTTTATCCGTAGCTCATCTAGTTGTTTCATCAGTTTTACAAACTGTTGCCCAGGAGACACACCCATCTTCTCTAAAATCCTACACCTTGCAATGTTCCCAATATTAAAACATGCAACAGCCTCATAGACACCACATTCTAGTGTATCTTTCATAACAAATGTTGATTTTGGAAGCCTTGACCACACTAGGCCATTTAGCGATTCATTTGTATTTTGGGTTCCCCCATGCAAACATTTTTGGAGAAGCTCTGGTTTGGCCAAATGCCTAAAAATTGGTTTTATTTCTTCCATAATTACTAAGGGAAGGTGAAAATGTTGCTTGTGGTTATATACTTCACCATTTGTTATCGCTTTATGAAACTTGCACCACGTGTCGCTGTCTTTGGGGCATAGGCCATGCTGGGGCGTTTCGTTTGTCGAACCAAGATGAAAGTATTCTGCCCAAACAGCTTTTTTCATTTCTTCTAAACTGGATGTGTTTCTACGTATGGCTAATCCATAATACAATTGTATTTGTTTTATAGCAGAATTCGTAAGACGGCCACGACCTCCAATCGTTTTGTCATCTGAAAGTTTATCTTTCCCTTTTTTTGACTTAAATTTTTTTAATCTGGCCCCCATCCGTTTCTGGACATGGCCAATACATTCCAGCTTTTCAATTATAAAATTTGGGCCATATGGTTTGCTTTCAACTACAGTAGGAAATGCAGCGCTGTCTCCGTCTCCTAAATAGTACTTGTATCGGATATTATTCTTGGTAACGGAACTTTTGAACATATCTGTCACGCCTTTTACCTCCATACTACCACTAGATCCTTGAAAATTTGCAGTACAATTAGGCTCATGTTCTTCTTTCAATCTATTTACACAACGGCAATGTTTGGTATAAATTCTGACATCTAAAACCTTACCGTTTGTGCCACTTATTGCAGTCACTATTCCATTTAGGGATCGATGTCCTCGTCTCTGCCATGAACCATCAAACGTTGCTGTTATGTCACGATTGCCTTCATTCTCATTTACTGTTTCTTCTACTGCTTCATTCATTGTTTCACAACTCACTTCTTTAGCAGCTTTACACATAATCTTATTATAATATTTCATTGCAGGAGGGGTAGCTAAGTTCAGAGCAGCACACACTTTTTTCGCACTCGCTTCACCTTTGCCAATGCATCTGAAGCCATAGGCTAACCTAGTGTTCACTTCATTTATTTTAGTTTCACTTATTTTACTACTATTATACTCTGAAACTTCAAATCCACAATTAATACATCTAATAGTAATTTTGAGGCTTAGGCCTAGTCTGTGACTTCTGTTCAATACTACTCGTCCGCCACATTTTTCACAAACTACAATTTTAGCCAGCAAATTTTCTAATTTCTGCAGATTTACTATGTCATTACATGAATCATCTGCTACTTCATACTGTTCATAAAGGCACAATTTAGGTCCTACCTTTTTCTTGGAAGAACTTTCATTTCTGACAGACAATTTGGATGGGGGAGTTCTAGGGCTTGTTTGTCCCACAGCTAGGCCTAACAATTCCCTATCATTATTGTTTTGTATATGTTTCAAATTAACATTACACACACGTTTTCGTTTTTTAAATACCTTGTTAGTAGCTCTAGGCATTATTACAACGTAAAATACACTGAAACACTCACTAATTATAACTATTATTCACATTCAAAACACTATTATTCACTATTATCCATCAAAACATAACCATCAACAAGCCACAAGAGAGATCAATAAACAAACAACAGAAATGCAGCTGTTGCTAGGCAGCAGAGTTGAAACACAGGTTAGCCAACAGCAAAACACAAAATACTATAGAGCAAGGTGTCTAATGTTATCAAACATGTATAACAGATAGCTCGACCGCACAGTCGAGAAATTTCGTCCAAACTGTTCGTGCGCACCTTTACAAAAATGGTTATAAAACTATTTTGACTTATCTGATTTTAATAAATAAGGCCTTAAAATAATCCTGGAAAGATACGGAATAAAAAATCATAAAAAACAAAAAAAATATTTTTTTTCAATTTTTCACCACCCGACTCCCCTTAAACAGCTCCAGCTCCGACTGCACACCTCTACAACTCACCGTCAGATGATAGCCAACTCACCGTGCCAGAAGTGAGCGCATGCATCAACACTCATCTTGCATCGCAGGAAAAGTCTGTACATAGTTTGAGTACAACGTGATAGTCCCTGTACGGACCACTGCATGCCGCTCTTCTTCAAACATGATAATTATAATATCCCCACATATCATTAAACCCGTTAACCGTATACTCTGTAGGAAAATATAGTTTGGTTCATTTTCAGTAATAGGAGTAACAGTCCTGAACGTTAAAAACAGTAAGAGGTATTATGGCATAACACTTAAATGAGGCTTGAAAATGTGAAAATGTGACCCTTCCTCACGTGAAGAGAATTCCTTTGAGAGTACTTTAAACTTGCATTAAAAGTATTGAATTACATTAAATTCTACATTTATAAAGAAGAATAATCATTTAACCAGGGAACACAAGTTTAACTTATTTAATACAGGGTATCTCGCTACCCTAACGACGAAACCCTAATTCTGGGTTAGCGTCTTGGACTTCGGTTCAAGGGCTCACGGGTTCAAATCCCGGGGTGTCCACACAAATTTGAGGGGTTTGGACCGCTTTCCCTAAAAGCGTTTGTGTACTGAATTAAAAAAATGCCGTTGGCATTGAAATAAAAATAAATTAAAAAAGTAAGTGAACTAGATGATGTTTTTTAATATAGTAAGTTGCCTACTGAGGTTTCTATTTTTCAATCGTAAATTTGCTTCGGTGTGGGTATTTAAATATCATTAACCCTTTCAGTAGTGCTATGCTTCTGAATGGAGTAGTTAAAACTGTGAGGTTTTGTTGACATTTTAAATGTCTTGAATGCCTGAACAGTTAAAAAAATGTTTAAACACGCTTCCGGTGAACACACAGTAAAGGGGATAGGTAAAAAGTAGCAAAACACCTGATCAGATATGCAACTCACAAAGAATCCATCCATCCCATCAGCATGGACCCGAGTCGTCAACCTCTTGCTTAAGGTCCGCCTTCCCCTTCAACTCTGCCACAAACAAGTGAACTCTCCATGAGTTGCACATAAAAACCACCCGACTGTAACGGGATTCGAACCCAAGTGATACCCCGGCCGGGAAGGTAGCGCCTTCACTGATCAGATTTAGCAGCTGTAGCGCACCAGGTGATATTAGAGCCGAGGCGCTGGATGAGGTACAGTAGTTCAGTTTGTGTCTACCAGGTTTCACCACACATCAGACACAGACTGCAGACTGAGCTCGAAACGGTACAATCGCTTATGCAGCTGTTATAAATGTTTATTGGTGCAGATTCAAAAGCCTGTATATCGGTCCATAACACCAAAAGGGTTAACTGAACACAGCTGGTAGAAGTAAAATAAAATAATTGGATGCTGCAATCTAGCGGAAAAACTATTAACTTACATTATGGGAGAACGTTATCTTTATTTATAAAAACTGGTACTTGTTTTTTATTCATACAATTTAAAAACTTTTGATAAATTGAATGAACTCTTGTTAAAAGTAAAGTGCTTAGTTTATTTTATAATATATAAATAATTAGGATAATTTGTAATTAGTTTCTTGTCAATTCAAAACAATGTTTTATTTAGGGTTGACATTTATGTTAGTGTGGGAAAAGGAGGAGATTTTTAGCTTGTGACTCCAGACCAGAGGGGTTTGAATATCCCCCAAGGGAATGCCCCCCCACCTGGAAACATTTTTTATATCAAGTACATTAAAAAAAAAAAACACTAATGCTTTTTAACATACAAAATCAATTAGTCCTATAGAATAAAATCATTTGCGATTTTTATATAGCACTCCAAATTTAGTGGAAGTGTTAAACAAAATTGAAGATTAAGTAAACTTTATAAGAAGTTGTGTTTAGCCTATTGTTCTTGTTTTATTTAAATAAAAAACTATGAAAAATATATAAAGAGTAAAATGTAATAAAAATATCATATGCTACATTTTTGATTTTTAATTTATTAAACTGCAGAGTGCCATAAATCATCACACTGACTTTCAGCGTTCGATAACAGCAAATATAGGTGAAAGTTAACGATATTTCCCGCTGAAAAAAGCCAACAAAGACGAGTGTGCAGGGAGGCAGAGTTCAGCTTTGGCAATCATTACATATATAGTATATAGTTGCAAACATAAATACATTTTCATTCACAAAATAGTGTTTCAACACAAAATTTGTGTTCAACGCAATATTGGAAAACATAAAAGATTTTTCTATATCTTGCAGAAATTTCCCGGAACTAAATTTTACCCTCAAAATTCGGTGATATCTGGGTTAATTAGTTTGATATGGCGACCCTAATTGTATTAGTATCTCAGAACACTTAAGAGATGCGACAATACATGGATTTTTGTATGGTAAATATTTGTTAAGTTGTGCAGACTCGCACTAGTGTTTTAGTAACAAGACTGTTTTAGCGAATTTCTTCCCCTATAGGGAAGAAGCTATTACCGAAGGTGGCATGGTAAAAGTTAAGCCCGAGACCATGATAACTTTTTTTTTGAGGTCCCCAGATGCCAAAAATACTATTCGTTCAAATTTATATATATACAGTATACCGATAATTCAGTTAACACGATAATTTGTGTAAAAAACGTCTGATTTCGATGAAATTTGGCTCAAACTTGTAAAGCAACATTCGTGACTTTAAGTTTGAAAACCAGAAAAATCGGACCATGGAAAAAGGGGGGTTTACAATTTTCCAAAAATCAGTTTTTTTGATTTGTCATCCTAAAATTTTTAAAACACTTAATTTTGATTTCAACCATTTTATGGAGCTTAAAAAACAAATAATATAGTATTTTGAGTCGTTAACCTAGGTTAAGTGGTTGCGGAGAAAATCCAAAAATTGTACTCATAAAATCTCCCATGTTAATCTTATAGGAAAAAGGTTTTTAACCTTTCCTCAGTTAATTTGAGTGTAACCTCACATTTGATTTTATCAATCAGTTCAGCTCTACAAAACAATAATTTTGGTGTTTAAATTGTGATTCTACGACCAACCATTGCAGAGATATTTAAAGTGCTAAACACAGTACGTTGTCCAATGTTATCCTTATGGAGAATAATTCAAATTTGATATCTCGATTATTTATGAATGCACATTGATTAAACTTGGCATGTGGCTTCATCTAGTACTGGTATATTGATATTTGCAGAAAAACAAATTTTTTGCCGATTTTCCCTGCCGCAGCAAACCTACATACTCAGCCCCCATGTTATTCTTATAGAGGATAAGTCAAATGAAATTCTCCCTTAACTATGAACATAAATTAATAAAACTTGGTATGCAACTTCGACTGGTTAAGTTATATTGATAATTGTATAAAAACACATATTTTGTGTTCCTTGTTGCAGCAAACCTGCGTCCTCAGCTTTCAATGTTATTCTTATGAGGAATAAATAAAATGCTATATATCACTTATTTATTTATGTATTTTTATGAAACTTGGTGAGTGGCTTTATGTGGTAGTGAGAAACATATACATGCATTGGAAATTCGCTGAGTACGCAGGTTTGCTGCGATGGGGGTATTTTTGCTTAAGAGAATTTTTCTTTTTGTTCGCTGAAATAGTAGTTGTATTTTGGTTCACCACTTATTTATCCACCCGAGAGAATTATAGGGTGATAAATTCTCTCCAATGCCCATAAACTAAATTAAAGTGTGAAAATAAAATACATTTGTAAATATTGGAATTTTATCAGCTGTGTGTTTTGATTTGACTACAAAACTGAAATCAGGTGATGCAAGCGGAGCTGTTGAGGCCAGTTATTTAAAATGACTGGACAATTTCTAACAATAACGATATCATTGAATCAAGTTTACCTATATTTTGTGCTCTTTAAAAACTATTAAAAGTCTGGTTGGACAGGGAGAACGGTTTTACAGATGTGAATTCTATTTCATCACAACAAGAATAATTGCAGTCTCAGCGAACTGTGTTGAAACTTGTTAGACAGGCTCCTTAATAGGTGTGATGCAATGATTCTAGAATTGTTCATTCAAGTTTTCTTGCAATGTAAGTATTGTAAGGATTTAGGGAATAAAATGACTGGATGCTTTTATGGTTGTGTTTTATTTTTCACATCTTAGGGACAGGATCAGATTTTGGATCCAAAAATATTGGGATATTTGTTTTTGTTTTCATGAGTAATGGCTAATTTCTTTAACATTAATGTCTTAAACAAAAATTGACAAAGGACTTGTAGACCTAAACTTGTGGGCTAGAGGAAAAACTTGATGGCGAGATTACTTTTGTGTCTCCATTGTTTTACAGCACCATTCTATCAATGTCAGCTGATGCATTGCTTTTGGGGGTCTCAGGGTTTTATTGCATGCTACCCAATAATCTTTTTTTAATTTTTCCAATTTGTATAGCTTTGCTATTTTATATACAAGTACTGGGGAGACCGAGTCATACTCGGTGATATTTGATTTGTTTGTCGGTGAAAAAATGTCCACTCTATATGCAATCGTTATCCAATGGTTCTAGACACTTTTTTCAAGAGATCATTTGTTGATACTTTACCTTACTATAAGTAACTTCTACTTTGACAGTTCACTTGCCAACTTATTCACAGCTGTTATGATCTTTGGTTTTAATTTGAAACTCCATCAGCCCAACAATATTACACTTTCCAATTTTAAAATGAGATTTTTAACAAAATATGAATTTTTCTTGGGTTGAGGTTATTACCAATCAATTTTTAGGTTAAAAAGCCTCTAATTCCAGTTTTAACAAAATTATTCTGCTGGATTCCAAGGTAAATTTTACAAACAAACTGACATTGCTCAAATTAGACTAAAGGATAGGATTTTAACATACAAATGTCATCTAATATATGCATTATTAAACAAGATTCTACATTTTCTGAAACCAAAGTAGACAAAATTATAAACAAAACTCATGCAAATATAATTTTTGTAATTACACAAAATAAATGTTAGCGGCATCATTTAAAAATATTAGCTGTGCCCAAGCCAATAAATTATATTACAAATTGCAGCCCTGAACGGGGACTATGTAGGGTTAACCAGACTTCCAGATTCAGCCGTACATATACTGCTTTTTACATGTTTGTCCTGTTAAATTTATAAGTTGTGTAGAAAAATGTCCAGCTTTTTATTTTGGACACTGAATCCCCAACTATCCAAATCAATCCTTATCGTTATGCTTGTTTGGACCACAACCAGTTGAAAATATGCTATTGAAACGTATAACTACAAATCAAAAATCTTTTTTAAAAACAACCAAGGTTTAGTATCATTATCATGTTTCAAACATTGACATTCAAACTGAATTAATATACCTTTCCTATAAACATGTTATTTATTTTTCTTAGGCTATAGTAGTGATTAGATAACCAAGAATCAAGGTAATAATAATACTAAGTTGCAAGTTTCATAAATTATTAGGGATTAAGCATTCAAAATTTAGAAATCTTATTTTTTTCAAACCCCAGTTAATCCTGGGATTGACAACATAATTCCTGGATTTGTAGGTATCAAACTTTAGGTACCCATCTCGGATTTGGGGTTTGAAACCCCTAAAGACTTGCAATGTTTTTTCTTTGTATTCTTAGTAAATTTGTAGTTATAAAATTCAAATTAAAAATTACATCGACAAATGAATTATTATAATGTTTTAGTGTATGTTGTGTGAACATACACATTTACAGTAAATGTTTATTAAGTTTTGGATAAATAATCATATCCTACAACACTAACGTTTTTTTCTGAACACTCTGAACAGATATTAAAATATTCTTAAAAAAAAACCAGTAAAATAACAGCTCAATGCCGAGATTGGTTAAAAAATAAGACCAAACAAAAAATAACTAACAAGTTTATTTTAATTAGGAAATGAGCAGTGAATAATTTCAAACATAATTACCTAAAAAACATACACATTTTAAAATAAATCCTTAATAAATCAGGCTGACAACAGTTTCACATATCCGAGTCATCAAATAAGAGCGTTTTAAAGTGCTGAAGGGAATTCAATAATTTATGGTTATTAAGTTACAACTATGAAAAAAATACAACAAAACTAACATTTAGTACTGATAAATGAAAAGATAAATAACAAAATATGTAAAAGACCAACCCTTTGCCTACTAAATGCAATGTTATCTAATTACGATACTTTAAAACGTATAAATAACTCTCTTAGTAGAGTTTTAATATTAAAAATTTATTTTACATCAAAAATCATTATTTTACATAGTATACTTTTTTAATGCCATTTAGGAATAAATAATGAACAAAAATTCCTAGTTTTAGTTTAGAAAAACAATAACAAGAATTCTTTCAGCTGAAAAAAATAAAAATGAAATACTAAAGTTGTATTTAGTGCAACAAAAAAGCTTAGTCAAAAATTACTAAACTGAAAAAGATAATTTTTGAAGTGGACAAAATTGACATCAATTAACACCCTTTCAGAACTCTCTTCATTAAAAAAGAACTATAAAAGAACAAACAGATATGAAATAAGATTTAAGATCAAACAATATATATATTAAGGTTTAGTAATTGAAAATTGTGCGTGGTTTGAGTTTAGATAATTGCCTTTTAGCGAATTTCCCCTATAGGGAAGAATTATCGAATTTCCCCTATAGGGAAGAAGCTATTACCGTAGGTCTCATGATAAGACTTAAGCCCAAGACCATGATAACTTTTTGTTTTGAGGTCCCCAGATGCCAAACACACTATTCGTTCAAATTTATATATATATATATATATATATATGTGTGTGTGTGTGTGTGTGTCCGTTAACACAATAACTTGGGTAAAAAACATCCGATTTCGATGAAATTTGGCTCAAATGTCACAGTGACATTCATGACTTAAGTTCGAAAAAGAAAAAATCGGACCATGGAAAGGGGGGTTTTAAATTTTTTTTAAATAAGTTTTTTGCACTTTTCACCCTAAAATTTTTAAAACACTCAATTTTGGTTTTGAGCATTTTATAGAGCTTAAAAAAAATTTAGTATTTTAAACTATTGACCTAGGTTAAGTGGTTGCAGAGAAAATCCAAAAAATCTGCTCATAAAATCTCCCATGTTAATCTTATGGGAAGAAGGTTTTTGGCTTTTCCTCAGTTCATTTTAATGTAAACTTCACATTTGCTTTTACCAATTAATTCAGCTCTACAAAACAATCTTTTTTTGTTTAAATTGTGATTCTACGTCTAACCGTGTTCAAAGAGCTAAACACAGTACGTTGTCCAATGTTATCCTTATGGAGAATAAATAAAATTTTATATGTCGATTATTTATGAATGTAGATTGATGAAACTTGGTATGTGGCTCCACGTGGTACTGGTATATTGATATTTGTACAAACAATTGATTTTTTGTTGATCCCAGTAGTAGCAAACCTGCATACTCAGCCATAATGTTATAGAGAATAAGTAAAGTTGTATATATCCGGTAATTATGAACATAAATTAAAACTTATAATAAGCTTACCTCGTTGAGTTATATTGATAAATGCATAAAAACACATATTTTTGTTCCTTGTTGCAGCGAACCTGCGTACTCAGCCCCATGTTATTCTTATGGAAAATAAATCAAATGCTATAGATCACTTATTTATTTATGTATTTTTATGAAACTTGGTAAGTAGCTTTATGTGGTAGTGACATATGCATGCATTGGAAATTCGCTTAGTGCGCAGGTTTGCTGCCACGGGGTATTTATATTTACGATAAGATATGAAGGACATTTTGTTTACAAATTAGTATTCTTTAAATGTTATATGCATGATTAACCCGCGAGAGCTCACATAGCGGTCTAAAAGATCAAGTTGGTACTTTTTTGTAAAAAAAATATATTTTGGTGATGTCGGCAGTGTCAGTCGTCACTGTACCTTATATGCAAGAGTCCAAGAACACTGTGACACACTTTCCGCAGTTTTTTAGCTACCATATATTTTTGAAAGTTATTTGGTCTATATCAGAAACAGGTTTTACACAATTTAAACGACATATTTTACACATTTATGCAATAAATAATTTTATATTTACCTACCTTTTACAAATTTGTTTTTAAATTCTACATTTTTAAGTCTTCGTTTGGGGGTTGATCAATTTACACATATTATTTAAATGCATAAATAAACAAATTATTTAAAAAGGTATTTCAGTTGAGGATACCCTAAATGTTATTTAATAAACGGTATCAGGAAACTGACACATACTTTCTCCCTTTTAGCCCAAATATAATGAATAAATTACTTTTTATTTACTAAATATAGAATACAAAGCACAGTCGAATGTACAGAAAATCTTGTAAACAAGTTGTTTAAAAAAAAATCCACCCAAATCCCTGCTTTGGAGGCACTACAGAATCCATTGCTTCACTCGTGGTTTTAAGAGGGGAAATGCCCCCTATCCCCCCCAGGGTTATTAAGGGGCAACATATTTTGAATTTCCTCTGTTGGTCAATGCTAACTTGATAAGCATATCAAGTTTGAATGAAATTTATCAGTAAATATGAGAGAAATAGTAATTTTTGTATTCCCCATAAGAATAACATTGCACAACGTACTGTGTTTACCGCAAAATGAAAATTACAATTTTCTCCGCAACCAGCAATCGTAGAATAGTAATTCAAGATACTAAATTATTTAGTTTTTTGAGCTCTTTTTAATGGTGAATAGTAATATTTTTTTTATGTTTATGATTTTTGATGAAAAATCAAAAAAACTGAATTTTTGATGTTTTAAGTCCTTTAATTTCTGAACCCGAATTTTTACATACATGCGGGTGGTGTCATTTTGTTGGAAAACTAAAGTTCTACAAACGACCAAAGTTTAATTAAAATCTTTAGAGCCGTTTTTGAGAAATTTTGATTTTTCATGTTTTTTGGCGGTTTTTGGGGGATAATTACCCTTAAAAATCAAAAATTAAAAAAATGAAAAAAAAAATGAAAAAAAAAAACGCCTGGAGATATCGTGGATTAGTACCTACATACAAAATTTAATAAAAATCGGCCAATTGGTTAGGGCTCTAGCTCTGTACACATCCACACAGACACACACACACACACACACACACACGGACACACACACACAGCCAGACATCACGTAAAAACCACTTTTTTGGGTTCAGGGGGCACCAAAACGAATATTTCCACTAACAACTCAAATTCGAAAATTTTGACGAAAACAATACTTTCTCCATATACTATGTATAGGGGGAGAAAGTAAAAAGGACTTAAATGATACAGATTACAACATTTTTACAATTGGATTAAAATAAAACTTTAATTTGTTATGAAAAAAAAGTTGTTTTTTTAAACCTGGTCAGAAAGACTGTATGCGACTCCTAGAGTTTTCAATTCCATATGCCCTCTGCCGGGATATATTTAAATACAAATATAAGACAAGTTATAATCATATTTGGAAGTATTTTACAGATTATAGTTTCTGTGGTCTTATGATAGTTTCTCACCTAATAACCTTGAACATTGTTAAAATTGTTGTATGTTGTTAAAAATAATATACGTGTTGTTTTTGATTTTATAACCTTTCTTCCAATCAAGATGACGAACGTTTAGGCAAAAACAAATAGTGTAAGTAAGAATGAACCAGCCAAAAGCGGAATTTCGCACTGCAAACCAAATCTTGTCAGCTGATCAGATGTTGTTTTGTTTACATTTTTGCTCCTGTCAAAACAAACTATTCCCTTTATTTAACTTTCATATTATTCAAATTTCCGGAAGCGGTACATTTTTAGACCTTGGGTCTATTTTTCGTCAATAGCCGGCACGATAAGCTTTAAAATGAGGGGTAAATCATGGAATTTGATAAAGGAATAAGGAAGATCTCGCGGACTGACAGAAAAACAGGATGGATAAATAAAAAAAGATATATTGTGTTTACTTAAATTGACAAATAATTTTAAAAATGTTTAAAACCGATTTGACCTACAGAGTAATTCACTGTAGTCTTCAGGTAAGTTAGCCTACTTTATGTGATCCAACTAACTGAGAATATTTATACAGAACCAATTTAACATCACTTGTTTTTGTTTCCTGCCAATTCAAATTGGTAGATTAATTTAACCCTTTGAGTGCCACGCAACGATATATCGTTGTGCACGGAACATCCGAAAACTACTTCACAACGATATATCGTCGTTGGTGGTCTTACCGAAAAATACATTGCAACGATATATCGTTGTTATGGAAAAATTTTCTTACGTCATTACTTTTTATTATTTCTTTCAGGACATTTCCAAGATATTTTCTAGCTCTATAAATCTAGTAGTTATTTGGTGAAAATCTTATATTTAAACAATGTTTATTTATCTGAAAAATATATAAAAATTTCCCGCATGTATAATATGTACCTATTGAAATTTTTTATTTTTTAGATATTATATATGTGCATAATATTATAGCTAAACTTTAAATTTACAAAACAAAAAAAGTTTCATAATAATATCTTACCAAATAAAAAAGTTATTGATTTTATGTACAAAACCCTTCCAAAATGTTGATTTTGTGTATCGTTGTTACAGAAAATTTTTCTTACGTCATTACTTTTTATTATTTCTTCCAGGGCATTTCCAGGATATGTTCAGGTAAACACATACTCCATAAATATACGAGGCCTAGTTAGTCTGCTTTATGAAATAATATTGTAATAAAACTTAAACCGTTGAATAAAGTTAGGCTACTGTCTTGTGTACTAATTTGCCGTTTTTATATTTTTTTACATTTATAGAAATAACTTGTCCGCCTAAAGCCCAAATTTGATGAAACTTTCAGGAAATATTTTGGGAAACATGTCCTCTATAAATCTAGTAGTTATTTGGTGAAAATGTTATATTTGAACAATGTTTATTTACCTGAAACAAATAAAAAAAAAATTAAAAGAAATTTCCCACATACATATATGTATTTGAATTTTTTATTTTTTATTTTTAAATATTATATATGTGCATAATATTATAGCTAAACTTTAAACTTACAAAACAAAAAAAGTTTCATAATAATATCTTACCAAATAAAAAAGTTATTAATTTTTTTGCAAACCCTTGCAAAATGTTGATTTTGTGCCTGGCACTTTTTGGATATACTGTGTTAAAAACTCTGGCGCTCTAGGGATATGACGACCGAAAAACTCTGGCACTCAAAGGGTTAATTAAATATATCAAATACAAAAATATAGCTAGATAAACTTTGTAACACAAGTGAAGCTATTTCAATAAATATTATTAGGGCCTAGTTAATGTGGCATGATTACTGTATTTTGTCTTAACACATTGTTTGGGGGTACAGTTCAACATTACTAACAAGACCTTCATCAGTTTCTACCAGAAATTCAATACAACCAGTTTGTTACCTCGTTCCAGAACAATTTTTGAACAAGCATTGTTTGAAGCAACATAAGAACCTGAATCTTCAGGGAATTCTGCAACCTTTCTAAATGATTTGCCCACCTTCCATATCTCTTTAATGCTTTCATAACATTCATCATGCAATAAAATATATCTGTTAAATAGGACTTCCAGACGGCTAATGTTGAAATCTACTTTCATTAGGCTTAAGTTTTCTGGATTTTGTGTAATTGCTTCAGACGTATTTATTAAAAACAACTGATTCATGGCAGAAATCAGTAAGTTGCTACCTAGAGGCTGAATAGAGGTTACACGTTGTATACAATCAGGTAAACGTATTGTTGATTGAATATTTGTTTCATTCTGAATAGATCTACTCTGAAGACGAATGATCTTGAGTGAAATACTATAGACAACACTCAAATATCCATCAAAATACATCACATCTCCAGAATGATCTTGGCGGGTAGACATGAGAAACTGCAACCCCGAAAGATCATAATCAATAGAGCAACAACTTCCTACACTTCCTTCTACAGGAGTACCAGTCTTTAACTTAAATGTGGCAAGAACTGTATTAGTAACTTCTTTTGGAGCTGTTAACTGAATATAGTAGCTTCCTCTCCAAATTCCACACTTGTCTTCTTTTATTTTCTTTCCAGTCTTAATGTTCCAAACATGTAGAAGAGGAGACTCCTCACCCATATAAGCTCCAACCAAATACTGACCACAAATAACACGCTCAAAATCGGTCTCATCACTAATAGATTCAAGTTGAAAGAGGTCATCAACATCGGTGTCACTGGTTATACTAGCTGAGAACTCTTCTGGTTTATTAAAAAAAAAAACGTTATGTAGACACCAATCTCTTGAATCCAAGCTAATTTTGTAAACTTGCACTACATTACACTGGATCACAACCAAGTTGTTCTCAACTACTTTATAAATATTTGTTTCCCACAATTCTTTTAAGCAGTATGGAATGGTCATAACCAAGGACGGAGTTTCAGCTACATTCCACACTTCAGTCTCAAAAGTCCGATGAAGGCAGACATGATCGTTGTCTAAAAATGAGACCTTGATGTTGTAGCTGATGCTGTCATCACAATCAAATTCAATTTCTTCTTTCTTAAAGCGCCCAGAGTTCCAGTTCTGCCACAAGTGTTGTTCTTGCAAGAACTGCAACCTATTTCCTTGGATAGGCAAACGAGTTTCTGCTGGTGGTTTAAAAACAGGTTCAACAAGACACTTTGTTTTTGAAAAGTAGTCTCTCGAGTTAGCCATACAATGTCTTTTCCAAAAAATATCATTACTGAAGATGTTGTACCAAGTTCGACTGACGCTAAGGCAATGGGCCAAATCTCCTGCTGAGAGGCATGTGACAATTATCTCTAGAACTTCAAGAGGCAGATACTCGATGCCCATTGCTTTTGCCATCTGAAATAAAAAATGGTCAGAATAAATGCAAACTCTCATGATAAAAATCTCTCTATACTAATTTCACTTCTAATTAAGTACTAGCTGCCATCGTACCCGGTTTCACCCGGGAATAAAACCTGCTGTGTGTGCTGTATTCTGTGGTTAACCAGTGGAACTACTATGAATCATGATCAGCTGTTTGAATTTTCATCAGGTCACACCAAAGTGAAAGTCTATAAGAATAGCATTGGATTGGAACTTAGACTCCCCGTGGGGCTAAGTGAATGGGAATTTATTAAAATCCCTTCTTAGCGGTTACCTATGTTGTGAAAACTACACAGCCAACCTATACTGCCAAATTTTGTGGTTGTAGGTGTAGAGATCTGGCCTGGGGGATGATCAGTTTTTGAATGTCTATAAGAATATCATAGGATTGGAACTTTGAAGCTAAAACTTTGCATGAACATAGCTAACATATCACAATAATATATACTGTATACTTGATAGTGTCTACAACCACCACACAGGCCCTGCAAGTTCCAATCTTATAGGAAGATATCATTTATAAAAATGCCAGCTATAGTTCCAAGCCAAACACAGGGTGTGCGATAGCTTCAGAAAAATACAAAAAGAAAGATATTTACGTTTATTTTTTATTTTTTCCAGTTTCAAAATTATGAATTAAGATTTTACTTAATCTCCATATGAATAAAGTTGGCGCTCAGCACTTTCAATATCTCAGTACCCAATTGACATGGAGCAAATGATGATTCAAGTTACCAAATTATTGTTTTTTAAGCTGAATCCAATGGCGCCAAGTAGTTAGTTTTTAATTTTATGTAAACAATTTGAAAAGTCTGTTGTTTTAAAATTTGATTTAAAACAAGTTTATGTAAAGCAGGGCGATGATTTTGGGGAGATATATGTAATCAATCGGAATAATAAGATCAAATAAACACTTTTTAACTTTAAATCAATAATAGATTTGAAATTAAATATGGTATTTATTATTAGTTTTAACCATAAGCGTAAATTCTGCATTTTTATTGAAGGGGCAAACATGGCCGTGATCGTGATTATTGTGATTTTTCATATATTACAATAATATGTTTTCCAAATTATTGGGGGGACAACTGCCCCCCCCCTTGCCACCCCCGAATTACGCCTATGGTTTTAACTCCTGGTCGCAGAGCCTATTTTAAGGTGAATATGAATGAAAGAAGAGTGTAGAATGGGTGAGATATCTTGTGTAGCCTTATTACCGTACTGACTAAGACCGACTGATTCTTTGGCCAGGATCATTAATTAATAGCCCAAAGGCATCTGGATTTACAGGTTCCCTTGTTTATATTGTCCCACATTATTAATACCATATGTACGAGCCAGAGCAATGTATGTCCTGTTCTTTGCACGGAGATATCAGAGTCATTGACCATAAACATTACATTGATTTAATGTTCATATAATTAACCTTGGATCTATCAATCTACATACTATGGGACAGGGCCCCAATAATTTTAAGAAGCCTAAAAACTTCCCATATCGTAGCTCCAAATGACAATGTGAAATGTTATAAAACAAGTAAATGTTATCAAATTCAACCATGCAACACCCCAGTAAAAAAAACAGGAAAAATCTGCCTCTTGAGCATAATAGACAAATTTAGAAAATCATTTTTGACCTCTCTGGTGCATAAAATATCATAGTAACTCAAAAATTTCCAGATTTAATCCGATGTGCAAACACAACTACCATTCAATCAATCAATTTATTTCTCAAGGATGTTTTTAAAATTCAAACTTAAATGTCCTAATAACCTAAGAAAATTATGAATTTATCTTCATATCTTTCAAATTTTTTAAATAAAACACTAGAATAGATTTTTCATCTAAATGTTTCATCTAAAGAAGATGAGAATGCCAAATAATCAAACAAGAATACAATTACCAACCAATAATACAATTACCATATCTTCAACAAAGTCAGAACTTTGTTGAAGATGTGGTAATTGTATTTCTTGGTTGATTATTTGGCATTCTCATCTTCTTCTTTAAAACTTTATTAACCCTTTGAGTGCCACGCAACGATATATCGTTGTGCACGGAACATCCGAAAAATACTTCACAACGATATATCGTCGTCGGTGGTCTTACCGAAAAATACATTGCAACGATATATCGTTGTTATGGAAAATTTTTCTTACGTCATTACTTTTTATTATTTCTTTCAGGTGATTTCCAGGATAGTTTCTAGCTCTATAAATCTAGTAGTTATTTGGTGAAAATCTTATATTTGAACAATGTTTATTTATCTGAAAAAAAATAAAAAATTTCCCGCATGTATAATATGTACCTATTCAAATTTATTATTTTTTATTTTTTAGATATTATATATGTGCATAATATTATAGCTAAACTTTAAACTTACAAAACAAAAAAAGTTTCATAATAATATCTTACCAAATAAAAAAGTTATTGATGTTATGTACAAAACCCTTGCAAAATGTTGATTTTGTGTATCGTTGTTATAGAAAATTTTTCTTATGTCATTACTTTTTATTATTTCTTCCAGGACATTTCCAGGATATATTCAGGTAAACATATACTCCATAAATATACGAGGCCTAGTTAGTTTGCTTTATGAAATAATATTGTAATCAAACTTAAACCCTTGAATAAAGTTAGGCTACTGTCTTGTGTACTAATTTACCGTTTTTATATTTTTTTACATTTATGGAAATAACTCGTCCGCCTACAGCCCAAATTTGATGAAACTTTCAGGAAATATTTTGGGAAACATGTCCTCTATAAATCTAGTAGTTATTTGGTGAAAATGTTATATTTGAACAATGTTTATTTACCTGAAACAAATAAAAAAAAAATAAAAGAAATTTCCCACATGCATATATGTATTCAAATTTTTTATTTTTTATTTTTTAAATATTATATATGTGCATAATATTATAGCTAAACTTTAAACTTACAAAACAAAGTTTCATAATAATATCTTACCAAATAAAAAAGTTATTAATTTTTTTGCAAACCTTGCAAAATGTTGATTTTGTGCCTGGCACTTTTTGGATATACTCTGTTAAAAACTCTGGCACTCTAGGGATATGACGACCGAAAAACTCTGGCACTCAAAGGGTTAAGTGGTTATCATATTTTGTAAACAAACAAATATAAACAACTGACGATCAATTGAGTATCAACTCAAAATATGTTGGTTTAAAATTAAAATTGGTTCACTTAATATAGTTTTAAAGAAGAAGATGAGAATACAAGACCAACACACTAAAATGAGCACTAATGTTTTTTTGGGTGAAAAGAGCTTGGTGTATTGGTTGGTTAAATAATCAACCAAGAAGACTAGAATAGAACATCAAAATCTTAGCATTTAAATTCCACCATGAGTTTGTGATGACAGTGTGTTTTAGCGAATTTTCCCCATAGGGAAGAAGAAGCTATTACCGCAGGTCTCATGGTAAGACTTAAGCCCGATACCATGACAGCTTTTTGTTTTGAGGTCCCCAGATGCCAAAAACATTATTCGTTCAAATTTATATATATATGTGTGTCCATGAATGCAATAACTTGAGTAAAAAACGTCCGATTTCAATGAAATTTGGCTCAAATGTGTAAAGTGACATTCATGACTCTTAAGTTCAAAAACCAGAAAAAGCGGACCACGGGAAGGGGGGTTTATGGGGTTTCAAAATTTTCCAAAAATCAGTTTTTTGCATTTTTCACCATAATATATTTTTAAACACTCAATTTTTGTTTTGACCATTTTATAGAGCCATTGACTATAAATACTGAAGGAGACATCCCATCCATATGGCCCAGCTGTCCCACTTTTAGTGTGTGCTAGAATTTAAAATTGAAGTAGTTTGATTGGGTCACCGACAGATTGTGCTGCTGTCAACTTTTTATTTTAGTTATTTACGTTAACTTTTAAAATATCTACACCCCAGAAAGCAAATGATAATCAACTTATGTTTGCTTCCTGACACACCAACTGTTGTATTATCCCCTCCTTGAGAGGATAAGTAATAGTTGATAGCAGTACACTCTGTTGGTGATTGGTGTAAACTACGACCTCTTTCAATCCTGGCATACTCAAAACTAGGGACACATTTTACAATGGCAATGAGAAGTCTACTTCAGTATTTATAGTCAATGATAGAGCTTAGAAAACAAATAATACTGTATAATATTTTGAATCATTAACCTAGGTTAAGTAATTCCGGAGAAAATCCAAAAATTGTGTTCATAAAATCTACCATGTTAATCTAATGGGAAAAAAGTTTTTAGCTTTTCCTCAGTCAATTTTACTGTAAACTTTACATTCGATTTTACCAATCAATTCAGCTCTACAAAACAATCAGTTTGGTGTTTAAATTGTGATAATAGATAAGGGAATGAGCCAGTTCTTAGGGTTAATATGTGTGAGTTACGTAACGTTGATGCAAAGCAAACCCCCCCCCCCCCTCCTAGTGATGTAAAATACCCGGGTATTTAAAACTCAGGGTAAATACCCTCGGTATTTATCCGGGTAAACACCTAAAATTCATAAATACCCGGGTATTTTGGGTATTTATAGTATTTTACATAAAAACGCCAATGTAATTCATATCTACCCTTACTACCCTTGTTATTATCAATGTATAACATTTAAGGACATTTTATTGCTAACAATTTTTAACTATTTTACCAATAAATAAATAATAACATGGCATTTTTTTTTTAAAAGATCTGTCAAGCGTACAAAACACACCACTGCCAAACTATGAAGGAACTGGTTATACAGGGTAAGGCAGACCACTTGTATAACATGTATAACGGGATAACGGTTTGGTCTAAAGTCATGAAACAAAATTATTTCCTATTAAAACGCATATGGACAATCTATTAAAAATATTTTCACCAAAATCTATGCACAGTGTTCCAAAAATGAAGGTCACGGGTTCGAATCACAAAATGTTCTAATATAAACATACGGGAAATCATACATTATTTTAAAAGTATCGTTAAAAAAAACTTTTGGCGAAACAGAATTCACTTATCTTTAACCATTTCAAAATGGTGGCCATTTTTTGGTAAAATATTTACATTTATGGAATACCCTGTATTTCCTAAACCACTACTCGTATCTTTTTTCCGGCTCAAATTCCTTACTCGTGATAAACTCAGCTTTCCTCTGGTATGGACAGACTTTTTTTGAAAAAAAAAAAATCTAAATTTCATTAATTTTTTTGAAAATTCTTATATGCTTAAATTTAAAAAAAAGTCAAATGGTAGCGTATGTCAAAAAGCATAGGTACCATTGAAAAGGTCTTGTAAATCCTAGCAACATTCTAATTTACACCAACCTTGTATCTCTTCTCGTTTTTCAGCAATCAGCAAAAAACATTATTTTCCCATTTGAAGTGCATGTTAATTGTACAAAACCACATAAAATTAATGTGGCCACATAATACATGCAACTATTATGCAAATTAACATGCACCTCATATGTGCAAATAATGTTTTTTGCTGATTGCAGGAAAACGAAAAGAGATACAAGGTTGGTGTAAATTAGAAATTTGCTAGGATTAGCAAGACCTTTTCAATGGTATGCTTTTTGACATACACTACCATTTTAATTTTTAGAATTTTGGGCACATAAATATTTTCAAAAAAATGTAAATATTGAAATTTAGATTTTTTTCAAAAAACCTGTCTTGTAGCATACCAGAGTAAAGCTGACATTTTTGAGTCGGAAAAAATATACGAGTAGTGGTTTAGGAAATGCAGGATATTCTGTAAAAATGTCAATATTTTACAAAAATGGCTGTCATTTTGAAACGGATAAAGATAAGTGAATTCTGTTTTCGCCAAAATGTTTCTTGTAACAATACCTTTAAAATAATGTATGATTTGCTGTATGTTTATATTAGAAAATTTTGAGATTCAAACCCATGACCTTCATTTTTGGAACATTCTGTATATAGATTTTGGTGAAATTATTTTTAATAGATTGCCCATATGGGTTTCAGTTGGAAATAATTTTGTTTAATGACTTTAGACCAAACCGTTCTCCCGATATACATGCTGTATGGGTGGTCTGCCTCACTCTGTATATGAGACATTCTATATAAATTTAAAGATATGTAATGTTATGATTGGACAAATACAGAACAAAACTACAACGTAATTGAATTTAAATTCTTTTCCTCCAAAATTTTAAATTTATTAAACACTTCAAAAGACCAACAAAGTAGTAAATACCCAGTCCTGGGTATCTATCTCAATCTTGTTCAGAACTTAAATGCTTGTGGTAACCATGTATAAACTTCCAGGTTATTAAACAAACCACTGCCAAACTATCATAGCAATATTCATAGCATTATGTAGCATTATTCTGTTCTCTTCAAAACAGTTTTATGATCATTTTATAATCTTTGCAGCATGGGAATTTCAATAAACATAGTAAAAATCCTTTAAATGTTATAAAAATCATAAATACCCACGTTTTAGGTATTTAGCCGGAGCTTGGGGTAAGTATCCGAGTAAATAGTTTACCCATTTTTAGCGAATGTCCCCTACAGGGAAGAAGCTATTACCGTAGGTCTCATGGTAATACTTAAGCCCGAGACCATGATAACTTTTCATTTTGAGGTCCCCAGATGCCAAAAACACCATTCGTTCAAATTTGTATATATATATATATATATATATATGTGTGTGTGTGTGTGTGTGTGTGTCCGTAAGCACGATAACCCTCTTAAAAAAGGACCAATCTTGATGAAATTTGGTACAAATGTGTAAAGTACCATTTACTTGAACGAGTTTTAAAAAACCAGACGGATCGCACCATCCGAAGGGGGGTTTTGTACCCCAAAAATGGTTTTTTTGGGGTTTCCACATGTAATTTTTATTTAGATAAAATTTTAATTTTTACCATTGAATTCAGCATAAAAAACAAACAATTTGGTAATTTGATCATTGCTCTACGTCAATTGGTTACTGAGATATTGAAAGTGCTAAACACAGTGCGTTGTCTAATGTTATTCTTATGGAGAAAAATAAAAATTGTATATATCGCTTATTTATGAACATAAACTGACGAAATTTGTATATGGCTTCATCTGGTTGTGGTTTATTGTTTTTTGCGAGTTTCACCTATGGTTCCCGTAGCAGCAAACCTAGGTACTCGGTCCCCATGTTATTCTTATAGAAAATAATTTAAATGTTACATATCGCTTATTTATGAATGTATATGGATGAAATTTGGTAGGTATGTGACTTCAATAAGATGAGTTCTAATGATATTTATATAAAAACCCATTATTTTGTGTTCCTTGTTGCAGCAAACCTGCGTACTCATCCCAAATCTTATTCTTATGGAGAATAATTACTATTTAAAATAGCGCTTGATTGTGAATATATTTCTATGAATCCTCTTAAAGTGTTTTAATGTGTTATGTTATATATTCATTGGAAATTCGCTGAGTATGTAGGTTTGCTGCGACGGGGGTATTTATTTACCTACCCGCTGGGAATTTATCCAGCCCACATCATTACCCCCTCCCCCCCATAACGCAGCATAACGCTACGCCATAACTTCTCCCCCACCTTAAGTGCATTACATAATAAGTGTTCGGCCCCATACAGTAAACTCTTAGATATCCAGGACTAATACAGCAGACGGCCGGTCTGGATTCCCCTGAGATGGGCGTAAGTCATACAGAACACAAACAAAGCAAGGTGATGTCTGCATTAACAAAGCAAGTCCAGTGAACTGAGACTCTCCTTCCCCTTCCCCCCTGCGCGACAATTTTAACTACCTCGTAAATCATAAATTACATTAATTTTCCTGAAACACAGATGACTGTGCAAACTACTTGACATTAGTATAATGCGGACTAATCATGTAAAAACCAAAAGGTGCTTAAAATGTGAATTTTTGTGTTTTTATTTGCAACAAAAATTTAAAAAAATTGTAGATCATCTGTTTGGACTACCGAGTCCGGACTAGGCCGATCCGGATTTTTGAGAATCTACTGCAGGCCTACTACCTATCTTTATATATAATTCTGTAAGCAAAATTTTAAGTCAAAATTGTGGGAGTTTGGCTAATTGCAGGATGATGAGAGAGGGCTCAAATTAAAGGTCTTGATTTCAGGGACTCGGGATAAATAGCAGTATTTCTAAAAGGTTACCGGCAAACGAGAAATAACGTAAAACATCCCCCATAAGAAAAGCATAGGAATTTAAAACGTCTGCTTTGTTTATACATTAAAACATGTGATTAAGTGACTACTTTGTTTACTTTGTGTTCCTACTTATTAGCGAATTTCCCCTATAGGGAAAAGCTATAACCGTAGTTGGCATGGTAAGACCTAGGCCCGGGATCATGATAACTTTTTGTTTTGAGGTCCCCAGATGCCAAAAACACCATTTGTTAAAAACTGTATATATATATATATATATATATATATATATACACATATATGTGTGTGTGTGTGTGTGTGTGTGTGTGTGTGTGTGTGTGTGTGTGTGTGTGTGTGTGTGTGTGTGTGTGTGTGTGTGTGTGTGTGTGTGTGTGTGTGTGTGTGTGTGTGTGTGTGTGTGTGTGTGTGTGTGTGTGTGTGTGTGTGTGTGTGTGTGTGTGTGTGTATCCATGGGTGCGATAACTCTCGTAAAAATGGTCCGATTATTATGAAATTTGGTTCAGACATGTAAAGCAACATTTATGACTTTAAGTTCGAAAACCAGCCAGATCGCTTTATCCAAACGGGTATTTTGGGGGGTTTTGTACCCCAAAAATGGGTTTTTGAAGTTTTTACATGTAATATTTTAAAAAGTCAAATTTTAATTTTCACCATTCAATCAGCTTAAAATACTTTTTTTTTTATTTCTCTGCGTCAATTGGTTACAGAGATATTGAAAGTGCCAAACACAGTAAGTTGGCCAATGTTATCCTTATGGAGAATAAGAAAAATGCTATATCTTGCTTATTTATCAACTTATCCTGACGAAACTTGGTATATTGCTTTATACCCTTGTGGTCAATTGTTATTTGCACGAAAAACGATTTGTTTTCTGATAGTTCCCGTAGCAGCAAACCTACATATTCAACCCCCATGTTATTCTTATGGCGAATAATTAAAATGTTATCTCCCTTAATTATGAACACAAATTAATCCAATTTAGTATGTGGTTTCACCTAGTTGAGTTATAAAAAAATGTTCATAAAAACTAATTTTTTTACTTTGTTTTAGCAAAACTACATCCTCAGACACCATGTTATTCTTAGAGAGAATAACTAGGAGAACGCTCAAATGTCCCATAAGAGTTGGATGAAGCGAAGAGTTATATTACCACCTTGTTTCATAATTAAATTGTTACGACTCTTATTGGGTAGTTTAAATATTGTGTCTTGCATGATAAAATATTGCCAAAATTACTTTTTTGGATATGTAAGTAGAATAGTTTGACTTACTTTTAACCTTAAAAGCTTTTAATGAGGTGTAATATAAAATAACATAATGTCTTACAAAACATTAAGCAGCGGTTTGTAAAGAAGGTCAACAATTCTATACCTTACTATACACTAGTGCAAGTTGCACCTTATAGCATCAATTCAGAAAGTTAAGTCAGTTTTTGACGTTAGTGGAGGGTGTCATCTCCAGCGATCAAAGGGTTATCTCTGTAGTATTGCCCATTAGTGTGCATTTTATTAAAACTAGCACACTAAAAATATTGCTTTATGTAATATATTTCAAATCAGGAGTTTTGAGCAAACAATTTTAAACTACATATTATAAAATATGTCTTTATTTAATAAACATTAAAATAAATCAAATATCAAAATAAACAAAGGAAAAGCGTATGAGTGTTTAAAAGAAGCAACAACAAAAAAGTAAATCAGGTTTCTGTCTTGTTTATTTTTAAAAAAGTGGTGAAGATAAATAAAATAACAACAACTGTTTAATTTTTCCAAAACTATTATTTTACTAAGGTAATAACATTTTACTGAATAGGAAATATTGGACATGTGTATCTTAAAAAGATAAGGTAAGTACCATGATGTAAATTCATGAGTAAGTACAAAATTTGTAGCCTATATTATTTCTCAACGGTGCTTTTCTGTGTTAGGCCATATCTCCCTCTTAATACTTAATCAAAACAAATAACTGGGCTCTTAATACTTAATCAAAACAAATAATTGGGCTATCACTTTGAAGATTACCTCCACTGTTAAATTTGAAAAATAAACAAACATTCAAAAACAAAGATGATAGTTTAATAGGTTATTCTCACTTATTTATTGGTCAACGTACTGGTGGCACCATCTTAAAAGGACACTTTTAAATAACTCATAATAGTTGTTTCAATGTGCAAGCTGCACATGGGAAATAAAAGAAAAATAATATTGGTAAATATATATTTACAAACAAAAAGACAATGAAATCCCTTTTACGTTTATGATGATAAAAGTATAAATTGCCATAGCATGTGATTGCTGCTGCTGCAAAATCCCTCCTGGAAGGTAAAAATATTAATAATAATGTGTACTGGAATACATTAAAAAAATGCAGGTAAGGGGAAAAGTCCAGAAATGTGTGACTTTCTGAGCTAAAAACAGAAAGGTGATAAAATTATTATCACATGTCGCTAGCTTAACGGTTAGCATGTTGGGCTTTTGTTCAAATCCTGGGGTGTACACAAATATCTGAGGGGTTTTGACCGCTTTCCCTAAAAGAGTATGAGTGTGCATTGTTAATTACATGCAATTTAAACATTACAGCAGAGTGTTTGGCAAAACAAATAATATAAACTCCTAGAATTTTTCCAGGTTCTAAGACTTTTCAAGAACAAAAATCATCAGTAAGACCAAATTGAACTGGAATTATTTGGTTGTAAAACTTGGTAATTATTTGTTTCATTTATTGCCATGACCAACAAGACCTCTGACTTTTAGACGTAATTAAAAAATAAGCCTTTACAATATTATCTTAGAATGCATTCAGCCCATAGTTACAGGCTAAAATGACATATATCACAGGTTTGCCTTTATTTTTGATTATTTTCTCGATTTCTCGTTACTTATTACTGAATTTCTTGTCATTGGCCAAACTCCTTGGAACAACATTGTCTGTAAACCAAACACAAAATAACCCATTTTGAAGAATACAATCTTCAGTTGATACCATATGATAAATTAGGTTTTACAAGATACCAAGACAGTTCTTTTCAAAACCTTACATTCTCTGAACTTCGGCTCTGGTTTGTTGTAGGGACTAAATTTAATGAATACTTACATGATCTTTTAAAAATATTACATTCTAAAAACACAGGAAAGCTTATAGAGACCAAATTTACTAATTGCAAATTATAAATCATGACCAAAGTATAAATAGGGAGGCCATACATCCATATTTTGTATGGACGGTTTGTATTTTTTGGTCTTTGTCAGTATTGTACAAAGCTTAAAATACCCCCGTCGCAGCAAACCTGCGTACTCAGCGAATTTCCAATGCATAATATATGTCTTAATACCACATAAAGCCGCATAACAAGTTTCATAAAAATATATTCACATATAAGCGATTTTAATTATTCTCCATAAGAATATCATTGGTAATGAGTATTTAAAGCAGTAGAAAGCACTCGCAATGCATCACGTACTGTTTCATTTTTCTGCAGTGGGTGTATATGCCCAAAACATAACATTTTGTTTTCCTCGATAGTTGTATAGAAATTGCAGATATCTCACAAACAAGTGGTTTACTAAAGCGTTCCATATTTAGTGCTAACACTTCGTTTTCTAAACTATTGTGTTTAAATATTGCAACTCCACCCTTCACTTTGTGTTCCCTGCAAAATGATTAAATAACTCATAGTTCATTAATCGAGTGTTAGACATTTTTTTATGGTTTTGGCCATGTTCCGTTATGATTACTAATTTAGGTTTAAGTGAAAGAAGAAGATGATTCAAGCGGTCAATTTTGTTACTTATTCTATCGACATTTTGGTGGAAGAGAGTTAGTAGGTGCTTATTTCCTGATTGGAGGTTCAGCATTTTTTTTGGTTGCTTTGGTATTTCCATTTGTTTCTTTTTTGCAAAGTTTTCTCTACAAAAATATTTGTAGGCTGACTGTTTGGAGTTATTGGTACTGACTGAAGATTCGGCATGAACAATTCCTTTTGTTTTTTATCAGACGTAATAGGCACGGAGTTCTTCAAAGGTGACACATCAGTACTTGATATAGTTAGGTTTTGTTGAAAGATTTTCCTCCAAACATTACATGGCGAAGATGTTTACAGTTGTAAGGGTTGTTTATTTATATGAGCGCATCCTTTTAATCCGATATGTTTTACTTCCAAATAATCGTGGCAGCCCTGAAATAATCAGCTGGAATAACGGAATAACACAAGCGGAGATAAACTACTCATCCACACACTTGTGTTTTTCTTGCTCATATAGTCTTGGCCAGAGTGGAGGTGTCATAGGAAGATATTATTTACAAAAACCCATAAACTACAAATATAAATATATATTTTTGAGTTGTTTGATGTGTTTTCAGTGGAATACATTTATTAATAAAATAGGTTATATTTCAATGAAATGTTTCAATTTTCAAATTTTGAATTCTAGGTTTTAGTGATTGATTTATTCTATTTATGTTAATAAATAGAATAAATAAAGCACACATGTTTATTTATAAAACATGCCAATTTCCACTATTTTGCACAGTGTTCAAGTGATATAGTAAACAGGTAAACAGTTTTGCTGCGTTAAACAAAACCAAATTTCCGGTCACCCCCACAGTGTTAATAGTTTGAAATTAAATTCCAGGCATGTAATATAAATATATCTATGTTTGGGCCCCGGATCTTTGATGGGTCTTCGTCACCTTGGTTTTTAGTATTGTGGTTCGAAAAATCATGGTAACCCTATTACATGCCAAACAGATTACAAGCCATATTGTAAAACTGCACGTTTCGATCTATAAAAATGGTGTTATCGATTGAAATTAATAAATAATCCCCAATAATATTAAATTAAATTATTTTTCCCCCTCCGTTAACTTGTGGCGTACGGTATTTCGTCACTGTAAGTGACGATTTTGCAGGCTTTAACTCCAATAACTGTGATGCGTCACGCAGCCCTTAAACCCCCTCCCCCTTGTCGCGGTCTGTCACAATGTGTCGCAGCCCTCCCCGCTAGGGAGGCGTGATGTACGGCCCCTAGGTACCGTGTTATTTTTTGTTGAAGAATTTACACCTCTAATATAATATCATTTAGTATTTTTAAGTACAATTTATCCTGTGATCTAAAATTAACCAAAATAAAAGTAGATATTTTCCTATAGAGTTCCCAGGATCAAGACTATTTATTTAATATTTTGTGATGAAATTTTGGCTAGAACATATTGAACCACGCCCCCGCGCCCGCACCCAAGTGAACCATGAGCTGGATGCGTGCTCGCATGGACGCGGGGCGAGGGGCGGCTGACAACCCTACCTAAACAACAAAGGAAGACCGAGGAGGAAAATTCAATAAAACTCACAGTTTGAGAGCCACAAACTGTAATAAACTAAAACATTAAAAAAACAACAATACATGTGAATTCTAAATCAACGTCAACTCAAAATGGTTCAAGCAACTCCCACCTGTCCTTCTAGCTTACAGGTTTTTGTATTTTTAAATTACTGTGTAAACGACTTACTCACAATCCATTATCCATTATTTATTTTGTTTTTAACCTTTTATATGAGTTTTGAAACAACTGCCAGTTAAAAATGCTTATTTAAAAAAATTTAATTAAAAACAAACTTTTAAACATCACAAGTATTTTCCCTAAGCCAAATCTTCTGAATTCATCAATGGATAAATAAATTACCGGTAATCAACAAATAAATGAATAAATCAATAAAAACAATGAGACAAGAATTACAACAGAAATTAAGATGTTGGTAATTACAGTTTAAATTAATTTGGTAGGGGCCCCCTTAAATAAATAACAAAAGATAAAAGCTGTGCTTAAAACTAAATAACAGTCCATGATTCTGGCAGTTCACAGCGATCACCACAGTAAAATAAATAAATAAAATATATGGGTTATAAACTTGCGGGCAGGCGGTTCTGGGCGGGGTCAGACTATGATGTCCACCGGAGGGCGACAGATCAGGCCGGAGAGGGGGCCCATGTCTGATGAGGCAGGCAGAAGTGGAGGGGGCAGACCCCCTGGAAATCCCTCTCCGCCGACACTCATGTTGAAGAGTGGATCAAGTCGCTTCCCTCCGGGACCCCATCAAGCAGTTACGGCGCGCTTAGTGCCTCATGATGTAGACACAGAAACACATTAACACATTAAAGAACGAAATACTTGAGACGGAATTAACGAACAACAACACCATGAACTTGACTCTATGACAGCCGCTGAATCTATGTCGTTCGGGCACATTGCACACGGAAAATTGGCCCCAGGGTTCACAAGATGACACGCAAGGATTCCGGAACAATGCACACATCTGTGCAAATGGGAACGTCAGACCGTCGACACAACAAATCAGCACTATAACAAACTTACCACTAAGAGACGTGACACTCGCCGGTGGAACGTAGTCACGGCTCAATATATTAACAGCAATAACGTTCATCTACCATTTCTGACTTCGGTCATCCCATTATGAGAATATTTGAGCGTACTCCTAGTTATATATAACAATCTGTGAATCCTACAAAGGCCCTACATGTCTTTGGGTGCAATAAATTTCGTAAAAAAAGTTTGATCTTAATTATATTTGGTACAAACCATATAAAGTGACACTTTTTAACTGCCCAACCCCAATAGGTAATTTTGGAGCAGGTTGTACATAAAAAAATAGATTTGTTTAGAATTTTGTATATTTTTTTAGTAAAATTTTAATTTATACTATTGATTTTAGCATAAAAAACAAGATAGGCTATCCCAAATGTTCAAAATATCCAAAATCTTAAGTTCAAAATAGTTTTGAAATTAACTTTTAAAAAGTACCGGTAGCGCGATAAAACACAGTTAATAGCACATTACTATTTTGTAAACTTTAAAACCCTGTAATTTTCTATAGGATGAACCTTTTGAGGTCCGGTTTTGTATTCTACTAACAGAGCCCTTTAATTTGATGTACATATCAACTAGGGATGAGTCGATTCTCGATACCGATTCTCGATACCACTGATTCTTGGACATTGGTATCGGTATCGAGATTCATTCGTTCAATGTCGATACCGATACCATCGATACCCCCGCCGTTTACCCGCGCTACGAAGTGCGCGGGAAGATATACTCCCGCCGTTTACCCGCTACAAAAGGCACGGGGAGTGCTTGGGTCGGCAGCAAACAATTTTACCTTGGAGATAAGGAAGAAAGAGGGGTGGGGTCCGGTTGAAAGCAATAAATCAGTCGGCTGACTAAAATTATTTCTTTGAGTCATGATCTTACAACCAAGTTTTTCGCCATTGTGAATTTATAATAAATATAGCATTTGTTTGTCTTCATTACTATAGCAAACTAGTGAAATTAATATTATATTATGTAACAAATTGATTAAAAAATTTGTTTGATAATTAACTACAAAATTCTACTAAATAATTTTAAATGGTAACATAAATTTGTAACTGGTTTTAATAATAGCTTCAACAACTATAGGTACTGAAAAATTGTAGGTATCGATGGTATCGGTATCGAGAATCGATTTTCCTGGTATCGGTATCGGTATCGAGAATCGATAAATTTCGGTATCGACTCATCCCTAATATCAACCTATGCTTACATTTAAGAATCTAAACTTACTCCTTGTGGGCCGTCCCCCATTGGAGGTGGAGAGTCAATGAACCCATGAAAAACAAGATATTTAGGTACAAAATAGATGTGCGGAGTTTAAAACCTTCTAACCTTATACCGTATAAAAAAATAGGGGCGAAGGGAATTAAAACTCACCCTGTATTTGCATTGGAAATTTGCTGAGTACATAGATTTGCTGCTACGGGGGTAGGTATATTGTTTTTCTTTCCTCAGTATATAGAGTGAAAAAATAAGAGGCAGAGTATTAGAGCAAGATTAGGGGCAATGGCCCCTTAAAGCCACTAGTCAATTAAAATATTCGGTAATTTTGAGGCACCACTTACAAATAAAATTGCAAACATTCAAAGCACCACTATAAGTAGCAGCAATTCGTTAATTATTGTAGGTCTGGTACTTACGAGTAGGAAATGAAGCACAGTAATCAAAAATACTCAATGCAGTCCAGAAAGAACGAATAATCCGTAACAAAATTGTTCATTTCTGAACATTAACAACTCGCCACCTGTTGATCTGTTACAACTGTTAAAACAAGTTGACAGGTAGAAAGTAAACATTGACAACTGCTGAGGAGTGAGAATAGAAAAGACATGACATATGACATGAATTGAAAAGTTGTCAGCTGCGTGATCTGTGCTGTGTGCTGTGTTTCTGTTTACGAAGTGACTACATACACGTCCAATGTAAACGCAAATTCACATCGCTCCCGCTTAGGTTAGGTTACGTTACGTTAGGATAGGTTAGGTTAAGAGGTTTTCTGGCTCTTAAACTGTTTTAAAAATCACAGGAAAAGGAAGGTACGGTGCATAATTTGGATCGGACGTGAACAGTAACGGCTCACGTTGGACGTGTACGTAGCCTCTGCCTTATGTTTTCTTTTTATTCCAGTTTTGCCAATACAGCTTTTTTAGCCAGACTTGATGATTCCCCATTCAATATACTCGAAATCCCATATTTTACTGGCAAATAAAATAATACTTATTAAATTATTCGTAACAAACACCGCTCAGCCATTGGTAAGTCAAGTTTGATACAGTATGACTTTTTTTGGTACTCAGAGAAGAGAGAAGGCTTTTTAGTGGCTAAACTATGTCTGGTAGGTAGGATTCCCACACTACAGGCTGGCCAGTGGCCACCCGTGTGCCAATGACGTATAATACCAACAATACAGGAGTCACTATACTCTCTCACAAATACCTTTAGAACGCATGCCATTGTAAAAGCCAATTTTTGCTCTATTATGTTGACTATGCTCATAATGGAGCAAACATTGGCTTTCACAACGGTAGTAACTGCACGCCTTTTGCACCAAGAGTAGTTCCGCCAGATTGTACGTAAAGTTCAGTGCTGTGTGCATGCATTTTTCCGCCTCTAACTAAAAAAATTATACTCAAATAATTAATGGTCATATAAACCCGACTAGCAACTAAAAAAAAGCATGAGGCACTGGAAGTGGTGACATTTCCTATGTGAGCGCTGCCAGTGGAAAACTTTGAAATCACACCGAGCGCTACCTGTGGCCCCGTCTACTGCTTGATAAATTGTATCTTTTATTTAGTTCGTTAAGTAGTCTAATGGGCATTAGAGATGGCCAGTTCAATTCTTCTTAGCGAACCGATTCATTTGAATCACTCGATCGATTCAAAAGAATCGAAATTTGAACCGATTCATTTCGTTCGTTTTGATTCATTATCTGTCCTTGCCGTATAATGTAAACGAATCGGTTGTTATAAATTATTTGACCCTCCTGTTACATTACGACTCCAATATGCAATTTGCGAACCGATAGTCCAAGTGAATCAGTGGAATTTGACTATCGAACATTTCAAATTATTATTGCGCAGCCGCGAACTCGTCAAAGAACCAATCAGCAAGCGTTTAGACGGATCAGCTGATACTCGCAAAGCTGGCTGAGTGACTATATAAAAACGATCGATTCGCGAACCGATAGTCCAATTGAATCAGCAGATAGGATATTGTAAAGAAAGAGAAGTCAAAACAGATTTGCAAGTAACTGTGGGATCTCACAAAACGTTTGCCACACATACGCAAACCAGTGAGATTGCGTTTAGCGATCTCTCCTCTTGTCCGTCTCCCACCTCTTCTTTCCGCTTCAACTCCCCCCCCCCAGCCATTTCTCAGCGGAAACGCAATTGAATCGCGACCAACGATAGCCTACACCGATTCGCAAACGAAGTGAACGAAAACGAGCAACATGGCATTTGGCATTGTAAAACTCCTCTCCCAACTGACACCATTTGAAATACTCGCTTAGCTTAGTGAGACAGTACCCAGGATATCAATTGAACTAACACCAGAGTTGTAATAACATATAACCCTTTAATACACATATTTAATATTTCACTTCAATAAATACAGTAATCGATATCTACCAACAAGTTCTGACTTTGTACATTTAAATCAGAGGCCTCTGTGCTCTAACCATTATTTTCAAAGACACAAATGATATTATCCGAACACAGAAAACAATCGATCAACCCTCTTAACCTAATTAAATATTGGAACAGTCACATAATTTCGGCATCGGCCAAAGTCCATCAATACAACCTATAAATAACATAAGACACAACTACTAAGTAAAATACACACTTTAAATTCAGATAAATGAGATACTGGGCGGGTAGCCGCTAGTCCAATTTAAAGATCCCGTCACTCAAATCAATTCTTTTATAAAATAAATATATTATGTTATTATATTCCAGCTATTAAAAAACATGTTATTGATAATCATATACACGTATAGAGCAATAAATCAAAGTCAAACAATATCACGCCTAAACTCCTTTTAGCCGTGTGGCCATTTCTAGTCCCATAAATAATCTCACATATAAAGCTCAAATACAGTTACCTATTCTGATTATATTTTTTTTCATGTCGGATAAAGCACGTCAATAATCAATGATATCAAATAACTACGAAATTTATATACAAATATTTTACAGTTCTTATTACAGCCTGCGGGCCATTTTTATTACACAACTTGTGTTTAACACTTCCTCAAACAACTCATTTCATTAACTAAATTCTGACAGATCTTATATCTTACAATATCTCTCCTATTCGTCTCTATTTATGGATGCTTAATTTTTGTAAGCTTTCTCTTTAAATTTTAATCTTTATTAAATCATGATTCTTTATTAAGTGAATCCTTCCTCTGAAATTTTAGAGCGCTTTCCTATACAATTTATTTTTAAATAAGAGCAGCAAGGTTAGCAGAAGATAAAGACTTCACATACCCCGAAGTGAGAACTTGGTGATCCAGAGTGGTGAATGTCCCAGTGCCATGTCGGTCCGCGAACCCCCGTGGTCTCGTGTGGTGCTCATGGTCCCTCGTGTACCCTTGTCGGTGACTCTCCTGAAGATCACTCCTCCGGTCGCAGACTCTGGCCGTATTGGACACCTTCTCCCTTCTCTGTATTTTGATGTGAGAGGCAAACATGGTCGTGATGATCATGATTACTGTGACTTTTCATATATTACAATCATATTTTCTCCTAATTACTGGGGGGGGGGGCAACTGCGCCCCCATTGCTACCCCCGAATTATGCCTATGGATGGGAGTAGAGGCCATATGCAGCCCCGATAAATTATCTACCTACATGCGAATTTTCAGCTCGATATTGGATCAGCAGTTTTTACGTTAAAACGGAACATACAAGTCGAAAGTCAACAGTCACCACTTTTTTTTATAAATGTATAGGTTATGTTCCATGCACTCCAAACTTATCAACTGATGTTAATGAAACTTATTTCCTTCAGGTTGACCCTAGAAAGGTTTAAAGCTTTTTAATCAAATTCCTAGGGCTTAAAGGGCTTTGCCCCACAATAGACTTCAAAGTTACTATGTTACTCATACGGAGGACAGACCAGTTATAATTTTATCAGATGACTGATTTAAAATATTTTAAACAGCTGTTTATTTATGTAAGTCAGTTGTAAAATTAAACTGAAGAGTTTTCAACACAATTCTTAGGAACCAATAGTTATATATTTAAAGTATTTTTAAAACTGGGAATAATGCAGTCTCTGGCTCACCAACTGAGTGGAGGGATGTTAACATAACGTCCCTTACTACCATGGATATTAAATAACATCTGAATACTAACCACTCAAACTTCAAAAGACAAAATATGAAGAAGAAGAAGAAAAGGACTGACGATTCCCTGATCTCTACGATCCCTTCCCGAAATAATCTCAAGGTAAATTAAATTCCGCCCGAAAAACAGGATTACTTTTTCCCGAAATTTCGGGACCCGTCCATTCCTAATCACGAGCTTAGGAACAAATAAACCCACCTTCTGACAAACTGTCAAACTGAGAATAAAGCAGGTGTGGCGACGGGAAAGAGCGCTCGGAACTAAAATTCCCTCTAGCAAATTAATTGATCACCGCACTTCCAATTTATTAAAAAAAGGTTTTGAGCCTCTGCTGGTTTTGAGTCAGCCTAATGGTTAATCACACCCTGGTCCCAGGACTATCGAACACAATGGTGGCCTTGTCCGAGCAATGCAATAGATTAACATTGAGCCCACCATGTATTTTACAAACCCGATAACACAGCGTTAACGTTATTTGAAAGTATACCAGAAACTAAATGGTCCAGCATAGTGTTGCTCATAACACCGTGGACTTGTAGGTGAAAGTAAGTATTAGTAAACAATTATTTCAGAGCAAATTACAACACATTTGTAACTGAACTATCACTCTTGAAGTAAATAATTGTGAAAACTAACTGTGACGGTTGTCACCATTTTAAAAATTATTTTTCAAAATTTTGTTCTTACAGAAAGAAAGAGACCTGGTATTGGGATTTCACAATTCACATACCAGTGTTGTAATTGGCACATGGAGTTCATAGGTTCTGATGAGTTCAGCGATTGACACATCTGTGAGCTGGGGGCCTAGTGAGCCAGAGACGTGACCGACTGGGGCTCTGGGCAACAGCTGGGACACGCCTACTTATTATTTTAGTGGAAAGGCGGTATCTTAACTTAAAGTATAATTTTCTTATTTAATATATTTTTGATAAAGATTGTCCAGAGAATATTAATCAAACTGTACCTTTGATTGTTTGATTAAGTTTTATCTAAATATTTGGCTTTGTCTTTTACATTGTTTGAGTTCATTACAATAAAAGTAGAGTTCATCAAATATTATATTTATGTAGATTAAGAATTGAATCTTTTGTAAAGTAATAACAATTAACTTGTGAGGAGGCGATTCTTTTGAATATTAACTTTTGTATTTGTTATTTGCTTGTCTGAAGTTCTTGGTTATTGTACAATTTCTTTAAAGATCTTTTTAGCGAATTTCCCCTATAGGGAAGAAGCTATTAGCGTAGTTGGCATGGTAAGACCTTGGCAGGAGGTGAAAGGTAAGCGTAAGCCCCTCAGGAAGGGGGGGGGGGTCCTAGACCGGTCCCGCTTCAGGACCGCTGTGAGTCTGTCTGCTCTGCAGCCGTACTCTGTGGTTTACCACAGCCTACATGGGGTGCCTCTGTGTTAGCTGAAGGCAGCGGATCTAGACCTGGCCGTCGAAAAAATGGCCCCAGAGCTGGGGAGCAGCGGTTCTGCTAATGAACTGGGGCTAAAGTGATAGACACCGGACGACCCTGTTCGTCTGACAGCAGCAGGCGAGGGTGATAGTTTCACGGGTTCAGTTGCTGCACTGCCAACTGGTACCGGTATGTGTGCAGCAGTTCCAGAACTGATATGAGCTGGAGATTATATTAGGAGTCCAACTCTAAAAGGGTCCATTTTCAGACATTGGCTGGCGGAGTGAATGGATCACGGAATGGCCGTCAAACTGCTAACTCTTTGTTGGTTTTAGGACAACATGGCTGAGGAAAAACGAGCGGATGTTGTACCCCAGGTGGGTAGCCATTTTGGTGAATCCCACTCCTCCTCAGAGTACTTGCCCATGGATTCTGGGGAGGGAACTATCTCAGCAATTTTGTCGCAGGAAACTTGCGCTGACGGGAATGGGGGACTGGGGCCAGATCTGAAGCTGAATGGGTTTTTTTTTGCCCGGAGCTCTCTGGTATTGAGGTCCCCTCCCATTCATACTCAATTTTTGAACATTGACGTGCTTGAAGAGGCACACAGGACAGTCCAAGCTCCCTTGGATGACACCCCGGAACCAATGTCAGTAGAGGTAAATTTGCTGGTCTCGGACTTGGATGATCCGGGGGGATCTGCCTCTGTGTTACCGATGGTTACAACAGACAGCACTCTCTTCCCCCTGCAGAGCGGAGACGGAGAACCAGGGAGAGGAAGGAAGCTGCGGGAGTCTGGCTCTCGATAAAAGAGTGACGGAGGCAGAAGGGCTTCTCCAGGAGGTAAAGGTCTAATGCAACTCCACGCCCTGCAAAATAAAATCCAAATGCGGGTGTTTCACCCGTGCGAAGGGTCTGAGTTCCTGGTGAGGAACTCAAGGCCAGCACTACGAAGTGACCTAGAAGATGGGATGTTCCTCCGTAGCATGCTGCAGTCCCGGTGGCTACGGCGACATCAGCTTCGTCTTCCAGTGGAGTGAACTTTTGAGATCAGCTCGCTGGATACAAGCTTGTTACCTTTCAAAATCCGGTAACCCCCAAAAGTTCCTCGACTATGCTCAGTAGGTGGTGGGGAGGGTTTAGGAATTATGTTTTCAGCTGAAAAATTAGACTTAAAGAAATAATATTTCATGAGCGCCACTTTGTTTGGATAGAGGAAAACAAAGAAACCCCTTTTTGAACAGAGAAAATTAAATTTACTAAAATTTAACTATTTCTCATTACACATTTTTTTAACATCACCATTAATAAGCAATAGATTCCATGTTGACTTAAGTCTTTCTGAGATAATCTAGGAAATCAAGTTTTCAGACTCGTTTCAACGTAACACATTCAAATACTTTAAATCCTAACAAAATATTATTTAATTCGGACATCCTTAAAACATCTAAATATAGACCCTTGAAAACACACTGATATCCAACAGAGAACAATAACAACCTATATACTAATACATAATAATAACACAGATTAATATAAAACTAAATATGGTGACAAAATGTTCAGTAGTTCAAGTTTATTCTTGTGAATTAAGAATCACTTGCAAAATGTAGAGATTATCCTGGATGATATGAAGTTCAAGATGATTATCCAAAGATCAGAAAAGTGTGAGCCTGACCTTATAGTGAAGCGCAGTCCGTTCCAAAAAAAATCTACTACTGGTACTACACACTCAGGCACAATATAAGGTGGTCCCAAACACCAAATGTTCCTCCGTCCTCAATATACTTCTACATGGTACGATAAAAAGCCTGTAAATATAATGTATCTGGCATTAGACACTAAACTAACTATTTATTCTACCTGAAACCAGTTAAATTACAACAAAATATAAAACTCTTTAATAAATCACAATCACCATGATAATTATATAGCAGAATAACAAAGAATAAATTTTTGATGGAACAACCACAATATTTGTACATAATTTCATAAAGGAAAAGACTATTCAATTATATTTTCAAAAAAATTATCTTCATTTGGTTTTTTTTTTGTACGAGTAGATTTTACTGTCAAAATATTAACTGCAAACCACATAATAATTGCATTAAAGAAAACTATAAATTATTTATGCAACACTGAACAACATTAATACTTTACCAATATTGGCATTATCGTTATTCACGACAGTAAACGGTTGCAATCCAACTAAACGGTTTTATATACAATATTTTAAATTAAGACATATTTTCATAATTTGTGAACAGACTATATAATACATAATTCTTATTACTAAAACAGTTCCTTTAATATTTTTCTCAAATAATTTGACTGTGAAAATAAAATATTATCAAATATGATCAGCATTAAAATGTGCTTGTAAATGGACTAATATTTTCTCTGATGGCAAAAGTTTACATATTTTACACAGAAGCAAATTCTTACAAGTAAAAATTAAATATTATTTGATTACAAAAGAAAGACACAACAAGAAAAAATAAAATGATTCTCTTAAAATATTCTTACTGGGTCACATTAGACTTGCATGAAAACTTTGGAAAAAACATGTGGAGCACTAAATTACTTTACATTTTTCTCACTTTAAATATTTAACTAAATTTATAAATGTGTTTTAAATAGTTTCAGAAAATGGACTTTTTTTATTAGCTTGATAATATAGTTAACAATTTGTAGTAAAACATAATCTCTATATATAATTCCGTAAGTCAAATTTTTGTAAAGAAATTGTGAGTGACTGGATGGCCGTAGAAGGATGGGAGGGGTATCATTTTAAAGGTCTTGACGTGAATTTTGAGGGAAAACTATTCATTTTTCTTATTTTTTTACCATAAATTCGCAACAGAATAAAACTTTTCCCATTAAAACAACATGGGGTTTAATTTGTTTACATCTTTTGAAATTAAAACAGCTGTGCCACAGAGTTAAATTAGCCTTTGATATTGATACCAGCTGTACTTATTCAGTTTGTTTACTTTTAAACTACAGCAATGTATAGTTGTTTAGGAATGGACATTTTATTAAAAACATAAGACAGTATAATAATATTATATTATAATGCTAGAAAATCAGTGCTTATTTATAAATGACCAATGAAGGTTGATAAAAAATTTATGTATTTTAGTTTTTTAGGGGCTTTTGCCCCTACAAGCCCCTAGTAATCTATAAATGTATTCATCACAAGGGCTTTTGAAGACAAGATAAATCAGAACAGTAGTAGACAATAATTCAACATGTACAACTTGAACAAATACGAGTTCAATTAAAATACATAATATTTATTTATTGATTCAATAACTTCACTATGAAAAATAGTTCACCAACTTGAGAAATAAATACTTTTGGTCTGGAATAAATATCCCCAACAAATGGAAAGTTTTCAATAATTTTTTACTCAATTCTCAACCATATATCCTGCATCAGCAGCAACCAATTCTCAAGTGACGCTCCTGAAATGTTCGGATCAGGTGGTGAGCCCTTTGCAAAGAAAAGACAAGAAAATGTTATTCAGGAAAGGAATGTGGGTCGAGAGATAAGGATGGCCGAGTGCATAGTCCATCTCCGCACAATAACCATTCTACTAATCCCTCATTTTCTGACCTGCACTACTGTCTATTCATGAATTATTTATTCAACTTAAAAATTGTTACAAGCTGGCAATTGTTCCATCGGAATACCCGGATGTCCGGTTCATGGAGGAGGAGTGTCGTTTGTTGCAAAGGACGCTGTTGGTGCTGTTGTTGGACAAGGAGAGTGCCGACGGTCCACTACAGTTCCTTAAAACCTCTCAGGAGGAAGGCGCACTCATCGTCACGAGTGGGAATGAAGTGACTACTTCGTGGCTGAAGAGGGTGGCTCCCACTCTTGAGATTCGAGAGGGGTAGAGACAATCGTGAGGGGCTACAGGGATCTCCTTCGCACCACCAAAGTCCTGCTGCGAACTGATGAGGTCTTTGCTGACGTTGAACCAAAACGGGTTCTTTCTCTTCTACAGAAGCAGAATCCAGACGTGCTGACTGGGGACTAACGGATCGTTGGCTGCAAACAGGAGGAGAATCATCAGACTCTTGTTCTTGCCATTGATCAGGTCAGTGCTCAAGTGCTGAAAACCCGAGGTTGGCAGGTCTACCTGGGGATGGCGAGAGTTTCCGTCAAGGTACTCCCGGGAGTACCGGTGGATCCTGCCTTCTTTTACTTGAAACTCCATAAGCCCTATGTTAACTTTTTCAACTTTTCAAATTTGTTTCTTTATATAATTATATTTTTCCCGGAGATGAGACCTGTCTAGAACTTATTTTTAACCCAGAAATTAGTTAAATACAACTTTTGAAGAAAATCGTTGGAGCCGTTTTTGAGATCAGAGTTACAATCAAACAAGCACACAAGCAAACTTTACTCATCATATTAGAGTATAGGATAAGTTTTGTAAAAACTAAATCTGTATGGAGTACAGAATCTGTTGTTTTAATGTTAATTTAGTTTAAGATTTTGACAATTTTCAAACTAATATTATATTATAAATTGATACTTGTGGTAATAATAATAGATGTACAATTTGTAATATATAACTTGAAACTCATTTTTACTCAAATTTATTCTTGAACTAGCTGTGTACCCGTGCTTCGCAACGGACGATTTGTGGTACTTACATAGCACTTTAATTTTTCATTATCAATATATTTATTTCATGAAATGAAATTCCCAAGAAACCGGTGTGCTGGTAACGATGCTCGTTTCCCATAGAAAGTTTTTTTTTTTCAGGCACCCTTGCCTCATTAACTTAACAAATTTCAGCAGATATTTACAGATTATTCACACTCTATTTACATGCAATCAAAACTATCTTTCAGTACTGTACAGGGCTTATGCTTGACAGAAAAAGCTCTTAGGTGCTAAGAACCTCTCTTTACACTACATTCTTTGTTCTTCTTTCTGGTTGCAAAATAACCAAGCTGCCAGGAGAGCTCACCCTTGAACACGCCACATACAGTTGGCCATGAGCGAAACAATCACTTCTCAGATCCACACCAGCTACTTTCAAACTCTGCCCCTGAGCCTTGTTGATTGTCATAGCATAACAGACCCTCACAGGGAATTGCAGACGTTTAAACTGAAAAGGGTAGTCTGATGGAATAAGAGGAATTCGGGGTATGAATACAGTTTCGCCTTGGCGCCATCACCAGGTATAATATTAACCCTGAGGGTTTAAAGCGCTACAAACAAACGCACAGACAAACGCTAGATGAGGGAAAAGAGCAAATAATGTGCGTCAATCCTTGGGCAAAGATGTATGATTGTTGTAATTTACTCGCTGGTGAGAACTAAATATAAATATTACAAATTTTACTTTTCAAAACGAATTAAAAGTAAATTTTTAGTTATGAATCAAATTATGACCAAACATAGAGATTTTTTGTCAGCAAATAATATCAAAATTAGCAATTAATTCAATTTTAATAGCTAAAAGTCTGCACACTGCAACGTGGACAGCGATTAAACTTATATGGACTACATTATCGACACTGTTTTCAATTCCGGCGGCCGCCGCACGCTCACGTTGGCACGTTTTGCTAAATAACTCGGAAACCATAAGAGATAGGCAAAAAATTTATAGGACAAAAAATGTTTAAAATTTATTTCCAAACCAACGTTTTTCAATCAGATTGAAGGTAGGTTCACTTGTTTAGGCGCTAGAGACGATAGTGTACAGGAAGTACAGTCCTATTTTTCCTAAAACTTCAACCCCCCGAAAACCACCCTAAAATTTTGAATTTTGTAAAACCCGTTCTTAGTGGGTGCCTACATTAGTGGGTCCATGCAAAATTTCAAGGTTCTAGGTCAAGTAGTTTAGGCTGTGCGATGATACGTGAGTGAGTGGATTTGACAAATATATAGTAGATTATAATCCTAAGCCGCATGAAAATAAAATTAAAACCCCTTGTTATGTTGTTTGACCTCGAGACTTAGTTCCCTTAAATCATTATAAGTTTTGTCCTAAATGTATTTCTGCTCAGTAATCAATCCCTTATAGATAATTTAGTTAAAAACATTGCAGAAATGTACAAAAAGTTGGTTATTTAAGGCTAAAGCACTGTAATACTAGCGCTCACAAAGGAAAAGGTATAGGGCGTGCCCGAGCTCCTGCAGTGATGTCACAGCGGCGGCCGGCTGGAATCACTTTTTGAGCCCGCAAGGCGCAGCCCTTCCACCTGCAGTCCTGACAACCTACAAGCAGTAGCCGACCTTTCAGTTTCATCCACGAATCAATTTCATGGTTATGGTTATGACGGAACGTTTAAACATTTAATCCAAGATGTATATATCTTCTAAAAATGTGTATCTCTAAATCCAAACAAAGGTTAAAAATAATGTATTATGAATTATTGAGAAATCAGTTTTGATTATTCAAAACAATCTTACCACAGCATTCGATTTTGTTACCAACACCAAACAACAGCCTAATAGCAAAAACACATGTTACTGTTTTTTGGAGTTATGTTTTCTGTAATGCTAATTTAATGCAATTAATTATTGTTAATGACCCCCTGCACTTCCCACGACAATCGTCTGAATGGTTTTTGTCAGCTGTTCCCGAGAAAAGATTGTTTTGCATGAACTGTAATATAGGTAGTACCATAGACGAACATGGTAGTACAGTAGATCATATACCTAATATATATAACCTAACCTAATATATAACTAAGTTTTTGTTCATTGTCGCCATTATATCTGTGTCTGTATAATTATTTCGGTTTTGGTAGAATCTCGGTGTGGTCGCTCCTCCCCCTCCCTCCGGTCGACTTTATTGTAAGTATGTAGGTTCAGCTCATTCACTGTTACAACACAAGAGCTACAAAGTTAAAGTTAAAATATTGCTGATAACGGGAGGAGGGGTAGCCACATTTGGAGGGAATAGCGCCATGAGGCTTGGGGGGGATGGGCACCCCTGCATCTCGCTGCCCTCTTTTCTGCTGAAGAAACTCATGCTGAGGTATGTAGGAGGCACTGCTCTCAAGGACAATCCCCTCCATAGGAACCAGCACGCATACATCCCAGGTAGGTCATGTGGCTCTGCTCTGCATCACCTGGTGAGCAGGATTGAAAAGGCGCTGAGCTGTAAGGAGGTGGCCTTGGGCGTCTTCCTCGACATTCAGGGGGCCTTTGACAACGCAGACACGGGTGCAGTGGTCAATACTGCCAAAGCCCATGTGTTGTTCCATGAGGTGATTTGCAGGTGGACTGATGTTCTTCTAAGAAACAGGAAGGTGTCATACTTTCACATCACGATGAGGTGATTGAGGTAAAAACTACACATGGATGTCCTCGGGTGGGGGGGGGGAGGAGAGGAGGAGGGGTTCTGTCTCCCCTGTTGTGGAATATAGTGGTGGATGATCCCATCAGAATACTCAATGAGAGTGGGATTTTCACTCAGGGCTATGCTGATGACGTGATGCTTCTTGTGGTTGGTAAGCATAATGACACGATCATGAACAGAGCCATATGAGGTCGGTGAATCGGTGGTGTGTACTGAGGTTGGACTCTCAATCCCTCAAAGGTTGTTGCAGTTCCTTTCACTATGAAAAGGAATCTGACTGGGATCGGACCTTTAGACTGCAGAGCATGTGTGGAACTGCAGAATCAGGTGAAGTATCTGGATGTCATTTTGGACCGGACACTTCAGTGGGGTCCACATTTACAGAAGATCAATGACCAGGGTAAGTGGTCTCTTTTTGCATGTAGGCGTATGGTCGGGGCAAACTGGGGGCTGCAGCCAAGGCTCATGCATTGGCTGTATGTCTCGATGGTAAGACCTACCATGACCTTCAGCTAACTCGTGTGGTGGACGAAAATAGAATCAGGGCTTGCGATGAAGAGCCTTGCGGGAGTTCAAAGAATTGCATGCCTCATCATCATTTGGCCCTGAGCAGCTGTCCTGGGGCTCCACGACCTCACGCCAATTGACCTTTTCACCAAGGAGGTGGCTAGGAAGTGCGCTCATCGTCTCCATTGCGAGAATCTCTGGATGTTTTCTGGAACACCAGTTGGCCACACCAGAATCATTACGATGCAGATTTGGGGTGGCAGGGCAACCTAACAACTCAAATCATTCCGATCTCGAGGCAAAATTAACTCACTTATGGAAATGGTCCATGAGATTCAGGTATCTTCACGATTGAATCGGGAAGTAAAGCACCATAAGGAGAGTTCTTACCACAGGTCGCCAGGCCGTTATAGGCGTGACTCAACCCCCGGATACTAGTAAACAGTACCAAGAGAGACGATCACTAAGGGATTTTTCTCTGCCTAATCAGCATTATTCTCGTTGGTCACCACGTCATCGAAACAATAGACAATCTAGTTCACAAACGTATAATAAGTCGCCATCAGCTAGGTCGCCACGCCATGAGACCAACAGACCATCTAATTCGCAAAAATACTATCAGCCACCCGCTAGCACAAACTCTGATTTCCGAAATGATCGTACACACAGTCCTTATCATTCACAGAGCCCGAAGGGCGTACCACGCATGAAGTCCTTACAGGGCGCGCAGTTCATACGATGTCCGCAGCCATGGTCCCCGTGAAGAAAACAGGCAATATGAGCTGCGAATGAGCAAAGCAGGTACATTTTCAAATCTACCCAGTCAGCTCTGTAGGAACTGACATAATTTGGGACACTTTACTGTCTACTGCCAAGCGCCTCGTTATCAAAGAAACTAATTTGGCCGGGGGAGCGTCTGCCAACCCCTGACGGCCAAAGAGAGTCTCGGATTACCGTAAAGGATGGGGTAAATAACATTGCTAATACGATAGAAAATATTCATTGTCCCCAAGCTCAACAATCTTATCAAGAGGCCCATATAAAGTTCCCTAAGGAATATTGTAAGAGCAAGAGAAGCGCTATCGTACTAGGATCCTGTGTTAATGGAAATAGCTGTAATAGGTTTCCTTTACATGTAAGTGGGTCAGTCGGGGACAAAAAGGTAGAAATTCTATTGGACTCTAGCGCAAATATTTCTTGTGTAAATAGTGATATTTTGAGGAATTCAGAGACTGATATTAAAAAGACACATGAACTCCTTACTACAGCAGGGAAAACCAAGTTAAATGACTTAGGTGAGGCGGTGATTGAATTTCGCATTGCCTCTGAACATTTTGTTAGGAGTTAGGAGAAACCTATCCCTAACAGTGATCATGGAAATAGTTTTAATTTAGAAGCTTTTACAATACAAGTTGTATTTGGCCCTCATTCCACTTTGGATGTCCCAATAAAAACGAGTGGGGCCGTGCTGGACCGACTTAACCTTGACATTGACGTAAACCCTGATCTCATGCTCAAAAAGGGTTTGCATGTAATGTTTCCTGAACCCTTTCCGGAAAGTAAAGAGCATTTGTCCCTACATGTGACCAACACAACTCATGTTGCCACTACTCTTTTAAACGGAACAAAATTAGGAACCTTGTTCCCTACTAACATATATAAACATATATAAACTATTTTAAAAGCAGACATTTTAACAACCTTGCAAGAAACAGAGTCACTTCCCCCTAAAGAGTCATTCATATAACGAAACAGTCATATGAATACAAGACATTTTTAATATACTCAGTTCTCAGTTCTATTTGTAAAGAGCAGGTTTTTGCGTATCTGGTAAAGAAATTACAACAAAATACTTTGTACAAAGTTTATTTGCGTTTGTAAATCATCAATGAAATTAAAACATCTTATAAATAATAACACAGTGTACTCTGCCAACAGACCTGCTTCTTAATTAAAATATTTTTCTTTTTACATTTGGTCTTAGCAATACATTTGTTTAGCTAAATTAAAATAATACAATTTATGAAATTTAGACCCAGAACATGTTCAAATTCTTAGCCTACTCTAATTCTACAATCCTTATTACACATAAACAAATTTAAATATATAATAAGTTGTTTGAATTGTAAATGTATTTTCCCTTCCAAAAGATGCATTAGAGATTTTTTCAGACTGAATATTTTGCAAACATAATTATAAATCCTACAGTGAGTTTGAAATATCAAAGTTTAAAGATGAAATGCAGCTTTACAAATCATGTTTCTTAAAATATGTGCATTAAATTAAGATTATTGACGGTATTATATAATTTTGATTATGAAAAATAATTGAGTATTTATGATTTACAACAAATTTTGCATATGAACAAAACACATCCAGTTATGGTAACAGTTTAGTCCAAAATGGGACAAACTAAAGGGCTTGGGGAGGAACTACAGATTCAGTTTAATGGCGGAAAAATTAAACTAAAATATAATTTTAAAGTCAAACACAGAATTTTAGATCGGTAGCCTACCTAACATAGAAAGATTTAACATAGATCATTAAAAAATAAGCCTATTATTTTCTTGTTACTGAAAAAATATATTGTATACTTCTCAAAATAGTTATTTTATGGGTTGAATTTTTTTGTGATGCTTTATTTTACCAGGATAAATAATTAATTAACTACTTGTTGCCCATCGATACTCGGCGGATACAGCTCCATTCGTGGTGAGTGGAGCGCTAAGCAGATGGTGCGAAACATGTATAAAATGTACTTTTTAAACTGCTATTTCCTTCCAATTATTTTTCTTGTAGCAAATTTTAAGAAAAAAATTGGGTCAACAATCAGTGAAATTAACTAATATTTTATACACATAATCTAATTTTTTGGGATATCAAAACCCATTACCTTGCATAAGTAACCAGTTGCCAAATACCATGAAAAATACTGTATTTTCCTTTATAAATAATAATTTAGTATTTTATAAACATAACAATTTAATTGTTTACTTAGGCCTAAACCTTAGTTGCCTAATGAAAGCGTTCTATTAGGTTCAAACAAATCAGAAATAAGTAGGCCTAAAACTATCAATTTGTATTGGATAAATGGTTTTAAAATGTTCAAGACATAAGCCTTTCGAGAATTTGCAAAGGCCTATAAATATTGTAATCCCTATAGTTGACCTAAAATAAATATCGGAATTAGTAAAACAGAGCTTATTGACACCGTTTATAACCAAGTTACAACAAGTTTGACGGTGCCGGTTGGATACGAACCTGGCTCGTCTGTTTTGTAGACCGGCATGCTATCGACTGATCTACGAAAGCTGACGTTTGAAACGGCAAAGTAAAGCATTACGACGTGACATCGGAACAATTGACTGTACTTGCTGAATGGAATAAATCTATTTATTTCAATTACGCACAGGGTTGGGAGCACACGTCGAATTAAAACCGGTGCGTTAGTTCCTTAATATGCTCAAAAATGGTATTTAATATGAATGTAAACCATTTATTTAAACTGACCCTTAACAATTTGCCATTATAGTAATCATTTATACCATTAATGTTATTGCAATCAGCTGTTTTACATAATTAAGTAACTTTAGGTATAGTACTAAACAATTTAACAATCAAAACTTATTTATCTTTTAATCCACCAACTATAAAACTGTGTAGTTTAAATAATATAAAACTGTATTATTTTTTCTTTCCATTTAAAGGATAATACATAATAATTGTATACGTTTTTAGGTACTGGTCATGATAAACCAAATGCTTCTTGAGCGTTTGCTCTTCTTCTGTTGTTAGACAAAATACTTCGTGTCTTTACAATCAGCTGATTGAAGTACTGTAAAATAAAATTATTGCAAAGGTTTGGAAATGTTGATTTTTTTAATTTAAGAAAGTAAGATAACGTAAAAGTAAATAAAACCTGCCTGTAGAAAAGTTTAACTTTTATTTGGTACAAACTGCATGTAAATCGGTCCAGTGGAAGTCTCAGACGAACTGTCCAAAGAATTGAAAACGTTGACTTTCCCCCCATGTTAAATCTCCATAAGAAAGTTTATTTTTCATTTTTGACCCATTTAACGTAAATATTTTCAAAATACAAATATAACCTTCTAATATAGGACCGAAAACCTTTGTTTTGGTACAACCTGCATGTAAATCGGCCCAATAGAAGTCTCAGACGAACTGTCCAAAGGATTTTTCCTTACGGCTTTAAAGTAGAACCTCGATAGTTCGACACTTTGTGGACTAAAGGGGTGTCAAACTATCGAAATGTCGAACTGTAGGGAGTATATGGAACATTTTAACACAGGGAGTGTTATGATCAGAAAAACAATAGCGTATCACAAAAGTATCAAAATCGTGTTTAACTCCTGCAGCGTCTCGAGCGAACTGACTTGACCTACTTACTGGAAAGGGCGGGGAAGGGGGTGGATAGCATGGGGTAGGGGGTAGGAAGGAGGTTATTTATAGAAAAGGCGGTAACGCACGTTCGCGAAAACAATAAGCGGGCTCCTATCACTGACCGGCGAACCCGTCAAGGACACTATGGGTCGCCGCTACTGTCATGTCGTGTCGTCACGGCTTGTGTCGGAAGTATACAGACTGTCGAACTATCGAGTGGCGAACGATCGAGGTTCTACTGTATATAGATTAATGATGAACCATCTTTCTGTAGGTTATCTGTTTTAAGGGGTCATATAAAAATGAATAAAGTTAAGGGGTCATATAAAAATGAATAAAGGTTTAATCAGGTTATTAAAGTAAACCTAAAACATATACATACATTTACTAAACATGTTGTCTTCCTAAGAAAAAAATCAATGATTTTTAACTTTGGTATTTACAAAACTATTTTTACTTTAAACTTATTAACTTATAATGGGTCCAAAACTAATTTACTGAGCATCGTTTTCCCCTCCCCCCACTCCAAAAAAGTGCTTCCAGACAATTACAGCCTTCAAAAGGTTAAAATAATATAAATACTAAACCAAAAGTTTAGCCAGCCTATTTTGTTAAATAATATATATTGTGGGTGCAAAGCAAATAAGAAATCCCCAAAATAAATACAATTTTATTCTTTGGTACATAAAACCAAACATTCATTCTAACAAATTTCATTAAAGCAAAGAAAAAAATGAGGAAATTAAAAAGGTTTCTTGATAAAATTAACTAAGGAGCACCCAAATAAACAAACAAATAATAACAGTTACATTAATATAGTACACATATGCACTAAATGTTGTGGAACATTAAAATTAAGTGTTCAAGATGATTAATTATTTTTATTTTGCAACATGTTAAAGATGAGTAGGAAACGTTTTGCTGTGTTACATCTAAAAGGCAATCATTTCAACTACAGACTATTGGGTTAACTTGACACAGAAAGTGATAATTAGCTTTAATATTTCAAGAATTCACTGAACAAAAATTTAATTGAAAGAGAATTACAAGCGGGTGACAACAAATAAAAGTGTTAAAATGGCGCTAAATCACTTGTCCAATAAATAATTGTAACCTACCAGAATTTTAACATGTTATTTACAAAATGTATTATAATATAAAACGCAGGTCTGAAGGAGAAAGGAGCGCTTACACACTCCTGTTAAGTACCAAACTGTAAAAAGCAACATTGTCCTGGAACTAACTAATCTATAACATACTATTGTATAACAACTATTTAATAATATTACTCTTCGATATAAACAAAATTATTGTAAATACAAAACTAAACTGCAAATATAATAACAAATATCGGGTAAAATCTTTGTAAAAATATCTCCTTAAATTATTATTTCTGGCAATAGTATAGTCAGCAATGAAACAGGACTGTGGACTTGTGGATGGCAGTGATTTTATGTGGTTTGGAACGCGTTCGGGTGCTACAGTCTCAACTAAAACGTTGGACACCACCTGTCTGCCACGTCATCCGGTGGATCGGGAATAACCCGTGTAACCAACACTTTTACAGGGTTCCAGTTTTTAATCAAACGCATCCACTAATTACAGTGACAGCAAGTAGAAAACCCCAATCTGCAAAAATATACTGTTAAATAATTTAAAAAAGTAAATAGCAGCTGACAGGCGGTGACCAACTCCGATGGTAAACTACAGTCGACAATTATGGTATAAATGATAAATATTAATTGACTTAACTAGAATCATTGAACAGTCCTGTTTCGTGACCCACTCACACTCTCACAGAGATCAATTGACTTGTCCAGTCAAATTACAAACATACACAAACAAACACACACACAAAACTCCACTCACAACCTCTCCTTGTCATGGGAGCTCGGACTTTGGCCGCTACATTGCATATTAGGACAAATGTGTAAGTGTTTATTAAACCACAAATTATTACATACAAATGTATACTGTAATAATAGTTATGTGAGGCTGTCAGCAAATAAGAGGTAACACAAACCTTTAATTTGGAGTAACTGTATAATAGTTAATTTCACAATAAGTGAATTAGAATAATGATGTTCTACATTAATACCAATAGCTATTTTAAGGTTCTTTAATGTTATGCTACAATTTTATCTGAAAACAATTAAAACCAGAAGATGAAACAACCAGTATTGACTAAAAGTAAATTTTATAAATTTTGAATAAATAGGATGAGATTAGATTATTCTTGTGCTATACATGACAGCTAATATTAAAAAATGTTTGAGAATGTTAAATTTTAATGCCAATATCAGTGTTGGTAACTACATTCTATTTACAAAAGGCTGATTTTAATTAGAATGTAAAATAAATAATGAAATAATGTACATTAAAGACATTTTGTTTCTTCTGTATTAATGTGTTCACTGTGTTTACCATGTTTATTCATGATCATTGCATTTTTCCCTTGCTAGACAACTGCCGGAAATCCCGTGCGCCATACTATACGCATTAACCTAAATTTAGTATTCAATGGTAGTTGTTAAAAATGTCTTATTTTATACTGTCTAGTTCTTACTTTCCAGATTTACTGATGTTATTCAAGAAACTAGGCCTAACGATTCCAGTTAACCAAAAGATTCCCAGAGAGCAAAAACCGTTTGTTGTGTAAACTGATGAACTTTTACAACTAAAATTCACAAGTTTATGTAATCACCTAAATAAAACCACATCGTCTGCCAAATAAAAACACTGAAAAGTTTCAAGCCAATGGGGCAAAGCCCTGAGGGAATTTCAGACATTTTATGAATTTTGACATTCATAGGAATCCTAACAAACATTTTGATACACAAGATGTTACGGGTTTGCCAAAGAAATATTAGGTTATTAAAAGTTTGCATTAATTGCGCAAATTGAAGGATGATTTTCGCTTTATAACAGAAATTATTCTATTCTATTTAAGCCATGCGACTTCAATCGGTGTTTATTTTTCTAGACTTATCAGGCTTTGTTGAACTGTACCTACCAGTGAAACCCCTGTAAAAAAATATAAGACGCCATTCTCAGCGTTGCCACCTGTGTGCTATGTAGCATGTGGAATGTAGAAGTAACCGACCGATTTTGCAACAGAGCTCTTGGCAAAAGTCGCTCATATTAAAAGTCCATCAACAGTTTATACTACCACTCAGCCATTCATTCCTTCATTCATCACAAAAACTATGTATAAAATTTGTTCAAAAACATCAAATAAACATAATCTACAATACACTATAATATAAATACAACAATAATAATACATTATACACATGATGGTAAAGCTTTGATGGCCAAGTTGATTGTATAAAATACAAACAAAATTGTGGTTCTGATATATCTACACTCCTACTTCTATTTGGTCACATAAAATATAATCTATAGACTGATATCTGACTACTGATGGATGGTTAGATTACAATTGTTTGCTGCACGTCCACCATGATTGCTAACTTTTTATCCAGTTTATACAATTGTTCATAATTTAATAAAAAATAATAATTTATTTAACGTTAAACTTTGAAAATGAAAACATTACTTTATCCTGCATTATTTATGCATCATGAGCCATATAAGATTTGTGATTTAGTTATGACTTCCAGTAGTAATGAGATCAGCAGGGATGCAACTAAAAGTTTACAACACAACAGAGGGAACAATAAATGTTACACAATCGAGGCTACCTCTGCGACCACACTAAGGACACCGAGGGATGGTGGGCCCAGGACATCAGTTGAATATATTTTGTACCTCTGTGGTGTCTAACTTTTACTTAAAATTCTAATGTGAGAACGATATCTGTAACTATGCTTTGTGCTTAGCAATATTTCATTTCAGAATAAAGTATTATACCTGACAATACAATTCTCTACAGATTCAAGGAGTAATGATATGTTGAACAAATTAACGGACCCTACAGCACCAGTAATTTTTAAACACGTTCTTTTATAAAATAAGATAATTAACTAATCCAAATTTGATGTAGACCACCAACTCAACTTGGTGAATATATAACAAATTGTTTTTAACAAGTTTTTTATATTCATAAACTTTAAATAACAATTTACTCCTGAAGAAAGATTTTGTATGTACTTTCATCAGCACACATTCTTGGAATATATTTATTATAACTTAAAAAAGCAATTGCCCTATTTTAAAATGAATATCTAGCCACAATGTGTAAAATTCACGAGTACCAACGGTTAGAACAAAAGTTTAACCTCAAAACTCGCAACTCGTTTATCTTTTGGAATGCAAAGTGAATACTGTTTACAAGATGTCGTGGATGTTGAATGACGCTCCGGACTCCAGGGAGCTGAGTAGGTCCTGGTCGTGGTCGAGGAAGTCCAAGTTGAAGTCGTTGGTGGAGGGGAGCTGCAGGGGGAGGGAGGAGTAGGGGGAGTTGTACTGGGAGTTGGCAGGGGAGGGGGTGAACGTTTGAGTGGTGGGGAAGCTCATCTGAGAGGTGGGGGGGTGGGAGTGGTGTTGCCTCGCAGCCGCCATGTTCTGTTGCATCTGCAGGTTCACCGACATCTGGAAACCGAGCGGAAATTAGCAGAAGAAAAGCATTAACAAACTCTGTGCGGGTGATACGGAATCGGGTCGTGGCTCAACATTTCATGGTCAACAGCAAATTTATATTTTTAACCTCACTGTGATGCTATGGTATGTAATCCAAGTTACAGTTAAAATATTTGTTTTTACATTATCCTTAGTTTTACAAGCAAAGTGAATGTGTTATCTTCGTTTAGTCTACTTTTCTTCGTAGATAATTATTTTAATTTGCCTTTTGACCTTTCTAAAATTTTTAAACAGTTAATTTGGCTATATTGTGTAGTGGATCTAATATAAAAATTAAATCTTTATTCCCATTAAACCTGAATCTAGAACAGAATTCGGTTGTTTTGATCCTGCGGTATACTGAGGGTCTCTGAATTGTCATTGGTAATGGTTCAATTATCAATATAATCCTGACTCAAGATACAATTGGTCTTCTTAAGTAACAAAGCTACACAATGCATCAAACTCATCTTATGCTAATAATGCATTCTTATTCACCTTAAAATATAAACAAGTAAGTGTTGAAAACTTAATTAAGTATTCGATATAAATAAAAATTAAATGCTGTTGGTAAGCGGATCACTTGAGAACGGCTGGACCGATTTGACTACTTTTTATATTAAAATGTTCGTAATCATCCGAGGAATAAAAAAGTTAAGAAAATTCCTCAGAGCTTTGCCCCAGATGCCCTCAAAGTTTCCGTGTTACTCTTAAGGAAGAAAATCAAGTACAATATTACAGTTATGAAATTAATAGTCTAAATTAGCTGTTCAACACAAACAGTACAACTTCGTAGAATGTTGATTTACAATTTTGTTTAAATTGGAGTAAGCCAACAATGGGAAAAAATAGGCAAGTGAGCGTAGTAAACGAGCTCATCCCGGTGGCGAGAGAGCTTAGCGAACAAGCTCATTTTGAAAATGCACAAGCATTTTTGGGCTCCAGCATTTGATGTCACCCAGCCTACCTGAGGTGTGGAATGTTGCATGGCCAGACTCTGGTGCTGGGCTGCCGAGAGGTGGGAGACTTGCTGCATCTGCGCCGCCCCCATCTGCATGTCTCCCCCGCTGAACATGACAGCTGCAGACAACACACAGTGACACAATTACTGGCGGGTCTAACAATAAAAAGTCTTGATGGCACATGCCTTCACCTGAGACACACATGCACATGCCTGCGTAGTTTGCAACTTTTCCCAAAATATGGGAATAAATGATCCCATACATAGACTACACATCCGTCATAATTAATGAACATCCTAACTGAGATGATTAAGTAGGCTAGGTTACGAGAGACCTAGTTAAAGTTATGTGTTCGCATAAACTATAGTTGAGATTCAATGGTCTGTTGGAATCACCTCGTTCGTTAACAAGGGTTTCTGGGGAAGATTAGCATCACCTAGTTTTACCGCTAGTATGTTGTAGTGCTAGTTCATCTCAACATGTATACAAAAAAAACCAGTGAAATGGACAGATACAATGTAAAGAATGGTAAAAGGTAACTCACCCTGCCCCTGGTGGAAGGTGGGTCTCTGCGGCTGATGTTGCTGCAGCATGTGTCGCCACTCAGGGCTCCCGCTGTGCAGAGAGGGGCCCATCGGCCTCTGAGGCCTGGTGTACTGCAGGCGGGGGCCCCCTCCGGTCACCATGTAACCCCCACCACCTCCCACTGGTCCACCCGCCCCCGGCCTCATCATAGGTCCTGCACCAGACAGTCATTGTTACCACAATATTCTAATTTAATCAACAAATATTAAGTCAACTTAAAAGCCCTATCTCAATAAAAAAACTTTAATCAAAAAAGATAAAATATAAATTTTAAAAATTACTTTTCTCTAAATTGTCCTTTGATTACCTAATTATGAATTCTGAGTACCATTCATTCACTAAAATTAGAATGCTAATATAATAGTCGGTTAAGTCAGACATTAAAAAGGGTCCTTGCATGCAAAAGGTCATGTAGTTATAATTTTTTAGTATGTTGTTAGGACCTATACCAGAAGTAAGAAACCAAGTTTATATGAGTTTTTATAAGTATTTTATCTTAGTAAATAATGGACGTATTGAAGTCATTAGCATCTCAAACTTTAGGAAATTTGGTCCACTTTAAGAGAGGATTGGGCAACATATTCCGTCAAAGGCATACTTCTGAAAGTATGCCTTTGACACTTTTTCACTTTCACTTTTTCACTTTTTTTGCACTTTTTCGGTTTTTGCTAAGTATCTCTGAAGATACTTAGCAAAAACTGAAAAAGTGCAAAAATTTTAATCTTTTTTGGCTATTACGCCAGTAGCACAGACAGGTCTTCCGATGCTACAAAATTGGTTTCTTACTTGTGGTATAGGTCTTAACAACATACTAAACAATTAGAACTACATGATCTTTTGCACGCACAGGAGTTTTATTGACTGGATTATAACAGCTTTCTTTTAAATTCTTGCTCATAATGAAGATATTAGTGTAGCAGACAAACCAGAATATTCAGCATTCTTTAAATAATTAATGGATAATTTGAAAGTTTATACCTTCATATTAACATGATAAATCTTTCAACATTCATTAAAACTCATGTTCAAGCTACGCAAATACAAATCATACTTCGTTAAAGCTACGCGAATACAAATCATACTTCGTTAAAGCTACGCAAATACAAATCATACTTTGTTAAAGCTACGCAAATACAAATCATACTTCGGTTTAACTTTTTTCCAATAAACTATGACAAATTTTGGTAATAAAACTATGAGGAGTTTAATATGTACAATAAATATCAAGAAAATGTAAATATATATTAAACATTTAGACAATTTTGAGACAAATTTAACAGTTTTTATTGGATTAAAGATAACTGAGAAATCTTAAATATTGTGGAAAAAATAGGGACATTTTGATGCTGAAGATGGCTATATCTGTAATATGACCACATTTTCCACCAAGTTAAACTTCTAGCCTTATCCAGTAATTACATCAAAGGCAGATTATCTTGAGTGTAAATATAGTAATGTGTAAACCAATTTTGTAGTACTGTCTTTCATGTTGTAAACAATGTATAAAATCTTAAATAAGGCTAACAAAGTATCCTGTGAACATGAAGCAACATGCCTGATTATGGGGAAGTCAAACACAATCTTGGAAATAAGGTAGAGGATACCCTGGAAACAAAGAGATCCTAGTTGAGGTATTCATGGATATTTTGGGTGCCTTCGACAACGTCGAGTCATTCCGTAGACTGCACTGCAGCACAGCTAGTAAGCTAGTTCCCCCACATGTCCTGGTAGCATAGTAGAATGTTAAGCTAGTAGTATGAAACTTAAGAAGGGAAAAACGGTGGCAAGACATAATTTATAACACCTTATTATTGCATTGAAACTCAAAAACTAAATACAAATATGTAATTTATATACAACGTTAAACTGTACTAAGCAAACTGCAAGTCAAACACCTATAAACCTTGTATTTTAATAAAATGTCTTAGCAAAGTAAAAATATTAGTTATGGATAAATTCTTTACCTAACCGCACAAACCCTTCAGTAAAGCGTTCAATTTAAATACATTAAAATGATTTAAGTTTATCAGCTGTGCTATTTGATATAAAATGAATATAAGGTACGCGATATAAGCTCATCAGCCCCCACTTAGCATCCATAAAGCCAGAACTTATTGAACAAATTCACATTGTGATAGTCAAATAGATATTTGGTGAGTGAAAACAGTTACCCTACAAATGCAACCTATCAGGCTACTGGATTGCAGTTTATTACCCTTTAAAGAGTTATCTGTAATACATCTGAATCTAAACTGTTGGGGTTGGTTACCTGAAGGAGGCAGAGGTTGCTGGGAGATGCGTTGTTGAGGCAGGAAGTTCTGGTGCTGCACCATGGAGGGGTGGAGCTGAGGCAGCTGCTGCTGAGACACCTTGTACTCTGGAGGAGGAGGCCTCACCTGCTGCTGTAATCAACACAGGTACACCAGGTTACGAGGGGTATCGTGTAAGGGGGAGAGAGGTTACTGAGGCAGGAAGTTCTGGTGCTGCACCATGGAGGGGTGGAGCTGAGGTGGCTGCTGCTGAGACACCTTGTACTCTGGAGGAGGTGGCCTCACCTGCTGCTGTAATCACCACAGGTACACCAGGTTACGAGGGGTATCGTGTAAGGGGGAGAGAGGTTACTGAGGCAGGAAGTTCTGGTGCTGCACCATGGAGGGGTGGAGCTGAGGCAGCTGCTGCTGAGATACCTTGTACTCTGGAGGAGGTGGCCTCACCTGCTGCTGTAATCACCACAGGTACACCAGGTTACAAGGGGTATCGTGTAAGGGGGAGAGAGGTTACTGAGGCAGGAAGTTCTGGTGCTGCACCATGGAGGGGTGGAGCTGAGGTGGCTGCTGCTGAGACACCTTGTACTCTGGAGGAGGTGGCCTCACCTGCTGCTGTAATCACCACAGGTACACCAGGTTACGAGGGGTATCGTGTAAGGGGGAGAGAGGTTACTGAGGCAGGAAGTTCTGGTGCTACACCATGGAGGGGTGGAGCTGAGGTGGCTGCTGCTGAGACACCTTGTACTCTGGAGGAGGTGGCCTCACCTGCTGCTGTAATCACCACAGGTACACCAGGTTACGAGGGGTATCGTGTAAGGGGGAGAGAGGTTACTGAGGCAGGAAGTTCTGGTGCTGCACCATGAGGGGTGGAGCTGAGGCAGCTGCAGCTGAGACACCTTGCACTCTGGAGGAGGTGGCCTCACCTGCTGCTGTAATCACCACAGGTACACCAGGTTACAAGGGGTATCGTGTAAGGGGAGAGAGGTTACTAAGGCAGGAAGTTCTGGTGCTGCACCATGGAGGGGTGGAGCTGAGGCAGCTGCTGCTGAGACACCTTGTACTCTGGAGGAGGTGGCCTCACCTGCTGCTGTAATCACCACAGGTACACCAGGTTACGAGGGGTATCGTGTAAGGGGGAGAGAGGTTACCGAGGCAGGAAGTTCTGGTGCTGCACCATGGAGGGGTGGAGCTGAGGCAGCTGCTGCTGAGACACCTTGTACTCTGGAGGAGGTGGCCTCACCTGCTGCTGTAATCACCACAGGTACACCAGGTTACAAGGGGTATCGTGTAAGGGGAGAGAGGTTACTAAGGCAGGAAGTTCTGGTGCTGCACCATGGAGGGGTGGAGCTGAGGTGGCTGCTGCTGAGACACCTTGTACTCTGGAGGAGGTGGCCTCACCTGCTGCTGTAATCACCACAGGTACACCAGGTTACGAGGGGTATCGTGTAAGGGGAGAGAAGGCAGGAAGTTCTGGTGCTGCACCACGGAGGGGTGGAGCTGAGGTGGCTGCTGCTGAGACACCTTGTACTCTGGAGGAGGTGGCAACAAGCCAAATAACAAGGTGAAATGGAAATAATCCTGGGCGTGTTCATCTTTCTTGCCCTGGTCCTTCAGTATTCTTAACAGTATGCTTCAGTAATGCCGTATTTCACCACACTGTTTACAATCTGGACCTTATTTCCAGATATGGTCAGGATTGGCCATGTCTCTCAGCATAATACAACTGCCAAGGAGATTTCTTCCACCTCCTTTTGGATTTAAAATACTTTCTTTCAGTTCATCTTGCAGCACTTGAGGTCAAAAGCAGTGGCGTTAGTAAATTCACTGCCCATGCTGCTATGTTGTTTTTTTTGCAAAAAGTTCAAAAAATTTTGCTCTGCAGCTTGTATTTCTTTCATTATTGATCTCATCTCACTAGATTTGTCACTGTTTGTCACTAGCACATTGTGTGGCAAGGGGCAACTCAGAATAGCCAGAAATGGGTATACCCCCTGGGACGTTGCCCTATTCCAGTTCCCTTAGGCCTTGCCTCCGTTTGCCTGACACCTGTAACCTGACGTGTTGAGGCTCACATGAGGCAATGCTGATCTGACACCATTGCAACCATGCCGCACTCCTGGTCAGGGCTCGAAGTGGGTAGCCTCAAATACTTCCTTACAGACCACCTCGGTAGAGCAAGCTCACAACAACTCCCGCCCCAGTCAGGCAACGAAACAATACTGGTTAATAGTGCCAACCAAAAGGAAGAAAAAAGGAGTAGGAGAAGTTAAGACATACAATTTTCATATCAAATTCAGTTTTCATAATCTAATCCAGTGGCGGCTAATCTACAGGAGCTTCACAATTCAAAATGTAAAAAGTTATGATAATCAGATTCATACCATTCTTCTATTACATTTTACCATTATGCTTTAAGACAATCAGAAATAGAAAGTAGTCCTGTAAAATATATGAAACTGTTTGTTTAACCCTCCAAGTGCCCATTAGAAAATTCCTTAATGTCCAGCAATTATTGGCCATTTTGTAGTCTTTTATTAAAACATTTATAAAATATATAAATTATAACAAATAAGTATAAAGTTGTACATTTTCTTAAAGCTTATTAAATAGGCTATCTAAAAATGTAACTTTTGATGTTCATACCTAATGTTATAGTAACTTGGCATCAGTTCAAATCCAGAAATTAGGAAAAGAAATTTTGTTTTGTTCAGTACCCACATATGTAAAACCACTTTATTCACACTAAATAAGAACATGAAGATATACATTCTGTTCAAAATTTAATGAGGAATAAGAAAATATATAGTTTTGCACAGTTTTACCTAAATAATAAGTCTAAAAAGTCAAATAACCTAAAAACTGGAGGTATTAAAGCCTATATCACCATAACAACAACAACAATCGCAGACGTTTGGAATTCCGTCACAGAAGATACTAAAAATAGCACAAACGGTGGTCATATATAGTCATAATAAAGCCTAGAATCCGCTAATCCCATTGGTATGCTCATTGCCCGTGATCGCTCAGTTGTACGCAGAAATATAACACAGAACTGGAGGCATTAAACTGGCATTAACTGGAGGTATTACCATAACAACAACAAACATTCGCAGACATTTGGAATTCAGTCACAGATGATAATAAAAATAGCACGAACGATGGTCATGTATAGTCATAATGAAGCCTAGAATCCGCTAATCACATTGGTATGCTCATTGCCCGGATCGCTCAATCATATGCGGAAATATTACATAAAACTGGAGGCGTGCAAAGTCGCCCGATATCGGGCGACTGACACTCGGCGGTCAAAAATAGTTGCCCGAAAGCGGGCGAAGGTCACTTGGAGGGTTAACCCCTGTAGTTTTTAAGATACACTGTGTCAAACACTTGTATGTGCTTGCAATATTTACATAATTTAGGTGCTGCTAGGCAACTACTGAGCTGTATTAAGAGGCTCATCGGTATTCTCTGTAAGCCACTTGTAGACATGTCCCCCACCCTAAGGCAAGCAGTGGTCTCGCACATCCCGTGTACAGCGCCAAGAGCAGAGCATTCATTCCACTCCTTGCCACCGGCATGTCATTACACTCAAACTCTATGCTGTTTTTTTTTGTAGTTATCCGTTCTTTTAACCTTACTGATTATAATAACCCATTTAGTACTGTGTCAATAAAAATACATTTTATCGTGTGATTATTATCGATACCGTATAATGACTTGTATAGGGGGTTCACATGATCTTGCGCTATTATGGAAGAGCCACCTAGCGGCTTTACCAGCGTCTAGTCAGTAAAGCTGACCTTCAATAACTCACATCTTTTATAACAGTGTTTTACAGCATTTGTGAAAGGGTTAAAATTGGAAATTAAGTAGTTGTTTTAGCCGCAACATTATGCTGAAAGGCATAGTTTAGACTTATATTTCTAAAAACATTTGTTACTCGACATCTAGACTTGTTCGGCAGACACAAAATAAGAGTTTTCTATTTGGGTTCTTTTAATGTATTTTGGAGTAGCACTATTCAATTAAAAACAAACTATGATGTTGAGAACTTCAAACATATTTTTTTGACAGAGGATAACCTAAACCTCGAATATGGACAACAAGTTATACAGAGAACATCTTGCACTGTTTAAACCAGTAAGATATCCTAAAGCAGATGTGTGAATCTCTCACTCCATTACCTATGATGGACTGAAGCGACGTTACTAATGGTTCTGAAATAACATAGTGTAGCTACATTAGATCTACAATTGTCATTAAATAGAATGAGCCAGTGTGAAAAAGAATAACCTCAGTATATCATTACTTACAACTTAGTAGAAATAACCTAAAAAACTTACGTATAAAACTAATAAGTAATTTTCCTCAATCTTATTATTTTTTACAAAAGGATAAAACATCAAACACACACAAAAAGCTAAAACCACACCCAAACAGACACCTATGAGGTTATTGGCATATAGATCCTAACATAAACAAAACTTTTGTACCGATATCTAAACCTGCTTGAAAACAGTGTTGTTATTTAAAAATAATGGAGTGTTGAATCAAGGGGCAGAAACTTCAATTTAAGTTTGAAGAGTGTTCAAGTGTTAAATATACATTCTGTGTAAGTTTAAGTGGTAAACTATTATTTCTGAGACCTATATGGGTTGGCAATGCCATTTAGACCCTTATCAACCTCCTTGCCAGGAAGGAAAAGGTAGGATTCATGCCTACTTTACCTGGTTAAAAGAAGATTTCCCCATAAATTAACTATTTTGATGTAAATTCCAATACATTGTTAAACACTGTCACGGAATAAATATTATTATTATTGTCTCTTCAATGTGTAAGCAAAGATATGTTAGACTCACCCTAGCATCAACTAGGAAACCAAACTAAAACAAATACAAGAACAATCAAAAGCCCGATTTAAAAATCTTCTATTGATGCCAGAAATGATAATGATCAATAAATCCCATATGATAGATTTGCTAAAAAGTTAATATACTAATGTGTATTAGATTATTTTTGAGCTAATACTTTGAAATGATCATGATTAGTTCTAAGGTATTATTTTACAAAATGGCATATAACATACCTGAGGAAGGCGAATCATCTGAGGATGCATCATTTTCTCTTGCTGATGCTGATGCATCATTTTCTCTTGCTGATGCTGGTGCATCATCTTCTCCTGTGGATGCATCATCTTCTCCTGCTGATGCATCATCTTCTCTTGATGCATCATTTTCTCTTGATGCATCATCTTCTCTTGCTGCATCATCTTCTCCTGATGCATCATTTTCTCCTGCGGGTGCATCATCTTCTCCTGAGGATGCATCATCTTCTCCTGAGCCACCCTATGCCTCTGTGTCAGACTGATGCTCTGACTCTGCGAGACTGAGCAGTAACTGAGTGACTCAGAGGATGAGGAGATGGGACTCATGTAGAGCCCTTGCTGGGCTGCGATGGACACTGCCGTCGAGCCCTTCATGTCCGCACACAGGTTCTGGCTCTGGGCCATGGACACCTGAAATTAAAGCAAAGCAAGTTCTTTATATCAGAACAATGTAGTCAAAATCCACAATATTGTCATTTCCACAACTTTGTAAGGACATATTTAATTGTTAGAGACACTATCTTAAGACAGGAGCGAAATAGAAATAATTATATAGCTATCCCGGAAAACAATGTACTGAGTGAGGAAAAAATTAGCCAAAAGATATGCAAGGAATACTTATACAATAAAAGCCAAAAACCTAAAAAACGACGCACCTCGTGAGCCCAATGGTTAGCATCTTAGATTACGGTGCGAGAGGTCATGGGTTCGATTCCCAGGGTGCCCACATGACTTTGAGAGGTTTGGACCGTTGTCCTCTAAATTGTTAGAGGACAACGGTCCAAACATTGGTTAAATAGAAAATGTGTTAATTTTAAGACAGCCAGAACATGAGATTACAGGTAGCCGCGTTAAATACTACACTGATGGTTAGTTTATTGTTTTCTTTTGGTAAACTAGTAACAAACATACCTAAATATTTGTTCTAACCTCTTTTAATGGGCATGTAAAATAAACGGTATCAGGAAACTTACACATACTTTCTCCCTTTTAGTCTAACTTTAATGAATAAATTACTTTTATTTACTAAATATAGAATACAAAGCACGGTCGAATATACAGAAAATCTTGTAAACAAGTTGTTTTAAAAAAAACCCACCCAAATCCCTGTTTTGGAGGCACTACAGAATCCATTGCTACACAGGTGGTTTTAAGAGGGGAAATGCCCCCTATTCCCCCCCCAGGGTTATTAAGGGGCAACATATTTCGAATTTCCTCTGTTGGTCAATGCTAACTTAACAAGCATATCAAGTTTGAACGAAATTGATCAGTAAATGAGAAAGAAATAGTAATTTTTGTATTCCCATAAGAATAACATTGGACAACGTACTGCGTTTACTGCAAAATGAAAATTTAAATTTTATCCGCAACCAGCAAACGTAGAATAGTAATTCAAATTACTAAATTATTTAGTTTTTTAAGCTCTTTTTAATGGTCAATAGTAATATTTTTTATATTTTTATTTTAATGAAAAATAAAGAATAAACATATTTTTGATGTTTTCTGACCTGTAAATTCTGAACCCAAATTTTTACAGAAATGCGGGTGGTGTAATTTTGTTGGAAAAGTTTAATCAGACGACTAAAGTTTAATCAAAATCGTTAGAGCCGTTTTTGAAAAATTTTCATTTTTAATGTTTTTTGGCGGTTTTTGGGGGATAATTACCCTTAAAAATCTAAAATTTAAAAAATGAAAAACGCCTGGAGATATCGTCGTTTAGTACCTACATACCAAATATCATCAAAATCGGTCCACCTGTGTGGGCTCTAGCTCTGTACACATCCATACAGACAGGCACACAGACATCACGTAAAAATTACTTTTTTGGATTCAGGGAGCACCAAAATGAATATTTCCACTAACAACTCAAATTCAAACATTTTGACGAAAACAATACTTTCTCCATATACTATGTATAGGGGGAGAAAGTAAAAATGGGTGATTTAAAGATTTATCATACAAAATAGAAATTAAGAAACACATTTTTTCAAGAGGGATGAGGTTGTTACTCGGACCTTCTTATCATAATACTGTATTACATTTTTGGTTCCCAACTCTGAGAAAGATAATTCTATAATAAATGTTTACACATAACGTTATTGTATGTTTCATGTCTTCTGGGATATAAAATACAACTTTACCAATGAAGTTAACCAGGTCTTACCTATGTCTGCAATAGTAAACACTATTTTTAATGTAAACATTGTAAAATATGAGGGATATCTTTCTATATCTATAGTAGGCTAAGGTGATTTCTCTAAACAGAACTCCTCAGTTATTTCAGAACTGATTTGACGTATCAATAAAAATTTCCTATAGGGAAGAAGCTATAATCGTAGGTCTCATGGTAAGACTGAAGCACAAGACCATAATAATTTTTTGTTTTGAGGTCCCCAGCTGCCAAAAACACTATTCGTTCAAATTTATATATACATACTAGTTTCATGGTGTATTTTTCGGGTTACATATCGGCCATAAGCTCGGTTCATCTATTCTGGTATTCAAAATCAATGCTATTACCAACTAAAATCAATATCACCAAGATCACCTGTTCAAGTAAACCTAACATTAACTGTCTGTCTGTATGTATGTGTACAGAGCTAGAGCCCTAACCAATGGTCCGATTTTTATGAAATTTGGTATGTAGGTACTAATCCTCAATATCTCCAGGCGTTTTTTTTTATTTTTAATTTTTGATTTTAAGGGTAATTATCCTCCAAAAACCGCCAAAAAACATGAAAAATCAAGATTTCTCAAAAACGGCTAACGATTTTGATTAAACTTTAGTCGTTTGTAGAACTTTAGTTTTCCAACAAAATGAAACCCCCCGAATTTCTATAAAAATTCGGGTTCAGAAATTACAAGACTTAAAATATCAAAAATTCAGTTTTTTGGATAAAAAACAAAAACAAAAACATAAATATAAAAAATATTACTATTCACCATTAAAAAGAGCTAAAAAACCTAAATAATGTAGTATTTTGAATTACTATTCTACAATTACTGGTTGCAGATAAAATTTAAATTTTCATTTTGCGGTAAACGCTGTACGTCCAAGTTATTCTTATGGGGTAACATGTTATTCTTATGGGGTATACAAAAATGACTATTTCTCTCTTATTTATTGATCAATTTCGTTCAAACTTGATATGCTTGTCAAGGTGCTTGATAGCATTGACCAACAGAGGATATTCTAAATATGTTGCCTTGTCGAGAGGGGGGGGAATAGGGGGAATTTCCCATCTTAAAACAGCGTGTGTAGTGATGGATTCTGTAGTGCCTCCAAAACAGGGATTTGGGTGGATATTTATTAAACAACTTGTTTACAAGATTTTCTGTACATTCGACCGTGCTTCTTTGTATTCTATATTTAATAAATAAAAAGTAATTTATTCATTAAAGTTGGGCTAAAAGGGAGAAAGTATGTGTCAGTCTCCTGATACCGTTTATTTATAAATATAGACATATCTATACTTATAAAAAAGGATGTTGGTTTGTTTGTTTGTAAATATATTTAAAGTTTAAGAACTTGGACACCGTTAGACAGGTTTGCCATGAAACTTGGTACACACACATATATATATATATGTACAATTTAACGGAGAAGGTTTTTAAGCCATCCATTTTGTTCTAACTCAATTGGGTTCCTCCCAAGAGGCCCAAAAGGGATCCCATATAAACCTTATGGAAAGATATTGTTGTTTAAATAAAAGCTAATGAATGACATGTTTACTTGAACAGGTGATCTTTGTGATATTGGTTTTAGATGGTAATAGTCAAAGGCTTGACAATCTGCAGGGTAACAGCTAGTATATATATATATGTGTGTGTGTGTGTGTGTGTGTGTGTGTGTGTGTGTGTGTGTGTGTGTGTGTGTGTGTGTGTGTGTGTGTGTGTGTGTGTGTGTGTGTGTGTCCGTTGACTAGATATCTTTTGGAAAAAACATCTGATTTCGAAGAAATTTGGCAGAAAACATGTAAAGCAACATTAACATGACTAAGTTGGAAAACCAGAAAGATCGGACCATGGGCAGGGGGTTTTAAATTTTCCAAAAATCAGTTTTTTGAATTTTTCAAACTAAAATTTAAAAAAAATCAATTTTGGTGGTGACAATTATATAGAGCTTAAAAAAATATGGTATTTTGAATTATTAACCTAGGTTGAGTGGTTGCGGAGAAAATCCAAAAAATGTGTTTATAAAATCTCCCATGTTTCAATCTTATGGGAGAAAGGTTTTAAGCTTTTCCACAGTTAATTTTACGTAAACTTAACATTTACTTTTACCAATCGGTTAAGCTCTACAAAACAATCATTAGTGAATTTCCTTTGGAAAGTGAACTATTGCATGACCCGCACAGTGAAACTTAAGCCCAGGACCACCATAGAAGTTCCTAACGTGACCCCCTGAACACGTTTTGGGGGGTCATTCAAAATTTTATATATATATATATATGTAGCGGTCATATTTTTTGTCTGATTTACTTCAAATTTGGTAGGGACGTTCCTTTCTGCAATCAGTTGGACAAGTTCGTTGGGCAAAACAATCGGAAAACTCTAAACCCCTTTTTTGGGATTAATATTTCAAATTTTGAGTTTTTAGGCCCAAAAAGGGTCAAAACAGCCACGTACGTAAAATTAATGCATATAAAAAGATGGGAATTAGTGAGGCGAAAGTTTTAAGCCCTCTCTCGATATTCTACCATACATATTTACCGAGTTATTAAAGAAAATGTGTTTTGACTAAACACAGAACGTTGTCTTATGGGGGGTTTACAATAAAAAAGCCTGTTATTCCTTTGTTAGAGTAATTTTATTATCACCAGCAACCTCACGCCTACATTCAAGCCTGTCTGGACCTTCTCCTAACATTATAATGCGCAAAATTGTATCCCCAGCTTTGCAGGTAAATTAAACCAGGAGCATCAGAACAGCCAAAAAATCACTCTTTTCAGATTTTAATAAAAATTGGAATGAATGTATGTTTTTACACTGATTTTGAGTTTTAAAAGTTTTTAAGTGGAAATTCACTTTCCTCACGTCAGCGTGCTGCGTGCGAACTCGTTTTGATGTTTAAATTGTGATTCTACGTCCATTCATTGCAGAGATATTCAAAGTGCTAAACACAGTACGTTGTCCTTAAAGAGAATAATTCAAATTTGATATCTCGATTATTTAATGTACATTGATGAAACTTTGTATGTGGCTTCATCTAGTACTGGTATTTTGATATTTGCACACAAAAATGATGTTTTGTTGATTGTACCCATAGCAGCAAACCTGCATACTCAGCCCTAATGTTATTTTCATGGATAACAAGTAAAGTATTATATCTCCCTTGATTATGAACATAAATAATTAAAACTTGGTAACTTGGTACGTAGCTTCACCTGGTTGAGTTATTTTGATGATTGCATCAAAAAATATTTATTATATTTCTTGTTACAGCAACCCTGCATACTCATCCCTAATTTTATTCTTATGTTATGAGAATAATTAAATTTCTATATATCACTTATTAATAAATGTATTTTTATGAAACTTGGTAAATGGCTTTATGTGGTAGTGAGAAACATATTCATGCATTGGAAATTCGCTTAGTATGCAGGTTTGCTGCGACGGGGGTATGACATTTTACTTTATTTAAAAAAAATTATATTTTTTAAATTTGTACACATTTGTTTGTTTCTTCCACTGATGGTGTTCCCCATAGTGGGAAGGAAGCGTTTGGATATAATAAATAATTAGTGCTTAAAAATGGGAAGCTCAGTAATGTCCCCCTAGTTGAATTGCTATCAATTTTATTCAGCCATTTTATAAACTCTTTTAAATAGGACTGACTCTTCGACCCTTCTATCCATGTGTGTTGAATCTTGAAACATTGAAGATTACTGGGTATGCCAATTTGACCAGATCCCTGTTGGTGAATTTCCCCTATGGGGAAGAAGCTATTACTGTAGGTCTCATGGTAATACTTAAGCCTGAGACCATGGTAACAACTTTTTGTTTTGAGGTCCACAGATGCCAAAAACACAATTTTTTCAAATTTGTATGTGTGTATATATATATATATATGTGTGTGTGTGTGTGTGTGTGTGTGTGTGTGTGTGTGTGTGTGTCCGTAAGCACGATAACTCTCGTAAAAAAGGTCTGATCTTAATATTTGGTGCAAATGTGTATAGCACCATTTATTTGAACGAGTTTGAAAACCAGACGAATCGCACAATCCGAAGGGGGGTTTTGTGCCCCCAAAATGTTTTTTTTGGGGTTTTCACATGTAATTTTTATTTAAATCAAATTTTAATTTATACCATAGAATTCAGCTTAAAAAAACAAACAATTTGTTATTTTGATCATTACACGCTACGTCAATCGGTTACTGAGATACTGAAAGTGCTAAACACAGTACGTTGTCTAATACTATTTTTATGGAGAAAAATCAAAATTTTATATCTCGCTTATTTATTAACATACACTGACGAAACTTGGTATATGGCTTCATCTGGTTGTGGTTTGTTGTTGTTTGCATAAAAAACAATTTTTCGCGTATGGTTCCCGTGGTAGCAAACCTAGGTACTCGGTCCCCATGTTATTCTTATGGAGAATAATTAAAATGTTATATATCGCTTATTTATCAATTTATATGGATGAAACTTGGTTTGTGACTTCACTTTAATGAGTTCTATTGATATTTACATAAAAACCCATTATTTTGTGTTCCTTGTTGCAGCAAACCTGTGTACTCATCCCCAATGTCATTCTTATAGAGAATAATTAAAATTGTATATATCGCTTATTTGTGAATATATTTTAATGAAACTTGGTATGCAGCTTTATGTGGTATTAAGAGATATATTATGCATTGGAAATTCACTGAGTATGCAGGTTTGCTGCGACGGGGGCATTTGACTTATTGTTACTATAGCATTAATAAGTAGAGGTGGATTATCAAACATGAGTCTGGATTAGCAAACTATTGCCTTAGGCCGGATTTCACCAATGAGTCTGGATTAGCAAACTATTGCCTTAGGCCAAATTTCACCAAACTTTTACGTGGCGTTAAAGCCCGGTTAAGACAATTTGAATGCTAGTTCAGTATTAACTATTTGTTTATTTAAATTCAGACTGAAATAATTGAATTGTTTACCTGAATCATAACGTCACTTACATTTTAAGCAAAAACAAACTTTGAAACTAGTGTGCAAAATGCAACAAACAGGGTTAATATATTTAGAAGTCTCGTCTGAGATAAAAAGTGAAGCCAACATGGTCGACCGCCATTTTCCACAGGTACCAATCAAATCCTTTCTTCACAAGTTAAATGTTTGTCAAGTGACTGTCATATAACTTGTGAAGGAGAGGATTTGTTTGATTACCATGTTGGGAGCAGAGTTGACAGAGGAGCAAATGGCGGTCTCCATGTAGGCTACACTTTTTTACATGAGGCGAGAACTCTAGATATATAACCACGTTGAATTCAACGTCTGCATTTGTTCTATCCGTTTTTTACACTCATTTATATTGAGGTGTGTTCTAATTAGGTCAATTAAATACAATCCGATGAGAATGGAGATCCATACATGGATCAATTATATTTAAATATGCAGTTTTTCTTGAGGGACAGATACCGAGTCTCTTTTCCTCTTATTTTTTCATGGTCGCCGGTTGTTGAAGCATTATAACAAATCAAAAGGACAAAATAAACTAATAAAGATGATTATGTTTTTAATCAAAGTGTGTTTCAAAACAACTTTGCAACAATTTGAGGCTAGTAATAATTGTATGGTGTGTGAGTACTCAAAAATTTGAGTATTTTGGCAAAGTATTGAACTACTTCGACTTGAGTTTTAAAAATTACTTGAAAGTTCGAGCGAGTATTTCCCACCGATCACCGGGCGATTGCGACCTGCCAAATCGTATAGTAACGGCAGCAAATGACAATCGCACCACATAAAATCGACCATAATAAAACAAGCGAACGTGTTTAAATGACGACCGGACCGCGTAATATCGGAATTAATTGAAGAAGCTACAATCGTAATCTTCAATGCAGGGGCGGATTTAAGCACAGGCAGCCTGCATGATCCATACTTGACTTGGTTCATTCATAATATGACTGACTGAATTTTGATTTTGTTTTTCATTCATAATATGACTGACTGAATTTTGATTTTGTTTTAAATACTGTTTAAAATAGCTATGTTGGACTTGTTTAATAGCGCTTATTAATAATTCCACACCAACTTCCAAATCCTCCAGTCTACTACATTCTTTAAATTTGATATTACCTTTAATATCTTGAATTATCATCTCTATGTCTTCTTGTGCAACAACATCATCCCACACATTGTTGTGGAAACTTAGATTTCCTAGGAGCCCGCACTACACAGTACTACATTCAAAAGGCTCATCCAAGACAAAAAAAGGTCACCAACATGTACCGGAACGGCAAGGGCCCGCACCACTGGTTGAGCCTAGAGGCCCCGGCTCCTAAATCCGGCCCTGCTTAAATTTAAATCGTCGTCGGCGCCACTGTTCGTGGTATGGTCGCGACATAGGACCATGGTTTTGGCGGTTTTCCATCATAACTATTGCGAAACTCATCGGAAGACGCTACACATAATACTATCCGGAAAAATTACTTTACCACGGACTATTGGCTGTAAACGACGACGGAAAACATAATATCGGCCAAAAATTACTAGTACAGACTATCAGCGATGTTCGGACCAAGTTATATTGAGGAAGTAGCAACTGAACCGTGTTTTATCGGCCGAAAATGACGGTCAAACCATGATTTGTTTGTCAATAATAAACAGTATTGAGTTTACTGGCCCAAATATGCATTGATACTCAGATTAGAAACCATGTTTGGAATATCAAATCTGGAATGTTATCCAAATCCCATTACACTATTCTTAATTATCAACAATATATTGCTGACGGCAAATTCTCGCTCGAAAAAACTCGAAACTCAAGAATAATATTGGCACTACTCGACTTGATCCACACCATTAACTATTTGCTATGAAATATCACATGTTTTACAGTACCTAATTTAAAAATACAATAATTAACAGATGCCAACTAGCGTTAGTTTTGCATTGGTGAAATCCAATTTTCTTTAACTGATGCTAATACAGAATTCAGTTTTAACCGTTAATTTAACTAGCCTTAATGAAAGTTTGGTGGAATCCGGCCTTAGTGTCAGTGACAAGGTCCTCGTTACAACTGATGATCATTAGGCTAAACCATCCTTGAGAACTTACATTTCAAGTAAATACAATACTAACAATCATAAAACTTAAAGTTAGATTGCATAAGCTATATATAATTAGAGTATTTAAAACAAAATCAAAATTCAGTCAGTCATATTATGAATGAAAAACAAAATCAAAATTCAGTCAGTCATATTATGAATGAACCAAGTCAAGTATGGATCATGCAGAGTGTCATGGTGTGTCGCAATGTGTATTGAGTGAACCAAACATAACCCTGTGCCTGTGGAGTGGTGATGTGCCATGTACAATAAACAAGTGAACCAAACGTGGAATGTGTATCAATGTATATTAGTGAGTGCGAGTGTGATAACTGAACGTGGCACGTGCAGCAATGTTGTCGTGTGTCGCGCTCTGTAGCGAGTGCGGGTGGTGAGTGAGTGACCACCTGTAGCCGGCGCGCCGGATGTGTGCGCGTGCGTGCGTGTGAGTGTGAGTGAGTGCGTCTTCATCGTCCAGCTCGACCTCTGTTGTCGGGTCTCCTATAGTCTTGGTTCTAAGTTGAATGCACCTATTATAGCTCCTAGGCTCTTTACGTCAACCGAGTCTTTTGTCACTGACTTATTTCCTAAATTTGTTGCCTCCTGCAAAGCTAAGCAATACAGTAAAACCATGCTACTACATAAATAAACCAACGGTAATAGTTCAATGGTTCAAGGAGTGTTTCCCCATGCAGTATGAACGGGGGATAGATAGGGGTTCCTTAGAAATAGGCTATTGAAAATATATATGGTAAACAGGTCTGCCCTTCCTTCCGATTTCCCACCCTTTCCCTTAAACTAAAGTCAGGACATAAGTCTACCCCTCCTCAACGGATTACGGTTCATTTTAAAGATCTAAAATATTGCTAGCTATTTCAATGAGCATAATTTTGATATCACAAATAATCCCACACAAAATCGTAAATATTGAATATTTAGGAATTGTTTTGATTAATTATTATTTGTGATAGCGAAGTTTTGCTAACTGAAATCGCTAGGCATATTTTTGCTCTTTTAAATGAGCCATAAATAAACGATATCGGATAATCCGTTGAAGAGGAACAGGCAGAGGGGGCAGGAGGTTGAAGTTAACATTGACTTTGAAGGGGGAGCAGGTAAAAATGTGAAAGGTTTCGTGAGTGGTGACTGGTTCGTTTACACCGTAGAACATAGAACTAACTATAACAGTCAGTGACCAATGGAGCAAGCTTTTTACAGCGTCAATGAATGAGTTTCTTACTCATCGGTGGGAAGCAGGGGCCTGAAATTGATGGACCGGGGCTTAAAGGGCATCACAATTTCGAATTAGCGTATGAGTGGGATATGGGTGCATAACAAATGTATATGTCTGGTTGCATGAATGGAAAAAGTAAACAGATAAAATTTAACTCACTTTACGTTTCCATGCAAAAATGCATTATTATTATTTTTTATAGATCGAGTTCCAGACAGCTGACAGACGAGGGCAGACAGAGTAATTACCGAGTGCGGGCGTCTAACAGACCAGAGCAGACAAATTAAAGATTGAGTTCCATGCGAATTAATGGCTGTCGGTACGTCCAGAGTGCACGCAGATTCTGATTCCGATTCCGATTTTCGGCGCCAGGAATGACGGACGTGGTCATAGTGGTCGCCGGAAGCCGAGTCCTTGCGCAGGTACCTGCTTACCGGAATGAATTCTTCATTCTGGTTTCAGATTCGGTTTCAGGTAGCGCTCGTTCGGCTCTGCTATAACTGGCTACAACACCATTAATATGCAATAAATACATGATGTGTTATATGTGGGGCCTGTACTTATACAATGTCTAACTACGTTATATTTTACAGCTTTTCTACGAGTGATTTCTTTCCCAAAATGTAGTTACCGTAAAAGTTTCGGGTTTAATTTTACAATATTCAAAGAATCGCACTCTGTAATTTCGTAGTTGAGGGAAAAAGAGTATGATATTCACCAAATTCACCCCTACACTTATTAATATCATGAACACCTTTTTTCACTGGCTGTAACTTCACGTTAACTAACACCTTTCTGGCGCGTTCTCTGCTTCCCGAGTCGGCGAAGTATTCCTGCCTCCACTGTGGCCACCACCAGGATATCTGACTCACATGAAACACGCGCCGGGAAACTGAATCTGAATCGGAATCTGAATCGGTGTGCACTCTGGACGTACCGTTAAACCAGAATGAAGAATTTATTCCGGTAAGCAGGTACCTGCGCGCGTGCTCGGCTCCCGGCGGCCACTATGGCCACCTCCGTTAAAATACAAGTGCCATTCCTGGCGTCGAAAATCGGAATCGGAATCTAAATCGGCGTGCACTCTGGACGTACCGTGAGTGCGGACGTCTGACAGACTCGGACAGGTAGATTAATGACGGAGTAGTTTTAACCCCGTCATGTCGACGATCCCCGCATACATTAAAAATATAGGCCGCGTTTGCACTATGTATCAAATCCTGCTATTTATACAATTTAGCAAAAGTTACATAACAGCTACCAAATGTAGAAAAACTCCCTACCGGAAAGTATGAAGCACAACTTCTGCTATCCATTTGCAGTTGGTTAAGATAAATATAAATCGGTGCTACATCTAACTTTGCTACCTAAGTGAAGTAATATGCAATATTTCGTCGCCAATAGCATCTACTTAGGCATGTAACATTTTCTGCTAGTTCAGCGTTCTAGTCTCGTGTGCGCGTAGATTACAAGACTGCTCTGTATTGCTTTTTTATTTATTTTTTAATGGAAGGATTAGTAAATGACAAGTGTGGGTTCGGGATGCGAGTTTGTAAAATCCGTAACAAAAAGTAACATGACACGTGAACGAATTGAATGGCAAATGAAAATGGGCACAGCGGAGGTAGAAAGGAAAAGGTGATTTATAAAACAACTAGCTGATGTACCCGTTCTTCGTACAGGGGTTGTCCTTACCCGTTCTAAAGTCAATGCAATTTGAATTTTAGTTAGCTTAAAACAGCTGTTCTTGCTTCTACTCTCTAAGCTGTCAAATGGAAGTGTCCTCAGCTGTTCGCATTACAGTGTCTGAATGTTTACTTTCTTCTGAAATGTAAACATTGAAACTTAGGACGTTCACAGGGCGTAGCCCGAGGGGATTTTAATGAAGTGAATAGGCCTATGTGTTGCATGGGTTCAAGATCTACCTTTGTGTAAAGTTTCAGCCCAGTCGGTTCAGTATATTTTGCGTTCACCCAAACATCAGATAAGACAGACAGACAGACAGACAGACAGGCAGACAGACAGACAGAAACCACCTCTTCTTTATAATATTATAGATTTCATAGGTCTTTCGACAAGAAATGCTGTTCTACATCTTTTCTACGCAGCATTTATGATACTGGGTGCGATTGTTTGCTTTATGTAGACTACTACATATAGCATGGGCCCAAGAATTACTAGATGCATAACATGTTATAGTATAACTTTGCTATATTTAACAAAGTTATATCAATCAATGGTTATATATACCAAAAGTTATACAGCAGGTTTTGAAACATACGTAAACGCGGCTTATACGTAGTTCTACCAAAAGAGTCAATGTCAATGTCATTCAAGACCTCGGAAGAACGTGTTTGAAGCAGAAGTTAAAACCCAACAAAAATATCTATCTACAATTTGTAAAGGTACATTTGTACAATAGTTCTCAAAAATCACGAGCTATCCCAATCAATCTCAGAGGTCGACAACTAGCCGTTGGGTAAGTAAGTGGCTTCATGACTTAGTGAAGTACCATTTGAAATTCGCTGAGTATACAGGTTTGCTGCAACGGGGGTATTTACAGTTACAATTTTCCCACATTTAGTGTAGGTAATATACAATAATGCCGAAGTTTAATAGTGTGAAAGTTTAAGGACGATTTTGTAAAAAAGTGGAAACTAAGAAAAATAAGACGCTTCCATAATTTAGGCTCAGTGTAATGGGTGTAGAGTGTGCAATAGCTGTGCTTTACGCAAATATTGTATTACTATATTAGGATAATTATAAGACTAAATACCCCCGTCGCAGCAAACCTGCGTACTCAGCGAATTTCCAATGCATTGATATGTTTCTCACTAGTACATAAAGCCACTCACCAAGTTTGACAAAAATACATTCATAAATAAGTGATTTACTACATTTTTATTTATTCCCCATAAGAATAACATTAGGACTGAGTACGCAGGTTTGCTGCAACGAGGAAGATAAGAAATGAGTTTTTATGCAATTATCAATATAACTGAACCAGGTGAAGCTACTTACCATGTTTTATTAATTTATGTTCATAATTAAGGGAGATATAAAACTTTACTTATTCTCCATAAGAATAACATTAGGGCTGAGTATGCAGGTTAGCTGCTACGGGGACAATCAACAAAACATTTATTTTTTGTGCAATTATCAATATACCAGTACAACATGAAGCCACATACCAAATTTCATCAATATACATTCATAAATAATCAAGATATCAAATTTTATTTATTCTCCATAAGGATAACATTGGACAACGTACTGTGTTTAGCACTTTGAATATCTCTGCAACGGTTTGACGTAGAATCACAATTTAAACACCAAAATGATTGTTTTGTGGAGCTGAAGTGATTGGTAAAAGAAAATGTGAAGTTTAAAGTAAAATTAACTGAGGAAAAGCCAAAAACCTTTTTCCCATAAGATTAACATGGGAGATTTTATGAGCATGTTTTTTTGGATTTTTTCCGCAACCACTTAACCTAGGTTAATAATTCAAAATACCATATTATTTGTTTTTTAAGCTCTATAACATGGTCTAAACATAAATTAAGTGTTTTAAAAATTGTAGGGTAAAAAATACAAAAAACTGATTTTTGGAAAATTTAAAACCCCCATAAACCCCCCTTCCCATAGTCCGATTTTTCTGGTTTTCGAACTTAAAGTCATAAATGTCAGTTTACACATTTGAGCCAAATTTCATCGAAATCGGACGTTTTTTACTCAAGTTATCGCATTCACGGACACATATATAGATATATATAGAGATATATATAGATATATATATATACATATATATAAATTTGAACGAATAGTGTTTTGGACATCTGGGGACCTCAAAACAAAAAGTTATCATGGTCTCGGGCTATAGTCTTTCCATGAGACCTACGGTAATAGCTTCTTCCCTATAGGGGAAATTCGCTAAAATGCACTATTTTAGTGAGGATGTTGTCCGGGGGGCCCGCGGAGGCCCGGACCCCTTTTCCCACAGGGGCATTCCATACCTCCAACCTCCCTGTTGTACCTGTGTCGCAGTCCCGTGTTTTTCTCTTGCCAATCTTGCCACTCTATTCGCATTGAGATCTCGCAGAAAAAGAGCCAGACGTTTTGAAAATCTTACATTATAATCACCTGACTAACTAAATAAAATAATTCAATACGACTGACATTTGAACTCTGAAAGACCATGGGACGGAGCCCTGGAGGTATATGTGTACCCCAAAAGCTACATCTGAATAGTAAGAGCTTTTGATCGATATCAAACATGTACATGCATCACTGACTTCTGCATGCAAATTAATTAATAGTTATAGAGGCCTGAAATCGTCGAAAAATCAATTAAATCAAAACAAATTCTTTTAACACTCATAGAGGATTATACGTAGAAAATAAACAAAAGAGAACGTATAACAATGCTAATAAATACTCCCGTTTATTTTGTTTTTATTTGGAACCCTACAGTTGTGTCAAATATACATCGATATAATGTCACCAATGACTTCATTCGGAGTAAAAATTAGCGCAGTATCATTTCTGATAATTATTTTCGGCCCTATCGCGCGCGCTACTGTATATCTTATAATATACATCGATATAATGTCACCAATGACTTCATTCGGAATGACAATTAGCGCAGTATCATTTCTGATAATTATTTTCGGCCCTATCGCGCGCGCTACTGTATACCTTATAATATACATCGATATAATGTCACCAATGACTTCATTCGGAGTGACAATTAGCACAGTATCATTTCTGCTAATTATTTTCGGCCCTATCGCGCGCGCTACTGTATACCTTATAATATACATCGATATAATGTCACCAATGACTTCATTCGGAGTGACAACATACGCGTGCGCACGGTGGGTGCCGTGGGTGCCGCGGCAACCACGGTAGCTACAAACAGGGCTTGAGGGGAGCGCCAAAATAGTTGATTAAATAAATGTTTAGATGTTGGTATGTTAAACAAATTATGATTAATGTAAGAAATAAGTATAAAATAATATGTACGTTTTTGCTTAAATAGTAAGTAATACTGGGATTGGGACTTTTATTGAAAAAGTTAGGTAGTATTTACAAATTCAATTAAAATTGACGTACAATACATGAACTGACATCTGAATTTTCGCTTGACGATCGACAGATTCTTTGGAAACCAAGTGTCGGATGTAAGTATAATACAAATACCTAAAGACGGCCACACACCACCGGACTTTTTCCCGAACAAGACATCGGACCGAGCAGGATTTGGGGTCGAAGGGAGAAAATCCGGTAGTTATTGGGGCCTCCGAACCATACACTAGCGAACATTACACCGAACCGAGCCCCAACGCGAACACTGATTTGTTCGTGGTGCCTTTTGAAAGAAACTAGCCCCGAATCTAACACCGAACCGAACCTCGACATTAACATTTTCGCGCGAACCACAACTTTCTTTCTCGGTCAGGCGTTCAATTGATGAACAACTAGCTGCAGCGGCTTACATATATATCAGCCATGTTCTTCGGAAGAAGAAGTAAGACCGTCGCTGGTAGGAAACCAAGCTTCTCCAACAAAGAGAAGAGATGGAAGTGTAACTTTGTTGGGACAACTGAAGTTTCAGCAAGTGAGTGGACACTATAAGAATTTCACGAGAATCTCCCCTACAGATTTTTAGTTCTTGATCAATCTTATAGGAAGTGAGTGCGCTCGAGGAGGCACGAAAACGGTCCCGTTAATGCAGAAATGTATCAAATTCCACAATATTGGCATCTTCTTGTAGCACTCCATGAGAAGAAGATGGTCATCTTCAGACCTCTCTACGTTAGACTCCCAATAGGCACTCACTTCACTCAATAAACACTATTAACTGGACACGACATCACTGCCGGGTAACAAAAACCACTGTCTTTGGAGCCAACGAAGGAACTGACGCAGGCAAGCGTTGGGCCGCAGTGGCCGGTGTTCACGGGGATGTTCGGGAATCGCCATACACTACCGAACCCCGACGCGAACATCATCGCGAACATTTCTTTGATGTATCACCAGAAAACCGACTCCAGGTGGTTCGCCCCCAACCAATTGTGGTTCGCCCAGAAGTTCGCGTCGGACTTCGGAGTCCACCTTACACTAGCGAAAGTTCGCGCGACAGTTCGCGTCGGGGTTCGGTTCGGCGTAAGGTTCGCTGGCGGGTTTACATCGAATAAGACTTCGGACCGAGCACCGAGCGCTCTCGAGGCGGTTTTTTGAGGAAATATCAAAGAAAGATCGGTCCGATGTCTTGTTCGGGGTTCGGTAGTGTGTTGTACCTCCATTCGCTGCTCCGAGCGCCGTCCCGAGTACCGTCACGAGTGCCGTTGGGTTCTGTCGTTCTTTCACCTTTTCCATACTAAATTAAAATATAGTAAATATTTGACAGCATTGAGTTCATCCCAAATTCCATGTTCCAAAGCAAGCATGCTCAGCAGTTTCCGCGTTGCTCGTGCACGATCGGACTTTTCGGACATCTCCAAACTCCGGCATCCCATCCGACGCGACCAGACAACGACGGCTGTCACGCAATGATCGGTTTCCATCGGCCGTTTTTGGAATTAATAAAAGAAAAACTAAATATTTTAGGAAATATTCCTTCACCAGAAAAGTTGAAAAGTAAGCATAATAATAGCTAAACGTAGGCTGTGTTTATGTTTTTGTCTTAAAACAAAACTTTCTGTTTTATCTTTTGTTAACAACATATGAAACATTTTATATACTTACATTTGTGAAATAATTTGGTTTATTCCCAACATTTTCTTATTAGGCTATGTCGTTGTCTTATCCATCGTCTTACTTTGAAAACTTAGTAAATAAAATACTACTACAGAAGAATAAGTTTGGCTATGATTTCTTTGATTACATCCCTTTTTTTACTCTGGCTTCCTGACCCCAAAACAAACTGCTATAGGCCCATATCCAAGAACAAATTAAAAGTAACAGTTTTAACAGTGAAGTAGAATAAGATCGGCCATGATTTCTTTGATTATATCCTGTTATTTTCTCTAGCTTTCTAACCCCAAAACAAACTACTGTATCCAAGTACAAATTAAAAGTAACAGTTTTAACAGCGATTTTTAATAGCCACGCAGCTTAAAAACTACTCCTAGAGTTCCTCAAAATAGACAAAACCCCACTATTTTGCTCCTCATTTTCCAAGATTTTTCACCTGACCCCCCTTCCCACCCCCGGTTCCATCCATCCCATTTTCATAGAATCCAAATCTGGTCACCTTTTTACCAATATACCTCGCCGTCTTTTTATTCATTGTTAAGCGGGGATTTATAGGAAAAGTAAATGTCATAATAGTTTAAATTTTGAGTATAAATAGTAATAGTACTTTCATACTTTCATAACGCTATTTATTTGAACTTAACTTTTCACTTTGAGTGCAATGCGAAAAGTAAAACAATATAAAAATATCAATATAAATAATAATTTAATCGCTATCATTAGTTGGATATAGTACAACCAAGTATATTTTTCTGAGGAAAGATCAATTCTGTGATGATACTGTATTCTTGTATTTTAGCCATTTTAAAAAGTGCTTGGTACCCTATTTCAGCTGATTGCTAATTGTTATATTGTTTTAAAAACCTTTAAGACATACTATTTTATCGAGAAATCGGAGTGACGTGCAGCCGTCCGGCCTGAGCGTAATCTAATTTTTTTAGAAGGTAATACAAAACCAGTAACATTATGATATAATATTATATGTATCTATATGTAAACCAAATATACCTATGCAGATACAATGTTTAAAAACTGAATAAGATTAGCACATATTTGTGTCAAGGAGGAGTTAACTATTAGACTACATACAATAATAATTGACGTATTCAATTATTTGGCAGATAATTAAGTTCTTAGAGCTGCATGATTTTTTGGGGGGGGGGGCGGGGGGCGCATTTTTCGGCTCTGGCACCCACGCTGACCGGACTCTGCGCACGCCTATGAGTGACAATTAGCGCAGTATCATTTCTGATAATTATTTTCGGCCCTATCGCGCGCGCTACTGTGTACCTTATAATATACATCGATACAATGTCGCCAATGACTTCATTCGGAGTGACAATTAGCGCAGTATCATTTCTGATGATTATTTTCGGCCCTATCGCGCGCGCTACTGTATACCTCATAATATACATCGATATAATGTCACCAATGACTTCATTCGGAGTAAAAATTAGCGCAGTATCATTTCTGCTAATTATTTTCGGCCCTAATGCGCGCGAAACTGTATACTGTACTTTCTAAACGTCAAAATGAGGGGATTTGGTAGTAACAAACAAAATAATGTCACGAGCCCGGGAATATACACCAGCCTGGTAGCTTTTTATAATAGGCTTCACTCGTGAAACGCTATAAAATCGAGTAAATACAGTACAACATATGTTATCGCAACTCTTGGGGGCTCGGAACGGCGATCATATGCTAGAAATCATGTTTCCATAGTTGTTTTACTACTTATTCCGTTATGTTACACATTGTGCGTGGTGGCGGTGGCGATCAGCTGTGTGCTCGGACCTGGCTCGGACGGCGACGCGACGGTGACGTGGTAGCGTCGGCATTTCCTGCCTTCCAGCGCTACCGGCCAGCTGACCGTTCAGACTCACTGAGCAATTGACAATATCCGCAACGTGGGATACTACCATTCTTTACACGACGATAGTTAAGATATAAGCTTGCAATTTTAATATATCTTTGACTTTATAACAGTACATAAATAAAGTCCTTAATACAATAGTATAAATTAAATACGCGCTAAACTCTTTAGCAACTGACCCTGTAGAACCCGTAGACGAAGGCAGTATTCGTTCAACCTCTTATCTCCACACCCTGATATTAGGAATCGCTGTAGATATTAGGCCACCACACACAAACCTAACCGTGGCGAAGGAGATCGCACAAGGCACTAGACAAAACAGGAATTGGTTTTCTCTAATCAGTGATGTCAAATTTCTGTTGGTGCAAAACACACTAGACAAAAGTAACTGGATCTTTTTATTGCCGGCCTGAGGTTTGATGGATCGCAGAAGACACTAACACTGGACAAAATTCTTGCAACCATTATCACTGTCTGAGGTTTATGGATCGCAGAAGAGACTAAAACTGGACAAAAGTCTTTCGACCATTACCACTTGCCTAAGGTTTGATAGATCGTAGAAGGCACTAGCACTAGACAAAAGTCTTGCAACTATTATCACCAGCCTGAGGTTTGGTAGATCACAGAATACACTAGCACTAGACAAAAGTCTTGCAACTATTATCACCAGCCTGAGGTTTGGTAGATCACAGAAGACACTAGCACTATACAAAAGTCTTGCAACTATTATCACCAGCCTGAGGTTTGATAGATCACAGAACGCATTAGCTCTAGACAAAAGTATTTAAACCATTACCACCTGCCTCAGGTTTGATCGATCGCAGAAGACACTAAAACTAGACAAAGTTTAGCAACCATTGTCACCGGCCTGAGGTTTGTTGATGGATCGTAGAAGACACTAGCACTAAAACAAAAGTCTTGCGACCATTACCACCGGCCTGAGGTTTGGTAGAGCACAGAAGACGTTAGCACTAGATAAAAATCTTGCAACCGATCACCGGCCTGAGGTTTGGTAGAGCACAGAAGACGTTAGCACTAGATAAAAATCTTGCAACCGATCACCGGCCTGAGGTTTGGTAGAGCACAGAAGACATTAGCACTAGATAAAAATCTTGCAACCGATCACCGGCCTGAGGTTTGATAGTTATCCTCACTAAAACAAAGCACTAGACAAAGGTCTTGCAACTTATCACCAGCCTGTACTGTCAAATTCAATAATGATTTGAATGTATCCATTTGGAAGTTTACGACGAGCTAACAATGGCAGTTAAACGCGACGCAAATCGTCGGCGAGGCTCCCGCATTACCATACAAGAGGTGGTGTTGGGACTCGCGGTGCAAAGTGCTCGCGCTCACCAAGTCTCTCACCAGTTGTGGACCAGCTGAGCCCCCCCCCCCCCCCCCGGTCAGCCCAGGGCTGTTTTATTATAACACCCTTTCCTAAATATTAGTCTAATTACCTCATCTAACTTTTTCCCTAACCAAAGATTCTTTTCAGTTAATTTAATTAATAACTGGCACATAATTTTGAATTCCTTTGTTAAAAGAAATAACCCCTCGCAGCAAACCTGAGTACTCAGCAAATTTCCAATGCATGTATATGTTTTCCACTACCACATAAAGCTACTCACCTAGTTTCATAAAAATACATGAATACATAAGTGATATACAGCATTTTATTTATTCCCTATAAGAATAACATTAAAAGCTGAGTACGCAGGTTTGATGCAACGAGGAGGATTAGAAATATGTTTTCATAGAATTATCAATATGACTTAACCAGCCGAAGTAAACATACCAAGTTTTATTTTAATTTATGTTCATAATTAAGGGAGGTATAACACTTCACTTATTCTCCATAAGAATAACATCAGGGCTGAGTATGCAGGTTTGCTGCTAAGGGGAAAATTGGCAACAAATTGTTTTTTACAGTGTTTTTGACATCTGGGGACCTCAAAAGAAAAACTACCATGGTCTCAGGCTTAAGTATTACCATGCCGCCTACGGTAACAGCTTCTTCCCTATAGGGGGAAATTCGCTAAAAGGTTGGAGACATTGGCAATTTCCAGAATGTTCTAAAACGAATAGTTAATAACATAATTTGTTTTTCATGAAAGGTTAATTGTATTAATAATGCTCTTTATATGGTTATATAAGATCCAAAGTATGTTTATTATGAAATCGTTTATAATAAGTAGGTCTAGTTTATAATCATTTATTATGAAATACCGGTTGTCCATAAGTCCCTTATAATGAAACTGAATAATATTAAAACCAATAATTGTAGGATACTATTATTAACAGTTATAACAAGGGACCTAAGTTTTTTCTAGCTATATGCAAACTTAATATTTAGTGTCCGTTCCCGATGCCCTGTACATCTTCAAAGCGATTCGTATATTAAGAGGGTTTTGGTAGACAAAACTTAAGAAGTCCATTTTTATAAAACTGTAAATAAGAAAGTATTCTACTACTATTAGTTTTAATATTTTGCAGTTTCGTTATCAGGGAAAGACTGTGGACACCTGGTACATCATATATGGTATTTGCAAGTCTAATAAAATATTTTAACAGTTAAGATACCGTTCTATATATCATTTTACAGAAATAACATTGTTTTACTTCAACATTCTTCTGTAAAATCAGAAAATAGTTGGTTTTGGAAACAAATTGTTCACAATCAAAACTGTTCATTCGAATTAATTTATTACTAAGCATGTTATATGTTTGTTAACACAAATATTTGGAAGTGGCAACTCAAAAGTAGGCTAGCAGCCGACAGCAAGGGCCAGGGAAGGGCAGACACCCTTTCAGCCCTTTGCAGAACCCCTGGCGTCCCTATACACATGCTAAATATAGCGACACCTGCGCTGTCCTCAATACCCTCAGTCTCAACTACTTGGAACCTTCGTGCGAAAATATTCTTTCTTCGCTCGGCATTTGCGAACATTCAAATAAGTGAAGACCGAGCTTCGAGAAAATTATGTAATTTAGGAATTTTATGCCTGAGCTAAAGTTTTGCTGAAATTCTAACCAGAATGAGGGTGAACGGCACAGAACGGAAACATTATAACCCTCCCCCTCCCCCGATCGAGAGTCGAGTCTGGTGGATTAGGACACGACATATTAAACGTTAAACGTAGGTGGTGAATAGGAACGGAGCGGAACAGAACGGGATGGAAGGAACACTCACTGATTCGGCTGAGTGCTCGAAAGACGATTTATTTAATTTGGTTTAAAATTTCACGTATTACAAATATAGTATAAGTGTAATTTACTTGTAACTTTCAGTTTGTGTCCCGACACGACTGGCTGTATAAAACTAATCCCGATGTAGGTTCATACGTTGTCCGTCAGGACAGTTTCATATTTCACCTATATAATTTGTGAAAAATGTATACGAAGTTACATAAATTTGTTTCGCTACTCTAATCCCCATGAGCAGTTTCATTTCATACATTTATTTAACCGATACAAATGTCGATAGTGTAAAACTAGCAAACTTGTAACAAAGTATATCTTGTAACGAGTAGACAAAGCTATATAAGCATAAAAGCTACTCCATGCAACGTATTACAGTCTACCGATAAAATGAAGAACTTTACGCTATGGTTAACTAAGTGCTCGCCTCATATCGATCGAACTTGGAGAAATATCTAGTGATGTGAAGCTTAGATACCAAGTTTTATTTTAATTTATGTTCATAATCAAGGGAGGGATACAACTTTACTTATTCTCCATAAATTATTTACCCAGCTGCCATTTATTACTGGGCTTTAGTTGAATGATCCCTTTATACAAATATAATATCAGATAGTAACGCAAGCTATGGTTGGGCCAAATCATAAGAAGTCAAAACATTTACTGGCGCGGCGTATTCAATACAAAAACAAAAATAAAAAAAAATAAATTGGCAATAAACGGAAGTAAGCCACAGATAATAAAAAAAAACATAGAAAACAAAGTTGTCGGGAGTATGTGGCCAATACATAAAACGGACTGAGGCGCGGGAAATAGCGCTACTGAGTGTCCATCACACTTTAAATTACTGTAAAACTGTTTAGCGCATACCGGCATCCTCCCACCGAAATGGACGCTCTTCTGATTATGCTATATTTTTGGAATCGCGACAACCGCACCACTAGGCCCATGAAGAAACCTTTACGGTTTACCACACGCGGTGCCATAACAATGAGGAGCATGCAGTAGGATTGATGAACAGCAGATGCAAACTTCAGTAACTTAGCGCTGCACCTTTAAGTCGAAAAATAACGCACGGTTTAATAGTTTAACTACATGGCGCCATGTAAATTAGGAACACGCAGTAGGGGCGATGGGACGACCCATGTAAATGTCGGTAACGCAGGTTGATAAGGAATGTTACAGTTTACGGTGTCGCATAAAGGTGGAGCTAGAAGTAGTGACAATGGAATGGCCGATGCAAATGTCGGTAACGTAGCGCCGCGCCGCAAGGCCGATTATGAAAGAAGAGCCAGGCCGTGAGGAGAAAAAGAATTACCGCAACGACCCGTTAGTGTCTCGCGCTTCACGGCGATCCTCCGGGGCTCGGGGCCGCGGTGCTACAACAAGCAGCGCTCCGGTGGGGAACAAGACTGTAACGCGATCACGCCTCACACTGGCAGACATTTGGGAGAAATCATTAATTATTTATCCATGATTTATCGAGTGAAAATAGTACTTAGAAAGAGAGAAATACGCAAAACGTTTATGCAATTAAGAAACACTCCCGAACTAAATAAACATTTGAGGAAGAGGTAGACAAACCCAGTTGGATAAATATGCCACTTTACGTACGACACTTAACTCAAGTAGAATATAGATACAAATCTTATTCTTCTAATTTACTCTATTGAAATAGTTTGTACAAGTAATCGTGTGTTCAAAACATTATCCAATAATAATCCTGTATCAATTAGATAATTGCTAGGCTTTATAGTTTGATCAGGTTTTTATCTTTATAAGTCATAAGCCATTTACCTGGCCAGAAGTTGACATTACAATAATGCATTGGCTAAGTCTAAAAATACAATAAGGAAAACTAATAATAACTTATAATAAAAAACAAAATACAAATTCTAAGGTAGACGGACTGAAGATCCCAAGGTTAAAATTGACCTGAGAATTATTTACCTGTTTTGGCGAGGCTTGACCGAAGGTCTCAGCACTAATGAGGGGTCGAGCTGGGATCCTGAGTCAAGCCTCGCTCTTGGGATTGTCATCGAGTTTGATAACCAATACCACCTCACGGGTCACTTACATTTTGCAGTAATTTAAAATAAAATATTAACTAATGTTTGTAGTTCCTACCCTGTTCTTTTAGTACAAAACAATACGAAAAACCTAATTCAATCTCCATTATTTCCTTATGTGGGTAGTTTGCTCTTTTTGACTGCGGTTATGATAGATTTTCCCTTATATTTTAATGGATATCAAAAATATATCATACTACTATTCTAAATGTGACAGTTTGGATGTATGTATAGAAGGATGATTCATCGCACCCAAACACGACTGAACCTATTAAGGTAACATTGCGCATGAGCTTATATATCACATTAAAAAGACCTGATAATGTAAACAAAGATTGTTTAGTGCTGGCCAGGTTAATATTTGTAATGTGGTTTAATTGTTCCCGAGTGAAGCCGCAGGTAACATCTAGTACATTTATATATTACTAGAATGTTCTATGCGCAGCTTGCGCATCCCGTGTTGAGAAGCGAGAATAGTAAATATTTAACTAGTAAACAAAACAATGACAGTCTGTAGTTTGATACAATCATTGTAAAAGCTGTTTATTTAATTTAATAGGATCAAGAAAATCACATGTGACGTCAACCAAATAAAACTCTCCTCCATATGAATTTGGAGACTTGGAAGTCCCGTGGGGCAGAGCCCTGAAGACTAAATCGAAAATCTAAAGCCAGTTTCCACATCTGCACATCTAGACGCGCGTTTTAGTGTATATATGTGGGGGTAACGAAAAAGCCTTATTGTTTACAAAGTTTTCATATAGCGTATTCATAATATAGATAGATTTTTCCATATAAGATTTTCGGTTCACCATATCTACCTTAAAACTTCATCAAAACCAATAATTAGACAATATTTTTGAAGACTACCTTCACCGCTAAATGCAACAAATAAACAATTTAAACCATTAGTTATAGCTTTTTAAATTAGCCATTTCAATTTTTAACAGTTTTCTGAATCTTTCTATCCCTCAATACAGAATTATTTATTCTGATTTTGTAGTTAATTATTTGTCCTGTCCTTATCAATGTTGACTGAGGATGTTATTAAAAACAAAATGCACATTTGCATATTAACTGTAGTACCTATATTAATAACGTTACAATAATACGTTCACTGAAGACGCAGGTTTTTGACGAGATAAATATTGTACAAGTATAAAGAGAACTACCAAGAGTGATTTTCGTGGAAAAAAGCACATTTATAAAAAAATAATAATGTAGTTTTGACTTTACTAAATAGAGTGAAAACAAATTTTGTTCCATTTTATTCAGTTTTGATTTGGTGCGGTTATATGAAGTTGTACTCTATATAAATTTAATCATAGTCTGGTTGCTATAAAAATAATACATAACCTACTTATTTTGTTGTTGTCTGTTTTACCATGTGTTCGATAAGTTTAATAATTCTGTTTTAAGGCTAGCAGAAAAACATAAAGTTTTAGTCTAAGATTTGCAATACAAATCATATACCACGTCTGTGAGCGTGAAACTAATTACGAAGGAGGAGGTAGACAGGGCCGGCGAGAAGCTAATCTCAGAGGTCCCCCCCCTCTGGTAGGTAGAGGCGGAGGCCCGAGTGCCGTATACCTGTTTTTAGAGGCTTGACAGAAGATCCCAGGACTAATGAGGGCTAGGGAGGGGACCCTGAGTCAAGCCTCGCCAAAATATTTTACGACCGACCCTTGATCGGGCTACCCTGGGATCTTCAGTCCTACAATCAACTTCTACAGTGGGCAATTTGATCTTTAATCATAATTCACATAATCTGCCCGTCAGCAATAAAATCACGGACCCTGTAGTAGCAACCTGAAAGAAGCATTGCTTTGAGTTGTCTTATAAATATTACAGGGTTTGACTCAGCTTTCAAATGGTACGGCAAAGCGTTGAAAAGGTGGATACCATTATAAAGAAGATGTTTCGTAAAAAACGTTGAGTGTCTGGGGAATTTTAAATTCATACCATCGCGCAAAGAGTAAGAGCAAATTGAAGAATTTGTGTTGAAAGCAGAGAAATTTTTTTTAAAGGTGAGGGTTTCTAGAATATAAATTGAAGGAAAGGGTAATATTTCTGAAGACCGAAAAAATCTCTACATGACGTCCTATGATTGATACTGTGTATGACCCTTATCGCCTTTTTTTGCAAGCGAAACAAGAAGAGAGTTCTTTAATTTTCACATCCCCTTCCAGCGTATAATAAATGGGGATAGAGGATGCCATAATATGCAGTCTTAAGAACGTCAAGACCAGAAAATTTTGAAAGTTATTTATTTTGAAGAAGTATAAATATGGATAGCATGTAATTAAATATTGTTGATTCAGTTTTAATGTTCTCTCAAATGCGAAGTCAAAGCACCTTTTGGCGTGAAAGAGCTACATTTACTAGCCTCATTTAGCGTTATAGCATAATATATTTTGTAACGTAAACATGAGGGTTTAATAAAAGTATTTACAGTTTTTTTTATGAGAACGATTTATTCTGAATCATCAATAAACAAAATTGAAAGTACATATTTTCCACAAGTCCCCTGGTAATTTGATATTTTGTGACGACATTTCGATTAAGACTTAGGCCTATATTAGCATCAGTAACTTTAATCTACCATTACTGAGTTCTCTCATCCATTTACGTGAATATTTTAGCGTACCCCTAGTGATAACGGATAACGGATCGGGCCTTATAATTAAATTACTGCTGAAACGACCGCATTTTCTACCCGTCCTACGAACGGTAGGAAGCGCGTAGTGGTCATTGTATGACGCTCGCAGTTTTGAATTGACTCGGATTTTCCCCAGCGTTATGTGTTCGGAGAGTATAGTTCAGGCGTATACTTTTTGAGGCTTTGCCTACCAGGGTAGTTATTCCACGGTTATGCTACGGGAGGACAGGAAACTCCTGAAGTTTAGTCGGGAAAGAAGAATGCAGTATCGTCAGTTCATAGGGTGCCAAAACAGAAAAAGAAAAACAATTTACGGTGAACATATTACCTTAGAAGAACCTTACCAGTAACTTTGGAGAAAACTGTAATAATCGTTCAACAAAATCCAAAATATTCCATATTGACGATTTATTTATGGGTGAATATTTTGCAATATCGAAATTTTGCTTCCTGAAATCACTCGGTCTTTTTTGCTCTTTAAAATGAACCATATAAACATAACCGAATAATTTCGGATAATCCTTCGAGGAGGCCGAGGAGGGCGAGGAGGGCCGGGCTTTGAAAGTTACCATTGGTCTTGGGAGAAGCAGAGATGGGCGCAAAGGGCTGCTGGAGCCCCCTATTAACAGTTCTTAATATAAAACTGATATAAAAAACATGCATCGCAACTGAAAGTTTATACTTTAATAGTCTGGATATGGTCCATACAAATGTCAGCAAACGTTACACTAGAATAGAAATTAAAAAGCAAATAACCGCTACAAAGTAAACATTTCGTAGTGGATATAGAAAGAAACTGGTTGACATGGAGAGCAGCACGGTCCGCGCGGCTAGCGGCTACTCGAGCAACAAGGCGCAGCGCAGCGCGGGCGAGGGCCGAGGGGTGAGGGGCGACCACGGAGTACGGCACGGTGGAACAAGTCGCAAAACGGATGTTGAGGGTGGGGATTGCGATACCGGTCGGTCTAGTGGGTCACATCAGGCAAAACGCAAGACAATGAAGTGAGAGAAAGCCAGTCACTGCGTTGCATCACTGTTTAACCTTGCCCGCCGCCGCCGCCGCCGCTGCTCCTGCTCTCGCTCCTGCGCTCCTCATCCTTCACGCGTCTTGGGAATCCCAGCTTGGGATATATTTATAATACGATAACTTGTTGGCTAACGTTACCTTTATAACTTGATTAAGCTTTGGTTGTCGACCTTTGCCGTCTAGGGTTTGCTTGCAAATGGTACTGTGGATTTCATTGCGGTTGCTCTTGATAATTTATAATTAGCTTTTTAATTTAATTATCAGGCGAATTTTCATGCAAAAATTACAAAAGTGCATGCTCTTGCAAAATAAAACTGGGCAGGGTATCGTCCTTTAGGGACTACTCAAATGTCCTCAGCAATAATTAGCGTCTTGGACTTCGGTTCAAGGGATCACAGATTTAAATCTCGGGATGTCCACAACAATTTGAGGGGTTCGGACCGCTTTCCCTAAAAGCGTTTGTGTGTTCTATTAACGAAAAATGCCATTGGCGTTGGAATAAAAAAAGTCATGATATAACAATTAATTTGCAATTGATATAAATGAGTGCTAGTTTTAATTAGAAACGTCAATTATTAATGTGATTTTACAACATAATATTATTTAAACTCGATTCTCCAATCACAAGAAATGGGAAAATGTTAATTTGAATGAATGCGTTGATTTGTGTATATACGCCAGTGGAATTTGTCACGATTTGAGAGGGTATTACTGATGTTCAGGTACTTGTTTGTTATAGACGCAAAATAACACACCTGACAGATAACGCGTGAGCAACAAAGATAAAAAATGACGCTAGAAACCACGCCTGTAATTGCAAAATTTAAAATAGTCTGCAACAGGGCCATAAACTGGGTCACTCATGACGAAAGAGGAGGGCTACGTATGGCCCCGTGTCATGCAACTCAAATTGATCACATTTTTGTATTCATGCCTTACTCGTTTTACCACTTAGCAAAAAAAATGTTCGTAAATCCAATTATAAAGCTAATTTATTAATTAAACAAATAATTAATGAAACTCTCCTGATTGCAACTAGACATTGTTAAAGTTTAGCATATAGAGAACCAAAAATAATCTATTGTGAGGGGTTTAAAATATGCCAACCTGACAGTCAAGACACATAACACATTTAAGAAGTATTTTTAAATGTAATTAGAGGAGTTCATCAACACCAAACACCTACAACTTTCCATGACGCTGATAAAAGCGACGATGTGCGCACAACTCTACTTAAATAAAAACAACCACGAATTTTAAGATGATAGCAAAATCAATGATGATAGAGAGTACAAATAGCAAGTACTGAATCGTCAAAATTAATACGTTTGAGTTTTGTACTTTGTTACTCTTTGGCCCGCTAAAACTATTGCGACTTCATCGTGATATTTGACAAGTGTACTTTTTATTCCCCCGAGCAAAACTGGAATCCTAAATATTCCTAAAAGTACAAAACTATAAGTACTCATCCAAGAAATACAAATACTGCATGTCGTGTGCTTGTATGTCTCAAAAAGAGATTGCAAGTCGCTAGCATTCCATCCCGGGTACAGAACGTGCGGCATGCAGAACAATTTCTACGACTGACCTGGATAGGTTGTCCCTGTGCTTGGGAGATGTGCAGCTGCTGCGCCTGGTTGATCTGCAGGGTGGTGGAGCTGGGGCAGCTGGGGGGCCGGGGTGGCGGCGCCTGTGGGGGCGGTCCCTGACTGGGCGCCCTCGGCGTGTACTGGGGGCTGCCGTGGGCCCCCGCGCCGGGGCTGCCGTACGGCGAGTACTGCTGCTTGAACCCCGTGCCGAGTCTGGGCTGCCCCGTCGGGGTCTGGTTCCCTTTAACGCTGCCGGGCGAGTACACTCCCGGTGAGTTCTGCGCACTGAACACTTCCTGCTTGATGTTATCACTGGACACGTAGTTCGACTTGGGGCTCTGACTCACCATGGGTTTGTACTGCTGGGAGTTGACGTTATTGTTCTGGGGACTTCCTAGGTAATCACTGTTGTTGTACTGGAACTCGCTGTACGGTTTGCTTGAGGGGTTGAAGTTGATGCCGAGCTGCGTCTTGTGCTGGTGCTGCTCCGCCATCTGCTTGAGCGTCTGCGCGGCGGGACTCAGCTCCGCCTTGGCGAAGTCCATGCCCGAGGAGTACATCCTCTGCTGTTGCATCCCCGCCCTCTGTTGTTGGTGGGATCCGAGTATGTTACTCTTGGAGTCCTCCTCGGTCTTGAACACGTGTTGTTGTTGTTGTTGTTGTTGTTGCTGTTGTTGTTGCTGCTGCTGTTGCTGGTGATGGTGGTGGTGGTTATTGTGCGTTTGGGTATCACCGCAATGGATGTTGTGTTTGGTATCGCCCCCGACAAAATCGAGGTCTTTCAAAAACGCCGGATGGAAATCGGATATTTCCGAGATGAGATCCTTAAATGCGTCGGAAGTAATGATGGCGTCCGACGTCTCGTCCCCGATGAGGTCCGAGAAGCCCGGGAAGGAGTTGCCCCCGTTGGCGGCGGCGTCCTTCTCCAGCGCCGCGGCGCACTGCTCTAGGTCCACGAACTCCGGGTTATCCTCCTGCTCGCGCTTGCACTCCACCGTGGTGGGCGTGGGCGGCTGCGGGCTCACCGTGGTCGTGGACAGGTCGCTCTTCACCGACGTGTTGAGCGCCTTCACCGTCACGTTGGTGGAGATCTGCGAGTTGTTGCCCGCGCTGGTGGTGAACTCCAGCTGCTGCACGATCTCCACGGAGAACTTGGTGAGCGGCTCCGCGGGGCTGGGCTTGGGCTGCTGCTTCGGTGGCGGCGGACCCTCCCCGTGGCCGTACCCATCATGGTCATCCCCCGCCGGCCTCTTCGGCACAAACTGCTGCAACAAACGATACATAGGTTAGTTCGCAGTTGTAGTTGTGCACAATAACAAACCTTACAGATGGGCCAAAGTTCCTGCGCGCGTGGGAGAGATGCTACTGACCACACCAAAAACATAAGCAAATAGTTGTCTTACAACAGCTGATGACAACATTAAGCCGGCTTCAGACAATCGTCATCAGGGTTGCCAAAGCGTGGGTAATTACCCACTTGGTGGGTAATTCTAAGGGCCATGGGTAAAATGGGTAAAATTGTAAGTACATTTACAACGCATTACCATTGACTATACATAGTCAATGGTACTACCGTAATCATATATGTTCTATTTCGAACGTAAACATTTGTTTATCTTTGATTAAAAATTCGCGAAATATCATGAACAAAATAACAACAACAAAAAAAATACGCTGTTGACTTTCCTGAAAATAGCTTACAAATTCGTAAAGTTCTATGACAAATTGTGAAATAAATCAAAAATCTGTAAATATTTTTTGTATTATTTACTGTCACACTTAATAAGTGCATTATTTCTGGCAGTTACCTCCATTAATCAAAGCATTTTTATATGTAATATATAGTCTCGACAACATTTGACTCTTTAACTTTGCCGGAAGGGCGATTGTAAATTGTCAGGGAAATTTCCACCGGCCATCAGAAGAGAGGAAAAGTGCAGGAATATAACAATGTAAGAGGGAGCCAATTCGCGCATCGAGGAATCCTCCTTTGAACGAAATACCTACTCCTGTCCTGCTCCACAACAAGTGTTTGGTATGTTTCAAAGCCAATGGCAGTTTTTAACGGTTTGATATAGGGAACCGTCTCGACTCTGCAACCAGCTACTAGGGCCGACCCCGGAGGAGCAGATATGAAGCAACGAAACCTGACACAACGGACAGCAAAAATACCTGTCATCTCCGCGACACATAATTTGGTTACCAAGTGTCAACCTTTGAACTAAAACAGTGTATAGACCATAATACAACATATATTATACGTAGTCGCCTAGGATACATTGCTTCAAGACAAGGTCGTGGCTTTGTTAAAATTACAGTCAAGTTATAGTTTTTTTGGAGTACAATGTTTTACACTTACAGCGTTGCCACCAAAGCTGCATTTCAAAATTCATGCATAATTCACAGGTTTTCCAGGCAAAAATCTCAAAATTCCAGGTAAACTCCCGCGGCATTTTTTGTGTATTTGCGACATCTATAACGATTTAGAATATATAAATAAAAGTGCTATTTTAACAAACAATTACAGTATAACTTTTTACAAAGTCTATTATAATTTTGTATTACTAAATTTATACCTCATATTTTGTTATGTTTTCTACAAAAAATGGGTATACAGGCTGGGCCAATTATTTTTATTAATGAACCTGATTTTTCCCTAAAATCAATGTTTTTTATATAAAAACATTACAATATTTTAATTGATTGTCAACAGATACACCTAATTATATAAATTCCATTTAACTTTGGCAGTATAATGTCTATTATAAGAATAAGAAAATAGTATATTCAAATATTCTGTTGTGTGTCTAATTAATTACAAATTAGCCACTTCTATTACCCACTGTTTATAACAACATACAAATTAATTTATTAACCTTAGTAAAAATATTGCCGATAATCAAGAATGCAGTTTATTCATATACTCACATGGCTAACATCGCCGACCATCGGGAACGCATCGCTAACGTCACCGACCATCGGGAACGTATCGCTAACGTCGCCGACCATCGGGAACGTATCGCTAACGTCACCGAACATTGGGAACGTATCTCTAACGTCGCCAACCATCGGGAACGCATCGGTAATGTCGCCGATCATCGAGAACGCATCGCTAATGACGCTGGCAATCGATAACGTATCGCCAACGTCGCCGACCAACGGGAACGCATCGCTAACGTCGCCAACCATCGAGAACGCATAGCTAACGTCACCGACCATCGGGAACTTATCGCTAACGTTCCCGACCATCGGGAACGTATCTCTAACGTCGCCGACCATCGGGAACGCATCGGTGATGACGCCGATCATCGAGAACGCATCGCTAATAGCGCTGGCAATCGAGAACGCATCGCTAACGTCGCGGACCAACGGGAATGCATCGCTAACGTCATCGACCATTGGGAACGTATCTCTAACGTCGCCAACCATCGGGAACGCATCGGTAATGTCGCCGATCATCGATAACGCATCGCTAATGACGCTGGCAATCGAGAACGTATCGCTAACGTCAACGACCATCGGGAACGTATCGCTAACGTCGCCGACCATCGGGAACGCATCGGTAATGTCGCCGATCATCGAGAACGCATCGTTAATGACGCTGGCAATCGAGAACGTATCGCTAACGTCGCCAACCAACGGGAACGCATCGCTAACGTCACCGACCATCGAAAAAGAATCGCTAACGTCGCCGATCATCGAGGACACATCGCTAACAAATCGCTGGCAATAGAGAACGCATCGCTAACGTCGCCTACTATTCAGATCGCGACCTGAAATTCCTGGTTCGTCCGAAAATTCCCGCATAATCCACGTATTTTTCCCCGGTCGCCAAAGTTCACGCATAATTCCCGGGTTTCCAGGTTTTAACGGTCGGTGGCAACCCTGACTTAAGATTGTGAAAAAAACAACAACCCTTACAAAACATATTCTTTAGTGTGAGATCGAAATCTTGTTTTAATACTATTGTATAAGCCGCCCACAAGTGATACCTTCAGAAACCACCCTGATAGCCAAATATCATTGTCAAAAGTATAACTGCACGTTTTTTGTAATCGTAAGTTTCAAAAATAAACTTGTTGATTTTGCAAAAGACTAAACCAGTCTAAGAAAAGAGGAAAGAGTAAGTTGTATGTGCATTGAGTAAGTATAAATTTCTTTAATACGTGCATTTTTTGGAGACAAAACACAGTTTAAGTTATGCACTACCCCCTGGATACGAAAAATCGCGGAGTCACCACCAACCAAAACAACAACTACACTTCGCCAATACTTCAACTACATCAAAGTTATGATCGGAGGGCGAAAGCCAAGGCTGGAGTCGAAAGTGACGGAAATACCTGCGGCCCGTCCACAGTCCACGGTTAACGCTGCCTTTCACCGCTCATGAATGTTGCCGGCCGGCGCGGCGCTCGGTCCGTCTCCACGCCGCCCCCGGACATCCTTATCGGGCAGGATCTAAATTACTTGTTTGTCAAAAACTATTTTCCCCGTGCAACTAATTTTAATATTCATCAGTGAGCAAACACGCCTGCGGCTTTATATAATTTAGCATACGTTTGTGACAGAGGAATATGCGTTTAATCTTAAGGTTTATTTGTCCATAACATGCCTCAGCGAAAACCAAAACTTGTTTTCAACGATACATTTAGCATGTTTACATTATGTGGCATTGGCTATGTAACGCAAATTCCAAAACACGAGCGAAATGGCAAGAGGCTTCCATTATAAGTGAACGTAGACATAATCTGAACAAGTACCCGAATTACTTGATAGTTTTTTGTAAGAAACAAAATAAATTATTACAGCACGATACACCCCGCCATTTCCTGAAAAATAAAATATTCGAAACGAGCCATATTAAATCTCAATATCAGCAAGAATTCGGGTTAAAGGCAACGTGTATGTGAGCAGAGTTTCGTCATAGGCGGTGGGAACGGGGATCAGCTGATGTGGAAAACATCGGAAACTAGACCAGAATGCCGCCCACGCCACGTAACAGCCGTGTGGCGGTGTGGAGGCCCCGGGCCCGCGTTGCGCAATGTAGGCCTAATTGCTGGGAGCCAACCATGTAAATACGGACAATACGGGGCTTTCTCCAGCGGCGGTAACGAGCACGACTGATCCAGTGATCCCCCGCTGTAGCCTGTAGCCTGGACTACACCACTCCACCACTGTGATTCACAAGACAATTCTGAAAGCTATTTACCCTCGAACAAATAAACAGCGGCTTAGTAAACTGTCCTCGATCTTGCAAGATCACAATATTTGTTTAAGGCATTTTTAATATTCGGTGTTCCCCCCAAAAAGTAAAGGCTAAGTACCAATCAGCATGATTTGAACAAATTTCCTATATAACCTTTAAATTTCCCAAAAATAAAATTGTATACCAAGCTAAAGCCTCAAATAGAAATAATACAAGACACACTACCTTTAACCGAAGGGGATCAGAGTACTCGTACAATGTGACCATCGCGCCCAGAAAATTGTACTGGAAATTTGGGCTTATAAGAGCCACTTGCTCGGTTTAGAAACAAACATTAATCAGCCTGACTTGAATTTTAAAATGACTAATTAATTCCAATCGATCTATATGAATTAAATAAAAATAACCCCAGTCGATAGTGGTTAGGTATGCACAGAAAGGAAGGTTAATGAACGCGTGAACAAACGCGTTATAGCCGGCAACGTTAGTGCGAGATTGAGCTCAGCAGCTCAGCCAAGTGCCGATAACAGTGAAATGACTATCTTCCTGATTACGGAATACAAATGGATGTTCAGATATTGAGACATGTTTCACGATTGATTATTAGTCATAGCCATTCTGATTCCGCACAAAACCCCCTTTAGGCATGTACTGATGATTCGTTGTATCAATTCTGCAACACTAACAACTGTTCATATCAACAAAAAGAAAAACTCGTATGTTTTTGCAAACAAAACATATAAAAAGACTTGTTTCGATTGATAACGACCGCACAGCAAGCTGAGGGCTTGACAATTCAAGGTACATTTGATTTGGTACACTCACTAGCTAGATCGCACTAAGAAATAAATTTTCCCTCGGACCTTAGGGCTACGACCCACAGTCCTTCAGATCGAGGTGCCCTTTTAATTTGATGGAGATATGATTTGTAATTAGTTTGGGTAAGCAGCCAATTAAATCAGTTGATGTCAACTGTCAATTTTAATTGTTCTACTTGTTCCTTATTTCAGATCGTTTGACCAAAAGAATTCAGCACACAAAAGTAGTTAGCCTAATTGCTGTTCTGTGGGTCGCAGTAACAGGTCGCTAAACCAAAGTATCGCTAGTTTGTTTTTACATCAAGCGATTATTCATAAGAATTTTTATTTGTACAGGGGTTGTGAGGATGAACGGAATTACCCGATGTCGTATATTGTTGTTGGTGCGCGCTGGCCTCGTCACAGTTCATGAGATAAGCGTTATCAGGTGACCTCCAGCCGCCATCTTGCTCGCCACCGCCGCGGTCACCGTCTAACTAATACTGGATATTTTTGACAAACTCTACACATATTGTAGCATACGAGAGGCTGGATTTACAATTTTCTGGCCCGTGTATATGGTCTTTACGATACTGTGTCGCAGTTACAAGGCTACGGTCATCGTCTTTACTTCCGATATGTACTTTTTAAAGCGCATAATTTCGATGAGGTTATCCCTCAAAATCCAGCCAGGATAGAAAAATAAACGATGGTTGAAAATATATGATTATTGACAGTAATAATTGGATTTAATGTATGGGGAACGCGGATAGATCATACTATTAACGAGTAGATACTACATATACACTCTAATGTGAGGGGTATTTGACGCCAAGGGAAATGCGATAGAGTCAATCTACCTCTTCCAAGAAAGTAAAAAAGTCAAATTAATAAGTCGTTCAATTTATCTAGTGGAGATTTAATAAAAAAAGAAAAAAAATATTATTTGTTAACTAGTTCGTCTACAAAGTTTTATTTTGATAGTAAAGCTGTAAAACACCCGGTAACCTGTTATCGTTTGCCACAGCTGACTATAGTCTTACAATATGTTAGGAAATTATCTTAGGCGGGACCTCTAGAAACCAGTAGCCAGAAACCATAGCTAAAATACAAAGGCGAGCAAACCAACCAAAATCTTCATCCCCTTGGGATATAAATAGCGCAGGAAATATGCCTGTCATAATGTATCAATGTAAAGCTCGCGGGCACATGATACTGAACTGAAATATTATACTGTAAGCGAATAGGTGTTTGAAACGAAGTGTAATATTTGAATTTTATAAAATTGCATTTCTAATATGTGTGTGATATTTTCACAATTTTAAATTTTCAAAATGAGTCGGCGTAATTTTTTCAAGCGTTTAGGTCACATCCGGAATTAACGCGTCGCTCGCGACAGGGTGACTTAAAAATCCAACCCGCAATTCTGAGCAGGGCCGGGGAGAACAGCTACATAGCCTATACTAGTATACAGCTACAGATACACTGACCTAGATATAATATTTCAGCGATCATATCGGTCTTGTATGATCGCGATTGTATTTACTGTGCGGTTTAAAGGCTTGAAAGAGGAGCAAGTGAATCGAGCATAGCGACTCGTTAAGCAACTCGAGGAAACAAATGACAAAACGCGGGTAAAATATTAAAACATTCAGCAACAAGTTGGGATGTGGGCAATCAATGAGTGTTATTACTGTCATTATTGAGTTATCAGCAGTGGCGGCGGCAGCGCGACTTGACCTGATAGCGGAAACTGCTGAGTGCAGGTCTGGGACTGATATAACGACTAAATTATTCCAGCAATTTCTGTTAGTACCATGGACGGAGATTTATTCTGAACATATTGTTAGTTTCTGTAGTGGTCCTGATACATTCCTGTAATACCCCCTCTACGTATCGGGTAAATTATCTTCGCTGCCACCTCTCTATTTGCATTGGGTTTATTCCGAATTCGCGTCGCTGTTCCTATGTTTTGATAGATGCGATACGTCAGGTTAACTAGCATACAGTTTACAGTTTAACTAGCAATCATCGCGGCTTCATACTTGTAAACTAAATGTTGCAAACAAAATTAAATACATACGATCGCCATAGTCGGGACATTCTCTACGCTTCTCCGCCATTTGTACAACAGTAACGTGTTTTGCAATCTGTGGTGATCCAGTCTAACTACCCTTACTGATAAACTCGTGTTGAAATAATCAACTGATCAAACGAAACTTGAGATTAACATTGGAGCTGTTATCTCTTATTTACGAATATATTTCGACCAGAACAATTTCTAAAATCAAAATTGTCTCAAATTGTTGACTAAAATCATAACGAGCACGGAGTAAATTGATTACCTCGGTTGTCGACATCTAGTAAAGATATTTGTGCAGTTGGAGCTGGCTTTAGTTGACGTGTTATTCGCCTTGAATACGAGCGGCTGTTGATATTTCCGACCAGCAATCGGCACCTTGGGAGTGTTATGATAAGAGGCGCCCCCAGTCCTTGGTGCTTAACAACAACAATAATATTCAGGCAAAAATCTTGTAAATAGTGAATATCTTAAACAAACCTTTTCCTTCTCTGTAATGCTTTAACGACTGGTTAGGAGGTGTGAAATCTTATTTTTAACAATTGACTGTAAATCAAAACATTGTAGTGTATTGCACTACTACAGTATTATATTGAAACGTTTTAATTTGCAAGTAAAGCATATCACACGACATTGCACATCACACTGCGCGGCTTGCACCACCACCTGAGTCAACACTGCCAGGCCGCCGCGCCGGTGTTGCAATAGCCGCACACTTTGTTGCGGTTTATACACTATTATCAGAGGAGATATTTAACAAATATAATATTATAGAAAATACAACAACCAATCTATCCTATAAATAGAAATGTAAATTTTTCCAGCAAAGTGTTTAATGGAGATAGATAATTTCAACAAATTTACAGCAATTCAGGAGGATTCAAATGACCAATATATCCTAGACATATTTAATTTGAATACATTTTTGATTTAAAAATATACATAGTCTTAAACAAATATTTAAGTAATTTCTTCCGATAATTTTAGGGTAACGATATTTGACTTCAGAGCTCAGAGTTAGGCATTTTGGGACAACTTGGAATATGGGATAACCTTAATGTTGTACAAATTCATTACATACCTAATAAACTTAATTTTACTAAGGGTTACATTTCACTGACCAGCGCCGCTTTAACGGAATTAATTGGCTAAGACTATATGATTTTTATGAAAAATGACAGCAGTTTTGAAAAAAAGTGTAGGCGATTGCAAATAGCTTACATTCAGCAGAAAATAAATTATTTTTAAATGTTGGAATGTGATTCCTAAGTGAACAAAATAAAATCGAGTGAATCCAAAAGTTAGCTCGAAATAACTTTTCTTGACGCCGAGCTGTAATTTGGTGGTATCGACATCTGTTTGACGTTCAATTAATTGTATTGCTATTCTTCCATAAAATTAAAATGAAACATGGAATGCCCAGGGACCAGAGAGCCTTGGAATAAGATGGAGGTTTTACAAAACCTCCAAAGGGACATTTAGGCGTAAAAAGCTTTCAAATAACACATAGATAAGCATTTAACTTCGAAACTAGATCCAGCTGTCATTGGTCATAGGGCTATTAATTAATGATCCTGGCTAAAGAATCAGTGGGTCTTAGTCAGTAACAAGGCTACACGAGGCAAATCACCGATTCTTGTACACTTATCATTAATTCATTTTCTCCATAAAATACGACCTAGTTATGTCGGCCTCTAACACAGAGATTAAGAGAGGGATTAAAAGATTTAAGGTAGACATATTAGTCTCACCGGAACCCTTAGTTTAAAACTATATTTTTGTTGAACATGAAAAAGCTTATGTTTATACTTCGTTATTACATTTAAAACAACTAGGAAAAGGTATTATTTTTTGACGCACTATATTTACAATAGTTATTTTTACTAATTCAGTTGCAACAAATTCAATATAAAACTTGACATCTGAAGTCCGGACGCACCTGCGCACTTGAACTCTTGGCTTCGACCTTATGTAAAACGTAAACACGCGGCTTTGCGCAGCGGGACACTTCCGCTGGACAAAACTACAGAAGGCGACCCCGGGAAACACTACCCCAACTGTGTGATAGTGGAGATGAAGCGTGTATGTTACCCGCGGTTGACCTCTTAAACAACAAAGGTCGTATTTATGAGCGAGAAGCACACTAAAAGATTCATTTGTCATTAAAATGTACTCCTCAAATGAGTGGACATTAACAAGCAAAGTTGTAAAGAACACGGAGGCACGCGAGCAAGTTATCCATCGTGCACAACCCAGCGGACGCCCGACACATCACGACTAGGCAACCCGCAACGCGCGGCTCACTTCCCGGTCATATCAGTAGGCCTATAACATGTTTATCATTATTCAATGTTATTAGTGAATTTCCTTTGGAAAGTGAACTATTAGCATGACCCGCACGGTGAAACATAAGCCCGGGACCACCATAGAAGTTCCTAACGTGACCCCCTGAACACGTTTTGGGGGTCGTTCAAAATTATATATATATATATATATATATATATATATATATATATATATATATATATGTATGTATATATGTATATATATATATGTGCTCTATGATAAATATATATGTGCTATGTGACTCTAGAGGTCGCATTTTTTGTCCGATTTACTTCAAATTTGGTAGGGACGTTCCTTTCTGTAATCAGTTGGACAAGTTCGTTGGGCAAAACAATCGGAAAACTCTAAACTCCTTTTTTGGGGATTAATCTTTCAAATTTTGGGTTTTTGGGCCCAAAAAGGGTCATAAAAGCCCCAGATGTAAAATCAATGCATATAAAAAGATGGGAATTAGTGAGGCGAAAGTTTTAAGTCCTCTCTCGTCATTGTAGCATACATATTTACTGAGTTATTAAAGAAAATGTGTATCGTCTAAACACAGTACGTTGTCTTATGGGGATTTGATACTAGAAAAGCCTGTTATTCCTTTGTTAGAATACTTTTATCATCCCCAGCAACCTGACGCCTACTTTAAAGCCTGACTGGACCTTCGCCTAACCTTATAATGCGCAAAATTGTATTCCCAGCATTGCAGGTAAATAAAACCAGGAGCATCAGAACAGCCAAAAAATCAGTGTTTTCAGATTTGAATAAAAATTGGAATACTTGTATTAACTGATTTTGAGTTGTTATAGTTTTTTATGTGGAAATTCACTTCCCCCACGTCAGCGTGCTGAGTGCGAACTCGTTTTTTACATCTGTTCATACTGTGTCTCGTTTACGAATATCTACATGCGAACGAACAATTATTGTGCATATTTCATAAAACCCTAAAATGGTGTAAAAAAGTAATGTTGCGATGTTACAGAAAAAGCTATTTATAACAAAAATCTGTTTTCATTAAGTCTATTAATATTATATATCATAGCTCACATTATCATCTCCTATACTCATAACAAGTATCTTATTTATTGGATTTTTTTAAGATCATAGTGTATGTAAATTTGGTTTTACTGAACTATGAATTTTGTTATTGGTCATCTGTAAAGACCTCTTGTCCTATGGTATTTTCTGTGACTACTGTTTTTTACCTATATTACTGAATAAGCTATTTACATTATGTATTGGTATTTACTTTTATAATTGGTAAAAGTTAAAAAAATCGTTCAACATTTTGCACACGAAATCAAGTTAATCTGAATAAGTGAGCCTATGTTTTATTCGCATATTACAATACACAGATGTTTCACAGGCATAGGGCAAATGGCGTAGACATAGATTTGACAGACTCGCAGCATCTAATCATCTAAGGAGTATGCTTAATCTATGATCTAATGTTGTGCAGCCTCAACGCCTCAGTGTACGATGAGGCCGGGGAAGAGCTGCTGTATGGGCCGTTATTGCTCATACGCGCAACTTTCTCCCGTACGAAAGCTACCTCGGATTATCCGATTATTCATTCTTCGATTAAAACACACCTCATCCTGAACAATTGTCCATCAACAATTGTCTGAACAATTGTTGTTGTTATTGTCCATCGACACGCCGCAACAACAACCGGCGCAGTGCGGGAGAACCGCGGCTTCTGTGGCTCCGGATAAACAACCAGTTCCCCGGGTCGCCAACACACAGCTCTCGAGAAGAATTCTTATGATAATTTAAATCTGAAAACAGGTCATTTCAATTCATTAAACACATTCTGCTATTCACAACCGAATATTTTGTTAATTTTTCAGGATCTGAGCATAACGTGTCCATCAAGATTCCAGCGAACAACTCCATAGCTAACGTATTTTTCGGGATAATCTAACTAGCTACGAATTTATTTCTGAGCCGATTTCGAAGACTGAGATAGGCTCCAACCATGGGTCGAGTGAAAGACATTCATAATCGTCTGTACCTATCCGGAGGATTTATTCGAACGGAAGGGCAGCACAAACCTCCCTTTCATTCAATTTTCCATTTTAAGATTAACATTAGGAATAATATTTGTACGCATGATTAGTTAATGCTACCTTTTGTTGTGGGCCTTACGGCTGTTGTGTTAATTAAACAAAACGGCACTACTTTGCTTGGTGTATAAAAACCCCTGTCCCGCATGATAAGTGGATACTTCCTCCACATTTTATATCGATTTTATCATCAACTTAAAATAAAGCATTATACGCTTGCATTATACAATCAAACATTGAATTTTAAAATTAAATATATTTTTGTATAAGTTTAGACATTTAAAGTAACAAAATCAAACTTTTCTGAAAACACAAATAAAAGCGGCAAATAAACCGGAATTGAATAGGACGGAAAACAAATTCTAAATTACAATCACAGATGTTTTAATAAAACGTAAAATCGATTCAAATATATACTTACTCCAACTGTAATTGCAAACGAAACAACTTACTCCGCAAAATCCCTTAATCAAATAGGAAAATCAACTACCAGTCCTAAAAATAGGCCTTATCAAAAGAGTTTTTCATGTATACATCCTCTTTCGCAGTATCTTTTATCTTCTTGAAATTGTTTCCGTTTTGATCTCGCGTGTATGATGGCCACTTATGTGTCGATAAACCATTTCGTTCAACATTTTGCACACAATCTGCCAAAGAACAATTCAAGAACGGGTAAAGCTAGTACGTTTTTATAAGTTTAAAGGACATACATTTTGTCAGATTACGGATCACGGAGAGCGCATTTCAAATTATTGTGGGTTTATTTCATTCCTCCATACCAACAATACTGTATTACACGCTCGACAAACGTTCACTACAAGCTTTAACTTAACAAAATGGTTTAAACTAGATTTTAAATTAATACTTAACCTTGATAATTTCGGATTATGTTTATAAGAGGGGGCTCCAGTCACGAAACTTTTCGCGTTTCTACCTGCTTTTCCCCCATAAGACTAACGTTAAAAACCCCGACCCTCCTCAACGATCACCCGATATCGTTGATTTATGGCTCATTTTAAAGGGATAAAATGTTCAGTAAGTAAAATGCAGATATCTATACGTATCAGATATATAAAATAATAATCGTTCAACAAAATTCCAAAATAATAAATATTTGCGATTTTTCATGGCTGAACTATTTGTGAAATCGAAATTCTGCTCACTGAAATAGCTTTTTATTTTTTGGCTCTTTAAAATGAACCATAAATCATCGATCTCGGATAATCCGTTGAGGAGAAACTGTCTTTGAAAGTTAACATTGGTCTAACCAAGCGATTTAAGTGAGAAGAATTTTGATATCACAATTAGCACAGCCATAAAATCGCAAATATTTATTATTTTGGAATTTTTCGAACGACTGTTATTTGTGATATAAGCGAGAGAAGCAAGTAGAAGCAGAGGACTGAAGCCCCCTTATTAAGAAATATTTTCCCCACTACTAGGAAATCGTTTAACAGATAAATATATATTCGTTTTTATTTTTATCTTTTCAGTAATAAAAATGGCGCGCAAATGTGTAGTTAAATTATTTCTATATGAATCATCGTCCACAATTTTCCGATTACAAATAATCACGACAAACAAGTTTTGACTCAGCACTGATTAATAGAATATATTATATATGTAACTCCCGTTCTTCAAAGCCCTTATAAGAAACGAAAATATATATAAACTTCGAATTAACCTTACCTTATAAAGTAAACAACAAACGTGGCCTACACTACAGAAGTTGTCACTCGAAATGCGTAGGGTCTAAACCGTTCCGGCGTCAAACCGACCAGATCAGGGTTCATTATTTAGAGTAAATTGATTGTGATGCAAGTAAAACAATCGAGAGCAACAAGAATACCGGCATTAGACGGAGTTCCAGTCATTATATCTGTTTGTATCTTTAATCTAAATTGGAAGGAAAAACTCTTTTCGCCCAATAATCAATGGGCCGAGCCCTACATTTTATAGCACGGTAATAGCAAGCTTTACGAGCAGTAAGACTCGTTCACCACTTTACCCGCCCAGTTCCCACAGCGAGTTTGCATTGGCATGCATTACCCTGCTCTGCTGCGGCTTCAACTGTTCACCGATTATCTTTAGACTTGGTCTTTTTGAATTATTACACATTTTCATGAACAACATACCTACGTTTGAACTGAGTTGTTGTTTTTAAAGTGCAATAACGTAGTGTATATTTAAATTTAAAATATTTAGTAACTTTAGTAAAAAGTAAATTCACGTAAGTTAGTATATTAAATTACCCTATGTTTAAATTTACCTTATTAATTTAAATTATTTTGATCGAGTGAAAAACCAGGCCGTCTATAAGACCAATGTTAAAATAAAAACTAATGTTATGGACGGTATGGGTTTTCACTCGTGCATCACGCTGCAAATAATATTGAGGTTTTTGATCACTAGTTCACACATTAAATCATCTAAATTTAGTAAAATATTGTTGTATCTTCAGAGCGATGAATACTTTTTGTAAACCTGACAATACATGCCCAGTACAATCGAACACATTCTTAAATATGTAAATAGTGGTACTGTACAGGCGGGCCTCCTTAGGCCGAACCGCCTAAGTCTTGGACTTGGAACTTGTCTTCGATGACATTGACAAGCAACACTGATTACAATAATCTGAAATCAAACCCATGTAATCTAAAAATACGTGAGTTCGCCGTGGCTCCAAACCGCAAAAGATTCCCACACTTTACAAATAGTTCAACTGTGCTTTGCAGTCATATAAAACAATCCTATTTTTGAATCTAGTGAAAATCGACGCTCGAAAAAATGACCGGGAGAGTTTGGACTGGCGAGTGAGCGATACACGATATGGATGTTCAGTGTTCAGGGGAGGGGGCGCCGAAGGACAAGTCACCACATATAATTAGCATGCATTACAAGACAATGGATGACCCGGGCCTGCCGTGTTATATCTAACATTCCATCTGTCACCACACTCCTAGTCAGCGACTGGGCACCGAATAAGAGGCACTACTAGTCTTCGGGAAACTTTCTATAGTCACGAAATTCACCATTTTGAAATTATAAAACACAAACACTTCGCTAACAATCATTTACATTGTCCATATCATTCAACATATTGTCCGAAATAGTTTGTTAATGACTCATTTTAAAGAAAAAATACCTATATTGAGCAGAATTATGACATACATAAAAATGGTGATACATTAAAAGGATGGTAATTCCATTCTAACATATTGGAATTTTATCGAACTGTTATTGTAAGCGACTAGCGACTGGATCATTTACCTCTATCGAAAACTTCGAGTTCGTTGAAGGGGCTGAACTTTTTTTGCAAGAAACCAAGTCATTTAAACGTAGTAAAGACGTTTGCAGAAATGATCAGCCCTGTACTGCGACACAGGATGAGGACAGCGCTAGGGGTTGTGTTGTAGGGGCGAGGGTAACGGACTTCGGGGCGGCGCACCTGCTGGGGGGTGTCCACGTGCCGAGCTACCCTCTCCGAGCCCTGCCCCCTCGCCCTAGACAACACTCGCAGCTCGTCTGGTGCTCTGGGCCTGCCTCTACTCTCGACACACTCATCAGGACGCGCTGTCCCACCCACAACAGGCCTACGATCTCGTACAAGCCCATTTCTGGAAAACTAATCAGCTTCTTTCTACATCAGTACATCCAACCTCTGACTAACCAATACAGGGGCATGTTAGGACATCCTACCACAGTACATAGTGCACACACCCAAATATCAAAACCCTTCTTCGAAAAAACAATACACTCCTACAACAGGACATACATTCGACGTGAGGAAACACGAATATACAACAGCGTATTGCATCTCAGAAAACAAGGTTCAGAAGTAGTTCATACTATGTTAACATTTTTACTCATTTTTCCGTACTCATTGTGTATATATATAAATCGTTAAAAGTTGCACAAATATTCTAGATAGACTATTGCAGTTTAACAAACGAGCTTTAACTCTAAGAGTGTGTTCCCTGCCATTTCAGCGACTTAGCAGGCCGGTTGTCAAGACGCGGGTCGCTTGAGCATGTAACGAAACTGTCCAGCCATTAGCCCGATACACGGTTTATCGGCACAACAAACTCTATACCTTTACTGCGTCAGCCGGCTGAACCTGTACACAGATTGTTATCACGCGGGCAGCGTAGGTGGCGTGTCCGTGTCGCGTCGCCAATGCCCTCATGGCGATGGAAGATGCCCATTATTTTGGCTGTTCTCACGGAAGTACCAACCTCTCTCGCCCACATACTGGATCAAATTCCCCCCCCCCAAGCTACACCACTCCAGATCTCGTCATTGTGTGTTTTTACAAGGAGGTATTAGGGCTTCTCTGTTCTACGCAACACTTTCAGATCTGTCAGGGATAACTATTGATTGACCCTCGATAGGATTTGAAATAATACCCTATTATGTCTATGGTAATTATTGTTTTAAATCATCAAACTATTTCCCTGTTCCAATTTAATTTCTGAGGTTAAGAAAAATACTTGTTTGAAATGGTATTACTGATAGGAACTGTAAAGAATAACCGGATAATAATAATAATAATAAATTTTATCGCTTTGACAAAATCTTGCATCAGCATTACAACTTATTACTTAAAATTAGATTGATTTGAAATGTTCTTTCATTGGTTATTCTGATCTTCAAAAAATCCATCCACACTATAATAACATTTTTCAAGAAGATGAAATTTCAATTTTGATTTGAACTCTCCAGAAGGTAAAATTGTCAACTTTTCAGGGCTATTATTCGTTAATTTTGTTGTATTGGATATTAATTGTCGTTTGAAAAATGTTGTTCTATGATAATTTATGTGCATAGTATTATTTTTTCGAATATTTAAATTGCATGTGTTTACATTTACGTTTTGGAAAAAAGATTGTTTCTGACAAAAATTAATTTTTCAAATATATAAATTGACCAAAATGTCAATAATTTATTTTATTTATCAAATTTTCGACATGAATCTCTTGGTTTCATATTATTCATATTATTATTATTATTATTATTCATATTCTTGGTATGCGTAGAGCAGCTTTTTGCAGTTTAAAGATATGACATAGATTTGAATTTGCCATACCCCAACTTTGGATGCCGTATGTAATGTTAGGGATGAATAGAGAATAGTAAACATTTAAAAGTACTCGTCTGTTACAAATATGAGATAATCTCCGTAGTATAAATAAATTTGTTGATAATTTATTAGAAATGTTATCAATTTGTTTGTCAATTTTAAGATCCACCAAAATACCCAGAAATTTAATGGAGTCAACTTTTTCAACATTTTCATTTCGTAGAATTAAATTTATATCATTTGCTGTTTGTTTGTTTTTTAATTTAAAATTCGACATATTTTGTTTTGGAAAAATTTATTTCAAAGTAGTTTTCTTCAAACCATTGTATTATTTCAGATGATTTAATATACAATTCGACTTCTAAATCTTTCTTATTTTCGTTTGAAACTGATAATGTAGTGTCCTCTGTAAATAGGTAAATATCTGATGATTCTAAAATTTTACTTTCTCCCTCTATACATAGTATATGGAGAAAGTGTTGTTTTCGTCAAAATTTTCGAATTTGAGTTGTTAGTGGAAATATTCGTTTTGGTGTTCCCTGAACCCAAAAAAGTAGTTTTTACGTGATGTAATGAAATATGGTATGTAGGTACTAATTCACGATATCTCGAGGCGTTATTTTCATTTTTTTGAATTTTTGATTTTTAAGGGTAATTATCCTCCAAAAACCGCCAAAAAACATGAAAAATCAAAATTTCTCAAAAACGGCTCTAACGATTTTGATTTAACTTTAATCGTTTGTAGGACTTTAGTTTTCCAACAAAATCACACCACCCGCATTCCTGTAAAAATTCGGGTTCAGACATTACAGGACTTAAAACATCCAAAATTCAGTTTTTGGATTTTTCATAAAAAGACATAAACATAAAAAATATTACTATTCACCACTAAAAAGAGCTCAAAAAACTAAATAATTTAGTATTTTTAATTACTATTCTACGATTGCTGGTTTCGGAGAAAATTGAAATTTTCATTTAGTGGTAAACGCAGTACATTGTCCAATGTTATTCTTATGGGGAATACAAAAATTACTATTTCTCTCTTATTTACTGATCAATTTCATTCAAATTTAATATGCTTGTCAATTTAGCATTGACCAACAGAGTTAATTCGAAATATGTTGCCCCTTAATAACCCTGGGGGGGGGGGAATAGGGGGCATTTTCCCTCTTAAAACCACCAGTGTAGCAATGGATTCTGTAGTGCCTCCAAAGCAGGGATTTGGGTGGATGTTTTTTTAAAACAACTTGTTTACAAGATTTTCTGTACATTCGACCGTGCTTTGTATTCTATATTTAGTAAATAAAAAGTAATTTATTCATTAATGTTGGGCTAAAAAGGAGAAAGTATGTGTCAGTTTCCTGATACCGTTTATTAGTTATATTATTAATATAGATGATAAATAATATCGGTCCAACAACTGATCCTTGTGGTACTCCAGATTTAATTTCTAGGACATTTGAATTTTTATATATCATACAGTTCTCTTTATTTTTGTATGGAATTTGAACATATTAAATTTGATGAGGGAGATAAGATCTAAACCAATCTAGAGCAACCCCTCTTATTCCAATTGCATTTAATTTATCAACTAAGAGATTGTGATTTACCATGTCAAAAGCCTTTTTAAGGTCAAGAAATAAAGATACAGCAATTTTCCTTTGATCTAGTTGTGAAATAGTATTATGTATTTGATAAAGCTTGGCATAACACATGTATCATTTATCGATGACATTTTTTGTCTGAATCCAAATTGGTTGAGTGATAAAATTCGATTATCTTCTAAAAAAGAAAGAAGCCTTAGAAGGATTACTGTTTTAAATAAAAAAATTGCAGATAGCAATGAGATAGGATAATTACAGCAATCTTCAGGATTTCCTTTTTTAAATATTGGTAAAATTTTGGCTTTTTCAACATTTCAGAAAATTCTCCTGTAGACATGAATAAATTTATTAGGTATGTTAAAGGGGATGCAATTTCATAGCAACAGGTTTTTAATATGGTTGACGAAATGCCATCATAGCTAAAAGAAGAAGTTTTTAACGATTGAATAGTACCTATTATTTCTGATTCTGAAGCAGGACTTAAAAATATAGATTTAGGTATATGTTTATTTTGATATAGTAATTTCCTAGGATTTGCTTTTTTATTTGTGGTTTTGATTCCAACATCAACGAAATACTTGTTTGCCTTGTTTGTTTATATTTTTATTTATAATTTGCCAAATTACCTTTGAAGGATTTTTTTACTCCTTAATTTTATTATTAATTGAGATTTTTCGTTTCTTACTAAGTTTCTGAATTCTTTCTTTTTTGTAATATATATTCCCCGTAATGAGTTAGAAGATCTTAATTCTTTTGTAGATAAATACAATTGTTTAACTTCCCTTTTAAGAGTTAAAGCTTCATTTGAAAGCTTAATTTTATTATTATTATTCAAGTTTTTTATTACGTTACATTTTTTGAGTGGAAAGGCTTTTGAAAAGATTCTTGTTATTGAAGAGTGAAATGCATTAAACTTGATCATTGATGGAATTTTCTTCCGTGTAAATTGATATCCAGGTTCTTCTAATAAAAGATTTTTTAATTTATAAATATTTTCGTCAGAGTAATTTCTTTTATTCACATAAGTCTTTGGTTTCAATTTCAGAAATTTGAGCACATGATGGTCAGAAAGTGCTGTGATAAGTACATAATTATTTATGTTTTAGTTTCTATATTTGTAAATATGTTATCAATTCTTGATTTTGAGTTTTTGAATTCACGAGTATACGAAAAAATAGTATCAATAAGATTATAACTTTTCATTATATAAGATAGTTTTTTCTCTGTTTTATCTTCACAGCAGTAGATGTTAAAATTTCCTAAAACTGCAATATTGTGGTTTTTTATAGGAATATTTTCAAAGCATCTGTTAATTTGACTGAAAAGGATTCATAAGTACTGCATGGTGGTCTGTAGACTCCTACTATAATTGATTTGTTTTTAAAAGTGTTAATTTTTATTGCAGCAATTTCACATTCACGCTCAAAATTAAATTGAGTAACATCAATTTCTGAAAAATTTAAGATTTCTTTAACAAAAATACATACTCCACCTTTTCTTGAACTTTTGCGACAGAAATGAGATATTTGTTTAAATTTAAAACATTCAATAGATGTAATTTCAAGTGGTGTTGTGATAAAACAAGAACGTCAGGCGATTCTCCCTCTAAAATAATTTTGAGAATGTCAAGTTTACTTAGTAGACCATCAATGTTTTGATGCATTAGCTTCAATGATTGTTTTAAATTATCATTTCTGTTCTTTTGAGCTAAGTATCTTCCTGTCATAATTCTTTCATTATTCTTAGATGATTTTCTAAAAAATTATTTCTTAGAGTAATTCTTACTGGAATTGAGTTCTCTTCATAATTTTGCAACTTGTTTGGTGCATGTTGCAAACAAGATTTAAAGGCTCTAGATTTATCAAAATTATAAAAATGTTTAGTTCGGTTATGACTGCAGTATTTATCAGTGAAATTTGAATTTAAGTGATAGTTCTCATTTTGTAAATTGCTATCTTTTGTTCGACATTCATATTTAATATTGTTCATCTTTTTAGTTATAATATTTGCTATCTCACTTTTTCCCTTGGAATTAATATGGAATTCATGTTTTGTAAAATATTTACGTTTAAGTGAGTGAACATCAATAACATTTATATTTTTGTTTCTTAATGCTATTTCTTCTGTATAATTATTTAACTTATTAATCTTAAATGAAGATCACTGTCACGTTTCATGTCATATCTTTTAAATATATTTGTAATGAAGATAACTTTACTGTTTTCTAAGAGAATTTTTAACTTTGATTCCAGTTTACGATAAATTTGTTTTATACCATCATTAAAAGTGACATTTGTTCCACCAATTATTATAATAAAATCTTCTTTGTGTCTTATTGCCTCATCACATAATCCAATAAGCTATCCCCTGGAAAAATCTGAGTTTGGAAGTCATCAGCTGTCCTTTCATTGTACAACGTATGGATAAATGCTAATAATGCTGAGGAGGATTTAAATCCCTTTAGTTTTTCCATGAATAAAATTGTTGGATTAACCAATAAGCTTAACGAAACTGATCACTACAGGAAGGCTGGCTGCTGAGAGCACAGGCATGTTTAAAGATGTTAATTCTTATTAGATACAAATTTAAAGTACTGGTGAATTTTATAGTATCCATGCATTTTAATTTTAATGACTAGTCTATCTCCGCATCATTTTTATTTTTAAAGAAAAATTTTAATATTGATAGATGTGGAAGGGTATTTTTTTAATTTCTTAAAGGGTTGCCTATTCAAAAAGATTCTTCTATGACACTGAAAACTATTACTTGCTAAGTAATGTATTAAATAATATAATACAAAAGTTCTTCAAAATTTGTTAAAAATTTTACATTTCTACGAGTATTAGAGCTTACAGGATGTAACAATAAAAAAGTTATTAGAGCTTATAAATTACTAACTGATATACAGAGATATAAGAGCCAGAGGATCTGAAACTTGTGACGGATCATTCTTGACTAAATGTCATAACCTAAACCTCCAAAACACTTATTTAGTGGGAAATCATCCTAATTTATTCAAATATTCATACAGCAGAAAATAAATGCTGAGTGGAATTTTGTTTTTGACATATTTCTACAGAACAGTTTATTGCACAAGTGAAAAACCAGGCACTCAATAAGCCCAATTTTAAAATTAACACTAGTTATAAAGACAATTGGAAAAAGACGAAAGAGTCAAAGTACTATGACTATAGTCTACTTGAAACAAGCTCTCAGGATGATCACCTGTTGTTTAGTATGGACAAGTCGAAGACAGCAGCGTGCCAGCATTCAGAGCATGTTTTAATCATAAGTATCCAGAGGCCTGAGGAGCATCACAAATGGAATCTCACCATCTCAAATGTGCTTATCTCACGCTTTGTTCGTGCTAAATTACTAAATTGCAAAATAAATTACTTCATGGGATTATTAAAAATGGACAAAATGCCAAAAGATATGGAAGAGACATGAACTCAATGTTGTAAGATGGTACATGACACTTAAGGCTCACAAGTCTAAAACTCTCCCTCATAGATATTCTTAATTTAATAAACTACTATGAATGCTAAAAGTATTAAAATTAATTATGATTCTTTGCGTAAGCTGGTTAAAACCAAAAATTGTTTGTTGACAACTACGATGACGACTTTTCTCTTAACTGGCACCTTAAACTAAACAAATCAATCTGGTGACTCGTTAAAAATACTCATTTAAAAATACAACAACCCCAAATAAGATTTTTGGATTCCATTTCCTATTTCTATATATAATGATCTCTCATCTGTCAAACTATGTGCACCTAACTGATGTGGACTCTCACGTATTTTACTCAAAGTCATACACCCTCTATTGTACCAAATTCAGTAGGTTTGTCTTACTTTATCCAAATTTAATTGAAGAGTAAAAATGTGAATATTTCCGCCTTAGCATCTGCACCAATACATTTTCCCAAATTATGCAAATGTTGTATACAACAACAGAAAGCCGCTGATATTACATAGAGTAGATGATTTTGGGAAAAATACCTAGTGACCACCCGATTAAAAATACTCTATGTTGTATGCATACTATTTGGGATGCACAAGAGGTGTGGGAGTTGCCACAAAATGGAGACAGTCTACTGTAAAACAACATGTGATATGATGTTTCACTATGACAGAAAAGATTTTATGTATAGCAATTGAAACCACTCCAGAGGGAGTCTCTAATATACTTTCAAAGATCTGATCTTGAACTAGAATAATAAATCTAACAATAACAATCAATTTGAGTTAACAATCTATTGGATAGAAACTCTGCCTATTCTTGCTCCTCGGCAAGTTAAGCTGCATACACAGATAAGTGATGTGAACAGCGCCAAGAGCACTACAAACAGAAGCGGCGCCCTTGCCAAAAAATTAAAACCATACCAAAATTATTAGGTCTTCCGTTTTTATTTTTTCAGTTTTGTTTTAGGAGGTATTTTCAACATAAACCCCCATCAATCCTACCAATCACTCAGACCTAAAAAAACTATAGCATACATGGCCATATCCAAACTCACCAATGGTTTAATGCTCATGTCTAATACCCAAACAGGGGCGGATACAGACTATCATTTTTGGGGGGTCACGAGGTCGTGAGTGAAAATCAAAGTATCGAGCATCAAGCTTAATACATCTAGTGATATCATACAAATATTTAATCTCCAAAAAAGTGAAGCCAACATGGTGATGCCATTTTCCCTTTTGCAATCTACGTTCCTACAGCAAAACAACTAACCACAGACCATAAAATAACGTAATCTGCAATTTATGACAACCGTTTTCCATCAAGCAATAAAAAGGTTTTCCTGAACACCATATTTTAAAATTAGTGTGTTTAAGATTAAATCATTTGAATTATTAATCAATGTGGAACAAAAGAGAAACAAATTTAATTTTCAAATACAACTTTTTTATAAAACATATTTTTGATCAAATATTTGCTGGAGACCATAGTTTTTCTGTGTTTTTTTACAAACATATCTTCAAATCAAATCAACATTTTGTTTATCCCCAGAAACATAAATACCCCCGTCACAGCAAACCTGCATACTCAGCGAATTTCCAATGGAGATATAAATGTCTTAATACTACATAAAGCCACTTACCAAGTTTCATAAAAATATATTCACAAATAAGCGATATATATACAGTTTTAATTATTCTCCATAAGAATAACATTGGGGCTGAGTACGCAGGTTTGCTGCAACAAGGAACACAAAAAATGGGTTTTTATGCTAATATATCAATGTAACTCAACTAGGTGAAGTCGTATACCAGTTTTTATTCATTTATGTTCATAATTAAGGGAGACAGAGCATTTAATTATTCTCCATAAGAATAACATGGGGACTGAGTACGCAGGTTTGCTGCTACGGGAGGATTATGTAAAAAATATTTTTTTGGAGCAAATATCAATAGACCTCAACGAGATGAAGCTGTATACCAAGTTTTGTCAGTATAAGTTCATAAATAAGCGAGATAAACAATTTTTCTTTTCCTCCATAAGAATAACATTAGACAACGTACTGTGTTTAGCACTTTCAATATCTCGGTAACCAATTGACGTAGAGGAATGATCGAAATACCAAATTGTGTGTTTTTTTAAGCTGAATCGAATGGTTAAAACTAAACTTTGACTTTTTCAAAAATTATACGTAAAAAATTCAAAAAACCCATTTTTGGGGTACAAAACCCCCCCAAAATACCCCTTCGGATAGAGCGATCAGGCTGGTTTTCGAACTTAAAAGTCATAAATGTTGCTTTACACGTTTATACCAAGTTTCATTAAAATCGGATCATTTTTACGAGAGTTATCGTGCTCACGGACATATATATATATATATATATATATATATATATATATATATATACAGTATCGAACGAATGGTTTTTTTGGGGTCTGGGGACCTCAAAACGAAATGTTATCATGGTCCCGGGCCTAGGTCTTACCATGCCGACTACGGTAATAGCTTCTTCCCTATAGGGGAAATTCGCTAAAACATATTTTTAGATCTTTCATTAAAACAAATACCCCCGTAGCAGCAAACCTGTGTACTCAGCGAATTTCCAATGCATATATATGTATCTTAATACCACATAAAGCCACATATCAAGTTTCATCAATATACATTCATAAATAAACGATTTATGACATTTTAATTATTCTCCATAAGAATAACATGGCGGCTGAGTGTGCAGGTTTGCTGAAGCAAGGAACACAAAAAATGGGGTTTTATACAAATATCAATATAACTCATGTAGGTAAAGCCACATACCAAATTTCATTAATTTATTTTCATAATGAAGGGAGATAACACGTTACTTATTCTCCATAAGAATAACATGGGGCTGAGTACGCAGGTTTGCTGCTACGGGAGCCTTTGGTAAAAATAGTTTTTTTGAGCAAATATCAATGGTCCACAACCAGATGAAGCCGTATACCAAGTTTCGTCAGTATACGTTGACAAATAAGCGAGATATAAAATTTTTATTTTCCTCCATAAGAATAACATTAGACAACGTACTGTGTTTAGCACTTTCAATATCTCGGTAACCAATTGACGTAGAGAAATGATCAAAATACCAAATTGTGTGTTTTTTTAAGCTGAATCCAATGGGAAAAACTAAAATTTGACTATTTCAAAAATTGTATGTAAAAAATTCGAAAAACCCATTTTTGGGGTACAAAACCCCCCCAAAATACCCCTTCGGATAGAGCGATCTGGCTGGTTTTTGAACTTAAAGTCATAAATGTTGCTTTACACGTTTATACCAAATTTCATCAAAATCGGATAATTTTTACGAGAGTTATCGTGCTCACACACACACACATATATATATATATATATATATATATATATATATATATATATATATATATATATATATATATATATATATAATATATACAGTTTCGAACGAATGGTGTTTTTGGGGTCTGGGGACCTCAAAACGAAAAGTTATCATGGTCCCGGGCCTAGGTCTTACCATGCCGACTACGGTAATAGCTTCTTCCCTATTGGGGAAATTCGCTAAAACAATCAGCACTACTCTAAAATAAAATAAAATAGCCATGTAAAGGTTAACTTTTGTTAAACAAAATACAGATTGTTAAACATAACATGAAGTACAGTAATTTTAATGAAAAATTAGTTAATAACATAGGAAATAATCCAACATGGGCAGGCTGCCTGTGAGTAGGATTAGCCGCTATAATCAACCTGTTATTTAGGAAAACTTATTAACAAATTTAAATGGATGTTTCAGAAATAATTATTTAATTAACTATGGTAAGACAATATGACTGTCTAACTTTGAAAATACACGAGCATATGTATGGCACGGCATATGTTATCTTCTAGTGAGGCTTCACTTTTTCAACCCAGAAGAGAATTAACCTCGTTGGTATTGAGTATGCTTTTTCTTAGGGGATTTGGTAGTCAAGAAAAATTGGAAAATCCTTCTACAGGAACCGGAATAAATGGTTGTGAAAAACATTAGCCTACATAACGTTATATGAGTTTTAGGCCGTAGAAAGTATATTTCACTTCTTTATTAAAAGAAGTTACGAATTTACTGAATTAATTATATTACTTGTAATATATTTATGTAATTACTATTATTTCCTATAATTAAAAATTAATAATAACTATTATTTCCTATAGTTAAAAAGTTAATAAACGACTTTAGAAACAATAAAAATATTGTAGAACTAATTTGACTAAAATGAACAAAGTTCAGTGGATGGAGTATGCAATGACAACAAGCCCTAGCGATTAATGATTAAAGCTGTGTTAGATTTAATAAAGAGAAAATCCTTCAACAAAGGGCCTAAAATCCCTCTTTAAGCCATGTCTCATAGAACAATAAATTTTAAATTGTACACCAACGCATTGAATATTGAAAAGAGATTACATAGGCCTAAAATAATGACGTATGGTTATTATCAAGGAGGTCTATTGGTTATACTGGAGACAACACTGCCTAATGATTTGCATCAAAAAAGTCAGTCAGTGATTTGGTTAGGTTAGTGCATCTGTGAGAAATAAATGAAATAATCTCGTTCTTTCAACTGCAGTAATGGATTCTTCTAAACGAGTCTGGTCATTCAAATCAGTGTAATAAAAGTAATCAAAATTGAAGCAAATTCATTTTGTTTGCTTGCTTCACGTATCTATTCTTGCAATGAAATAGAATAAACTATGAACAAATCAACAAACACAATGTTACTAACCAATAGACCTCCTTGGTTATTGGTATATTTGTTATTTGGAGATTTTAGATTAACACCTGACTTGCAACAATGCGAGAGCTAGCGCAATGGTCATTCGGTGATCATGAGTGCTAAGTCTTTTTCACTCATGAAGTACTAAAAACGATTAATGTTCCAAAAACGACCAACTGATGAAATGTAATTACCTTTACGGTGAACAATGGGTAAAATATGTGAAGGTCTGAGGCTTTTGGGGGGGGGGTCATGACCCCCATGACCCCTCCCCCCTTGTATTCGCGCCTGTACCCAAATCACCAACTCCAAAGTAGAAGCAATTTTTCCATTTGCCTCCCAGGAACTGTAAGGAAGTGTTCGCTCAACTAGGCCGACTTATGGTTCCAAGTCTTCACATTTTTTTATACCATTATGTTGAATAAGAGAACAGTATCAGAAAACTGACTTATAAATTCTTTCTTCAAAACCTCACTATGTTATTTTTAACGAATTTCCCCCATAGGGAAGAAGCTATTACCCTAGGTCTCATGGTAAGACTTAAACCCAAAACCATTTTAACTTTTTGATTTAAGGTCCCCAGATGACAAAAACACTATTGGTTCAAATTTATATATATGTATATATATATATATATATATATATATATATATATATATATATATATAAGTGTGTGTGTGTGTGTGTGTGTGTGTGTGTGTGTGTGTGTGTGTGTGTGTGTGTGTGTGTGTGTGTGTGTGTGTGTGTGTGTGTGCGTGTGTGTGTTTGCGTGTCCATTAATGCGATAACTTGAGTAAAAACGTCCAATTTCGATGAAATTTGGCTCAAATATGTAAAGTGACATTTATGACTAAGTTCGAAAACCAGAAAAATCGGACCATGGGAAGGGGGGTTTATGGGGGTTTTAAATTTTACAAAAATCAGTTTTTTGCATTTGTCACCTTCCAATTTTTAAAACACTTAATTTTGGTTTGGACCATGTTATAGAGCTTAAAAAATAACAAAAAAACAAAAAACAATACAGTATTTTAAATTATTAACCTAGGTTAAGTGGTTGCGGAGAAAATCCAAAAAAAACCTGCTCATAAAATTTCCCATGTTCATCTTATGGGAAAAAGGTTTTTTGCTTTTCCTCAGTTAATTTTAATATAAACTTCACATTTGCTTTTACCAATCAGTTTAGCTCCAAAAAACAATCATTTTGGTGTTTAAATTTTGATTCTACGTCCAACCGTTGCAGAGTTATTCAAAGTGCTAAACACAGTACCGGTACGTTGTCCAATGTTATCCTTATGAAGAATAAATACAAGTTGATATCTCCATTATTTATGAATGTATATTGATGCAATTTGGTATGAGACTTCATGTAGTATTGATTTGTTGTTGATTATCCCCGTAGTAGCAAACCTGCATAATCAGCCCTAATGTTATTCTTATGGAGAATAAGTAAAGTTTTATATCTCCCTTAATTATGAACACAGATTAATAAAACTTAGTATGTAGCTTCACCTGGTTGAATTAAATTGATAATTGAAAAAAAACACATTTCTTATCTTCCTCGTTGCAGCAAACCGGCGTACCCATCACTACAAAAATAAAATGCTATAGGCCTAGATCACTTATTTATTTATGTATTTTTATGAAACTTGGTAAGTGGCTTTATATGGTAGTGAGAAACATATGCATGCATTGGAAATTCGCTGAGTACACAGGTTTGCTGCGACAGGGGTATTTATTTAGGTACTATATAGAGAAAATAAAGTTCAGCTGGGTAGCCTGTGTGCCAAGTATTCTAATGAACTTTTTTCCCGCAATATTTATCCAAATCCTCTTCTTGAAGACATTACAGAGTTATCTGCTAAGCACAGTGGTTTGAAGAGAGGGCTCCAGTCACGTAACCTTCTATGTTTCTACCTGCTTCTCTATAAGACCAATCTTAACTTTCAAATTCCGTTATTAACAGATTACCCAAAAATCTTAATTCATTGCTCATATTAAAAATTTAAAAAATCTTAACGATATCGGTAAACATAATTTTGATAACCAAGTGTTCAATAATCTACCATTACCGCAATTTTTGTTATGGGATAACTATTTGTGGTATCAAAGTGTTCTGCTCAGTACCGGAAGGAAGTTAACTTTTTGCCCTGTAAAATGAGCCATAACTCAACTCAATTTCAGATAATCCGTTGTCATTTCGGAAATCCCGATCTTCACCCCCTGGGTTGGGTGGCAACACATTCCGAATATCCTCTACTGGTCAGTGTTAGTTTAACATATTTACCAAGTTTTAACAAAATCAATAAGTAAATAAGAGAAAAATAATGAATTGATTCTCCATTTTAAAAGATTGGATACCATACAGTTGCAATTTTCTTCGCAACCATTAGTTGCTGAATATTAATTCAAGATAGTAAAATATCTAGTTTTTTACATACTTTCTAATGGTGATAAATACATTTAATTCAAAATTACCTATTCATTTTGTGCAAAATAAAACAAAACTTATTTTGGAACCTTTTAAGCTCTATTATATCTGACCCCAAATTTTCATAGAAACTAAAGTGGTGTGATTTGTTTAGGGACCTAGAGTGATATAAAATACCCGGGTATTTAAAACTCGGGGTAAATACCCAAAATTCATAAATACCTGGAAATTTTGGGTACCTATTTATGATATTTTACAAAAAACGCCAATGTAATTCACATTTTTTACCCTTAATATCCTTGTTATCAATGTATTAACATTTCGCAATATTTTATTGATTACATTTATTAATTATTTTACTAATAAATAAATTATAACAAGGCAAGTTTTGTGAAAAGACCTGTCAAGCGTACAAACCACACCACCGACAAACTATGAAAGAACTGGTTAAATTTGAGGCATTCTATACAAATTTTAAAATAAGTAATTTTATAATTTCATAAATACATAACAAAATCACAATGTAATTGAATTTCAATTCTTCTCATTCAAAATTTTAAATTTAGTAAACACTCCAAAAGATTATAAAAAGTAGTAGGCTACTGGGAATTTATCTCGATCTTGTTAAGATGCTTGTGGTAACCATGATATACTCTTCAAAAATGTTTTTATGATAATTTTATAATCCTTACAGCATGGGAATTTAAATTAACCTAGTAAAAATCCCCCAAATGTTATAAAAATAATAAATACCCACGTTTTCGGTATTTAGCCGGGGCTCAGGGTAGGTATCCGAGTAAATACCCCTTTTTTAGCGAATTTCCCCTATAGGGAAGAAGCTATTACCGTAGGTGGCATGGTAAGACTTAAGCCCGAGACCATGATAACTAAATTAAAATATTGAGCTAATGAGCTGATTGATGAAGGAATATTTTAATTTAGTCATAGGAGCAGCTCAGGGGCTAGAAAAATGGATTTTAATTTGTAACCATGATAACTTTTCGTTTTGAGGTCCCCAGATGCCAAAAACACTATTCGTTCAAATTTATATATATGTATATATATAGATATAGATATATATGTCCGTTACCGCGATAACTTTTGAAAGAAACACCAGATTTTGATGAAATTTGGAACAAATGTGGAGAGTAGCATTTATGACTTTAAGTTCGAAAACCAGATCGATCGCACTATGGGAAGGGGGTTTTATGGGGGTTTACAATTTTCTAAAAATCTGTTTTTTGCAAATTTTACACCAAAATGTTAAAAACACTCAATTTTGATTATAGCCATTTTATAGAGCTTAAAAAAACAAATAATTTGGTATTTTGAATCATTAACCTAGGTTTTGGTTGCGGAGAAAATCCAAAAAAAGTTTCCCATGTTAATCTTATGGGAAAAAGGTTTTTAGATTTTTCTCAGATAGTTTTACCAAAAACTTCACATTTCTGTTTATTAATGAGTTTAGCTCAACAAAACAAACATTTTGGTGTTTTAATCGTTGTTCTACGTCCAACCATTGCAGAGATATTCAAAGTGCTAAACACAGTACGTTGTCCAATGTTATCCTTATGGAGAATAAATAAAATTCTATATCTCGATTATTTATGAATGTATATTGATGAAACTTAGTATGTGGCTTCAACTAGTTGTGATATATTGATATTAGCACAAAAACTATTTTTTTGTTGACAGTCCCCGTAGCAGCAAACCTGCATACTCGGCCCCTATGTTATTCATATGGGGAATAAGTAAAGTTGTATATCTCCCTTAATTATGAACCTAGATTAAGAGAACTTGGTATGTAGCTTCACCTGGTTCAGTTGTATTGATAATTTTAAAAAAACATATTACTTATCTTCCTCGTTGCAGCAAACCTGCATCCTCTAATCGTCTAACATCGAAAGTTCAACTACGGCCTTTGGTGATACTGAATAACATCGAAAGGTCAACTGCGACCTATGGTGATCCTGGCTAATCTCAAGTTTACGGCCGATGGGGACACTGTCTAACATCAAAAGTTCAACTACAGCCTATGGTGACACTGACTAACATCGAAAGGTCAACTACGACCTATGGTGATCCTGGCTAATCTCAAGTTTACGGCCGATGGGGACACTGTCTAACATCAAAAGTTCAACTGCAGCCTATGGTGACACTGACTAACATCGAAAGGTCAACTACGACCTATGGTTATCCTGGCTAATCTCAAGTTTACGGCCGATGGGGACATGTCTAACATCAAAAGTTCAACTACAGCCTATGGTGACACTGACTAACATCGAAAGGTCAACTACGACCTATGGTGATCCTGGCTAATCTCAAGTTTACGGCCGATGAGGACACGTCTAACATCAAAAGTTCAACTACAGCCTACGGTGACACTGACTAACATCGAAAGGTCAACTACGACCTATGGTGATCCTGGCTAATCTCAAGTTTACAGCCGATGGGGACACTGTCTAACATCAAAAGTTCCAACTACAGCCTATGGTGATACTGGCAATCATTGAAAGTTCAATTACAGCCTATGGTGACACTGGCTATCATTGAAAGTTCAATTACAGCCTACGGTGATACCGTCTAACATCAAAATTTCAACTACGGCCTATGGTGACACTGACTAACATCGAAAAGTCAACTACGGCCTATGGTGATCCTGGCTAACATCTCAAGTTTACGGCCGATGGTGATACTGACTAACATCGAAAGTTCAACTACGGCCTTTGGTGATCCTGGCTAACATCTCAAGTTTACAGCCTATGGTGACACTGACTAACATCGAGAGTTCAACTACGGCCTATGGTGATCCTGGCTAACATCTCAAGTTTATGGCCGATGGTGATACTGACTAACATCGAAAGCTCAACTACGGCCTATGGTGACACTGGACTAACATTGAAAGTTTGACTACGGCCAAACCAAAAAAGGTGTTTCAATGCGTTTAAATTGCACATGGGCAATCCTAATTTCATATAGGCCTACCGATAATGCTGTTTCAGGAAACTATAAATAGTTATTCGTCCAGTTTTCTAATTATCAGAGGAGGGTGCCTAACTACCTATAAGATTAAAAAAATAAATAAATAACTAGGCCTATAGCAATATGATTTCTACTTTGATTACACAAATTGTGATATGATCTTAAATTATTTGCCAAAAAATAGGCCTACTCATTTTTTTAAACAGTAGGCCTCATATTTAAATTCATATCGCTGGAAAAACTGTGGGTACAGTTTCATAAGAGGCCACCAACTAATCCGATGCAATATATCGATCTTAAACATTCGATATATCGAATCAAAACCCTATATATTTTGAATCATATTTTAACAGTTAAGCCTACATCAAAAATTATTTACTCAATATTTATATTTATTTTATATCTAAAATCAACAATTTGTTTATAGGCTGGTCAATAATAATATGCAATGTCAGTTACGAATATATTTTAATGAAACAATTAACAAATAACAAACAAAAACCAAAATTAAAAATACAACGAATAATAAATAAGTGTATTTAACTAAGGTAAAACTTTATTTATTATCTTTGCCAGAGAAAACTCTATGGTCTGAGTTCAAGAATTGAGTTTCAACGCACGTCATGATGACTCGAATGTTTGGGTGTGTGTTATTTAGGTTAAATTTTGATTTTAAATGTGATTCATTAATCAAATGTTTAAGATCGATATATCGCATCCGATTAGTTGGTGGCCTCTTATGAAACTGTACCCAAAACTGTTTTCAGAACTTCTTTAAAATATTTTGACTTTCAACAGTTGATAGGCCTTAATAATTCCTTACCTTTTCCAGGTTTGTAAAAGTTCCTGAATAGGCTATTTCAGGATTTCTTTGTATGATTTTACCCTGAAATGTTTTAAAATAAAAGAACACGATTTAAAATGTCTTTATAGCCTATAAGGTAATAAAAACAGTGACTGAGGTACTTACGGTAACTGCATGTAGTCCCTGCAATGGATTATCAGGAATCTTCTTTTCAGTCTTTTTTGCTGCTCTCTTGGACTTATTTTCTAGATATCTCTGTTTTAATGCCAGCGTATCTTGAACATTTTGTTCTACAATGCCAGTAAAAGCTTGATTAAATCTAGGGATACAGTCGCTCTGATGTTTCCTATAGTTTTCTATCCTGCGTTTAAGGCGGTCAACAACCGCTTGCCTTCTGGGAGTAATGACCTCAGCCATTCCAGGGGCGGCACTTCTGGGTATCAGGCCACAGCCGCCCCCTCTGACAACCCCCTGCTCCCCTACTGCCTCAGGCACACACTCCGAAAGTGGGTAGGACGCCAGCTTCTAAATGTATCTAACACTTCTTATGTCTGAACAAATCTATAATGTCAATATAACAACTACATTATAGTTATCAGATATATTTTTCTTTCGAACACTTGAACACTATTATTTTATGGCAAATTTCATTTCAAAGGATGTTCATAGGTTAGGTACCACTTGGGTTTTGCTTTCCTGAAGAAAGTCATTTTGTACTTATCAAACCACATGAATAAAAATATGTTCACTGTACTTCGTATAACTGAGATAATGATTTTATACTTTTAGTAGCAACACATACACATCCAACTCGACTGAATAAACTAAATATTATAAAGGTATCACAACAGTGTTTCCATTTTGACAACAGGTTGTTGATCAACAAATCAGTGTGTTAATCTAAATAAGAATAATGCTCTTCAAGAAAGGACAAACTATTATTACTCTAATTTAGTTCGAAATTACACGTACAAATTCACTGCCCTACTGAACAAAAACACTAAAAATAAACTGATTTACAGATCTGAACAACAGTAAGTTGAAAAGAACACCGACGTCCCCGCACTTGCAGCCATTGTTTTCATGTAATTCGGATTTCTGTTTCTGATTGACTCACATGGCTACCAACATTGTAGCTAAAACTACCGCAATACAAAATGTTGCTCAACCTAATAATTTCAGTGTACGTAATATAATTTGTAAACAAATGTAAATATATAAAGGTGAACTAAAAGAATAATGATTTTATAATAGCAATATAGCTGAATCTTCCAATAGAGGGGCTAAGAATAAAAATATCACATATCCCGCTTTAGATGGCTTTCCTTTCCTAACTTCGATTTAGTAAATTTATTTCAAACATTGCTCAACTATAATCAAAATATAACGTAACTCATACCAAAACCATACAGACTTACAACTTCATGGGAATATATTTTCTTACAAATACTGTGATTGACAGCAGCGCCAGATTTAGGAGCTGTGGGCCCCTAGGCTCAACCAGTGGTGAGGGCCCTTGTTGCCGTCCCGATCCAAGTTGGGTGAGATGGTGCGGGGTAGAATGTCTTGGGGTAGATTGTCATTCGGTAGAAAACTTGGCCGGCTCCGTCGAAACATGACCGACTGTCACGTCGCGGGGGAATTTACGGCTGCTTCCCGCCCCTCAAGACTCACAAATTCCCCTCAGACGCAGGGGAAATTGTGAACTGAATTTCCCTTTCAAACCCCTTGAGGTGTGCTATTCTTCAGTTACAGTACTACGCTAATAATAATATAATTGACTATAGATACTGAAGTAGACATTCCATCGATATGGCACGGTTGTCCGCCTCGAAGGTATACTAAGTCGGTCGGTAAACCGTTGTTTGATTTCCTGCCTCCAGAGTTTGCTGCAGTCAACTATCGCGCGATCTCTGTCGCACTGCCCCTCTCACCCCGCAACCCGCACCGCACCGTTCCTCTTCTACCCCTCTCAAAGTGGTCGACGCGGCGCGACTCGGTGACGATGGTTGCACCTCCTGATTGCTAGTCTAGTATTATTGTATGATCTTATCGTTCCAAAAATATATTAGAAACGTGTGCCTTATTTTATTTTACCCACGTAAATAGGGTGATTTTCCTATGTAAATATTTTGCAAGCTAATTTTTGTGATAAATTAACCGTGCAAGTAATGTACAGTATTAATTTGAAATCAACCAATCTAGTTATTTATGTTATCCATAATATGTTGCTTCTTAAATTCTTCTCATCGTTGCTTCTTAACATCGGCCGCAATTGGCGATCGCAAACGTGTAATGTCGGCCGATAACCTAGGCTAAAAATTACGACCGCAATACACTACATCGGACGTTGATGACGATCGCACTATAATTCTCTATAAAAGCCGACCGGACCATGATAGACAACTGAATCACATGAATATCGCACTAATTTATGATCGCGCCACAATCGGCCGTAATATTTCCGACCTGAAATAATCCCGAAGTAAATTAAATCCCGCCAAAAAAACGGGAGAATTTTATTCCGACAGTTTCATGAAATTTCGGGTCCTGGCCATCCCTGTTTTTTCTCTTTTTACAATTGCGAAAATATTATTTTTGGCCGCATTTTGTCTCGTTTAATTTATTACAATTTTAAATTATTACATATTTCCCTCGTTTTGGTTCCGGGCCCCTGGACAATGACCCCTGTTGCCCCCTTGTCGCCGGATCTGGATGATTGCATAGTTTACTACATAAACATTTTCTGAACAATAACTAGTCCATTTCATAGTTTCTAGTTACTAGTTCAATTTCTAGTCCATTTAATATATTATAAAAAAAAACCAAAACAAATAACAGATCGACACACACAATATGTTAAAAATATCACAACCGAACCGTTCTTTTTAAAATCAAAGAATCGACACTGACGCAATTAGGGACGTTCCCATACTTCCGATATGAGTAGGTATCGATACTTTATTTAGATGATGTAGCGATTTATAAAGATCACTTGATCCATAGCTGAACAATTGCAATTTATATGATTGAAATCGTACAATTTATATGAAAATTACCAGAATGCCCACGATTTTACTCATAAAAACTGCAATAGCTCAGCTATGCGTCGAGTGATCTTTAACAACCTTATAACATCCTTTTTACCTTAAAATTTTACATTTAATAAATACACAACTAAAAAACTCAATAAGTTGGCGTTTTCAAAATATCAAGCTTTTAACGATTAAAATGGCGATTAAAATCTTTGGTTAGTAGACAGGTTAATTAAAAAGATTATTAGTATATATAATTTATTGGAACTAGAACGCGATCGCAACCGCTTCCGCTCTCACGCCAGTGTGGAGAGGGTTTAATTTAAACTAAAATTGACAACGTAAATAGGAGTTTATGTAATTATTTTATAGATATGATGATATCCAAAGAAAATATTCGACATTTTGAATAGACTTTACCTAACCGAACCTAATTAAAGGTCAGATAAAACAGGTTTTCTTAATAGCAGTATAGTTCTGAGTAGTTTTATTCCTTATTTACCCCCAGAAATTAGTTATTTCCAACAAGAAATAGTTCGAGCAGTTTTTGAGATCAGAATTGCAAGCAAGCAACCAATAAACCAAGCAAGCAAACCTTACTCATATTAGAATATAGGATTCGACAAATTGTATATTGAGATAACAACTAAAGTTATGAGATAAAAAACGTATTATTTACCAAGAAAAATGTTTGTTGTGCAATTATCAGTATAATTCAACCAGGTGAAGCTACATACACAGTTTTATTAATTTATGACTAGGGGAGATATACAACTGTACTTATTCTCCATATGAATAACATTAGGGCTGAGAATGCGGGTTTGCTGCTACGGGGACAATCAACAAAAGATTGCTTTTTGAGTTTATATCAATATACCAGTACTAAGTTCACATGCCAAGTTTCATCAATCACTCTAGGCCAGTATCACTACAACATCATTTCTGGAATTCTGTACACAAGCGCTACATTGACCAAATAAGATCTACCGGGCGTGATCTAAGCAGGTAGAAAGTTCATAACAATCACAATCACTGCTCCCCCACCTGAACCAGATGCGAATGAAAATAGTCCAGAAATTAAACGATCCTCAAGTTCAAGGCGTCCGGTTCAGAAACTCACGCCGAACATGTAACTCATAATTTAGAGGTGAGGTATTGTGTTCTGGCTATTTGTCACCTGATTACTAATTGTATTTTCTGTAATAGTTAATGGGTCTGAGTACTTGTCTGACTTCATGCATATTATGAGGCGAGGTAAATGGTCAATTGCTTCCGTCGGTTTTTGAGTTTTAGATATTCCTTAATTTACTGCTTATTTTATATCCTAAATATTCAATGTCATCTACCATAAAGCTGGATTTTTCTCGATTTATTCTTAGTTTGTATTGTTTGAATCTTTCAAAAACCTGACTTAAACGACTGAGATGTTGTTCATTGTTAGTACCGGAAACAACTAAATTGTCGTAGAAGACTTGTAAATTTTCTATTCCTTCAACTACCTTCTCCATTGCCTTTTGCCAAATTGCAGGAGCTGATGAAGATATTCCAAATGGTAATCTATTGTATCGATATAAACCTCTATGTGTGTTTATAGTTAACAAAGAACGATCTGACTCCCTCACAGGCATGTGAAGAAAAGCCTCTGGACACATCAGTTTTACTGAAGGTGACACCATTACCAATTTTAGCCGAAATTTCCTCAATTTCCGGAACTGGATATTCAGGGACTCGAAGTGATGGGTTGAGTGCTACTTTAAAATCACCGCAGAGCTTATATCCCCAATTTAATTTTTCAATTGGAACTACAGGTGTTGCCCAGGTGTGTTGTCCACTTTAGTGATAATACCTTCCTTTTCGAGTCGGTCTAGTTCTTCGTTCACCCTAGGAATAAGTGCAAAAGTTACTGTTCGCGCCTTTTAAAAACTGGTTTAGCATCAGGTTTCAAGTATAGCTGTGCTTTCAACCCTTGAAGCTTACCTATGCTTTTAACAAAACGTTCATCTTTATATTTATATAACGGATTTTCTAAGCCTGAATATTTTTTGGAAGTCAAGTGTTTCTTAGGTGTCTTGTTCATTCTAACAAAACGAAAATCATCTAATTTTTTTAACATACATACTTTATTTAAAATCTGTTTAGTTTCAAAACAATAAGAAAATGTGATCAATTTACAAAGGCATGAGTTAGTATTTGTCCAACAACAAATCTAACAAAATAAAAATATATTTAAACTATGTTTTGAACCGTGATGTCAAATCCAGGACACTGTGGCGTTTTAGTCTGTAGATGTAGTCACTGTTGTCTAGAAGATTCACTGTAAGGTGATTAGGATGACTGTCTAATTTTGAAAGATATTTTTCAGTGAAACGTTCTATTTCTTCCACTACAAAAGGTATACAAGTGTCTTTATGAAGAGTGAGGTTGCTGACGTACCAAGGGGCTTGAAGTACTGCTCGAATCACTTTAGATTGAAGTCGCTGAATGATGTTTATGTTGGATATGCTGGTAGTTCCCCACAGTTGTATACCATAAGTCCAAATTGGTTTTAGAATCACTTTATAATCATCTAGATAAAATTGAACATGGATATAAACAACATATCTGTTTGGAAAACAGAAAATACAATTAGTAATCAGGTGACAAATAGCCAGAACAAAATCTGTACCCCACCCCTAAATTATGAGTTACGTGTTAGGCGTGAGTTTCTGAACCGGACGTCTTGGTCTTGAGGATCCTCTAATTTCTGGTCTATTTTCATTCGTATCTGGTTCAGGTAGATAGCAGTGATTGTGATTGTTATGAACTTACTTTCTCCCTGCATAGATCACGCCCAACAGATCTTATTTGATCAATGTGGCGCTTGTGTACAGAATTTCCAGAAATGATGTTGTAGTGATACTGGCCAAGTGACTTTTGTATTTGACCAAAATGCCACTTTTGAGGAGTGCCACACATTCCGAAGGAAACTGAATCTCCCCGTTTGCAGTTCTTTGCACAAGGTCCTTGGGAAGATTGGTTTTCCAATTCAGATGCAGGGATGGGAACTGTCAAATCAAGTCTTGATCTTAATGGTCTTCCAATTAAAATATATGTGGGTGTTAAACCTGTGGTTGCTCGAGGTGTTCTTCTATAAGCCATTAAAAATCTTGTCACCTTTATTTGGTTCAAGGAACCTGTTTCACCACTCATTGCTCGTAGGGATTGCTTAAAGTTTGGACATATCTTTCAACCTGTCCGTTGGTGGCTGGATGATAAGGAGCAGAGCGTTTGTCCCTTACTCTATTCAACATCAAGAAGTTTTTACATTCATGAGAAGTATACTGTGGACCATTGTCTGAGACTAAGGTATGAACCATGGACAAGTTATCTAGAAAGAATTGAAGTAGCATTTTTGTTTAATAATGTGTCAGAAGAAAACAAGACAATAACGTTATTACACGTCGTTGGAAAGGAATTAAGGAATACTAAGGGATATACGACAACCTAAATTGCCTACATATTTTTCTTATAAAGAGCTTATTAAAAATCAAACCAACCACTTCTCACCACCGCCGTATTTCAAGTTTAACAGTAGACACCATTGTGCAAAGAACTTCAAACAGGGAGATTCAGTTTCCTTCAGAATGTATGGCACTCCTCAAAAGTGACATTTTGGTCAAACTCAAAAGTCACTAGGCCAGTAGTAGGGGGAATTGAAGAGTTCGGCGTGTGGTGGGTCTGTGGTGGGTCCACCCCCACCCCGGTTATGTAACAACAGACTGCCCATATAGGGGAAACTGCCATATACTATTTTTAGCCTCGCCCCTTCCCAGACGCCATTTTTGTTTCTTGTTCTTGTAGCCCCACCTCCACCTTCCCCTCCCCACGACCACCCGCTGAGTGAATAGGGTCAATGACCGAGTTCAAGGTCACTCTATTGTTTTGTACGTTTTGTTTTTATCTCCGATATTTACCGACCGATGTCGTTCAAACTCGGTAATTAGGCTTTGTTTGGTACGCGGAACACGACCTTGTCATCTGATTTAACCTACCATTGTTTTTAGAGCTTCTAGAAATTTTTCTATGCCTTTTCCTTCATTTAGTTTGCTGGTAAAGGCCTTCTACTTTATGTAAACAAGTCAATCACTTTTCATCCGACTTTTGTCTTATTCTTCCGACAGCTTTTGTCCTTTCCGAACCTTTAGTTCGCTAAAAGCTTCTTGAGGGACGGGATAATAATAGCTCTTAAGAGAATAATTACTCTTTCTTACAATGGAATTTCCGGAACCAAACCGACACCATCACTAACAGTCTCATTCGTCACGTACGCCAGGACGGAAAGCGCGAATGACGCAAGAAGAGCGATCACTGCGTCAATGCACAAATTGCGGCGATTTAAACCGTCAGGGGATTTTGATCAATATATGATCCGTCAGGGGAAGCAGGAGCGATGAAGGTCTGGCTGACAAAACCAAACCAGAACCAGCAACGTATGGCGGTCACCGAAATGGGCGAGAGGTAAGCCAACAAGTTGCTGAGTCTCCAGCACTTGAAGATCGGATGGGTTAGTTGCAGGCTCAGACGGAGGGTGGTTGTCCCTCGGTGCTTCCGCGCTGTCTAGGTTATAGTCACTCCTCCCAAAACTGCAAGGGGCCCGACCGAATTAAGAATTGCCTTCAGTGCGGTGACGAAGGTCACAAGAGGAAGTATTTTACCTCCAGTCTCTCCAGTTTCGTCCGCAAGGAGAAAGGTCTCGATGGAAATGCCCTAAGGCACTTACCCGGTTCTGGACAATGAAGCACGTTTAAGGCTGCTCTCGAACAGACAAAAGGTAGGGGCCAGTAATCCGCTTTCTCCAGTGCAATATTCAGAGATCCAGGGTTGCTGATGCGCTTTTAAATCAGCTCGCCCAAGAACTTGGTGTCGACGCGCTCCTGGTCAGCGAACAGTACCGAGACAGGGATCCAAATTCTTGGTTTCCCGACAGTCTCGGTACTGCTGCCTTTTGGGCGCGTATCAAACAAGAAGCACCAGTGTGGAGTCATGAACGTAGTCGAGGATTCGTCTGGAACAAGTGTAGGGATGTAACTTTCTACAGTCGCTATATCACCCCAAAAAGGCCATCCAAGATTTCTGTGTTAAGATTGACCGCCTGGAAGAGAGCGTGCTCAACACCACTGAGCACATTGTCGTTGGCGGTGACTTCAACGCTAGGGCTGTCGAGTGGGGAATGCCCTCTACAAACTCCTGGGGGAAATACATCTTGGACTCGTCGTCCTAAACGAGGGCAACGTGCCAACCTTCCGGCGCCCCGGGTAGAGGAGGCACGATCCCCAACATAACCTTGCGTCTGAGTCGCTTCTGTCGAGGATCTTTGACTAGAGGGTGGTGGAGGATTACACGGGCAGTGATCACCAATTTATTGCATTATATGTTCATGATGGACAGTGTAGAGTACCCGCATCTTAGGAAGAGCCACGCAGCTGCAATACAAATAAGCTGCTGGTCAAGTTCACCCAAGTCATCTTACAGGGAGCGCAAGAAGATCCCGCAGTACCTGGTGAGGCTGGCGCCAAGACATTAGTAACATATACGATGGAACTCATTGTCGGCTTGTGAGCAGTCTATGCCGCGCTGGAAACCCTGGCGCGATAAGCAACCCGTATACTGGTGGACTGAACAGATCGGGAACACCGCAGAGCATGTTTAAGAGGCACACGAGCCACCACGAGAGCAAGAATTCCCGCAGACAGAGTTTGTAAGTCGAAGGGCTATAAAGCTGCAAGAAAGATTCTCCGCAGGGCCCTAAACCGGAGCAAGGCTGATAGTTGGAGGAAACTCCGGGAGGACATCGATTCAAATCCATGGGGCCTGGGTTACAAAGTTGTTACTCAGAAACGCGGCACCTGCTCTCTACCTTCCCTCATGGAGGGCGTCACCATGGAGAAGATCGTGGCCACCCTGTTTTCAGAACATCTGCTGCGCCCACAATTTTATTTCGGATGGGTGGAGGAAATTCCACGATTTAGCATTGAGTAGTTGGAAACTTTCGTTCTCTCCCTGAAGAGCACCAAGGCTCCTGGACCTGATGGGATCCCCAGCAAGGCCATTATCTTCCATACAAATCCCTGATTGCTGTTGAAGATGTACAATGCCTGCCTGTCCGAGGGGGTTCCCCTATCGTTAAAAAATGGCCAGGCTTATCAGTATAAGGAGAAAGGTGCACCTGCCCTGCCGTCTTCCTACAGGCCTCTCTGTTTGTTGTATACGGTGGGTAAACTTTTTGAGGGGTTGATTGATTCGCTCTCGCCTGAATTCTTCCACGGAAGCTGCCGGGGATCTGTGCCCCCGACAGTACAGCTTCCGAAAGGGGCGATCAACGATTGACGAAATTACGGAGGTTCAAAGAGCAGTGGTAAGAGCTGAGAGCTACAACCAATTTTCCCGTCGATAAGTGCTTCTTGTTACACTTGATGTCAAGAATGCCTTCAACTCGGCGAGGTGGATCGATATGTTGGATGCGCTACGAAACACTTTCCGCATTCCAACATATGTGCGGCTTATCGAAAACTATCTACGCTCCAGGCTATTGATTTACCACACGAAAGATGGAACGCGGACAATGGATGTCATTTCCCGTGCCACGCAGGGTTCAATACTCGGCCCGCATCTCTGGAACGTCGCTTATGACAGCCTTCTGAGATCCGAGATGCCAGAGGAAACCATTTTGGTTAGGTACGCCGATGACGTCGCAGCTCTCACCACTGCACGCAACGTTAAGATCTACCAGCTGAAACTGAACCAAGTGGTGCGTGTAGTTAACGCTTGGGTGCCCGGTCACGGTCTCTCGCTTGCCTTGAGCAAAACAGAGATCATGATCCTAACAAAGAAAAGGATAGACACCGTCGTCCCGCAGCGAGTGGGGAAAGAGGTGGTCTAGACCACGCGTGCCGCCAAATACCTCGGAGTCATGGGGACCAGATCTTCCAGATGGTGGACAAAGCTGCTAAGGGAGTCGCATATCTTAGCAAGCTGATGATGGCCAATGTTGGGGGTCCCAGGCGTAGCAGAAGACGTTTGTTGATGTCCGTAGTCCAGCCTGTGCTCACGTACAGGGCTGAGGTGTGGGCACATGCTCTCAACAAAGAGATTTATCGGATACGGCTCGTTCGAGTACAGCGTCAAGCTGCGCTCCGAGTGTGTTCCACCTACCGTACAGTGTCCAAACCGCCCGTCCTGATGGTTGCTGGAGTCATCCCTGTCAAGCTCTTGGGAGGGGAGAGGAAGGCGATTTGTCAAAGAAAAGGCGAAATCTGTAAGGACGCTGCCCGATCTGAAGAGCGCTCCCGCACCTACCAGCAATGGCAACATTGATGGGAACAGGAGAATTGGGGACGATGGACTGCGAGACTTGTCAAGCAAGTCCAACCAAGGGTGGAACGGCGGCACAGCGAGGTGGATTACTACCTAACACAGTTCGTAATAGGTCATGACTATTTCAGGTCGTACCTACACCTGATGGGCAAAGCCGGTTCACCGGATTGCATCTACTGCCCAGGCGTTCCCAACGACGCGGAACACACTTTCTTCCGCTGTCCACTTTGGGAAAGGCCCCGCCTGGAGACCATAGGTTCACTGGGTGCATTTTCGGTGAACAGGGTCTGAGACACTTTTGTGAACCTTTCACTTTTGTTATCAATCAATGCATTCTTCATGGTTATTTTTCGGATCTTTTCAAGATATCTAAGATCACACCTGTTTTCAAAAAGGGTGATAAAAATTCACCTCAAAATTATCGCCCGGTGTCTATAGTTCCTATTTTTTCTAAGGTTTTTGAATCTATCATGTATACTCAATTAGTTTATCATTTTGAGTCTAATAACCTCATTAGCAACTGTCAGCATGGCTTCAGATCAAAATTTTCCACAACTTCAGCTGTTTCAAGTTTGGTTCAAGATGCTCTATTGGCTTTGGAGAAGAAAGAATCTGTCACCCTTACGCTTTGTGATTTAAGCAAAGCGTTTGACTGTGTTGAACATGAAATTCTCTTGGAAAAACTCTGTTTGTATGGGTTTGCTAATGACTCACTTCATTTAATTAAATCTTATCTTACTAATCGCAAACAATATGTATCAATTTCTGGTCTTGATTCATCAACTCTCTCTGTCACCACAGGCGTTCCGCAAGGATCGGTTCTTGGTCCCTTCCTGTTTATAGTGTTTGTCAACGACTTGCCTTCCAATGTTCCTTCAAAAGTTGTAGTCTATGCAGATGATACCACTTTATTTTCTTCTAATAATAATTTGAAAAACTTGAATGAAAGGGTGAGACAGGCCTTTATTTCTGTTGAAAATTGGTTCTCTTCCAACAAATTGCTTTGTAACAAAGATAAAACGCAAGAATTGTTGATCAGCCTGTCACATTTTAGTGGTCATCAGTCCGTCAAATTGCTCGGTTTCCACATTGACAACAAATTGAACTGGAAATCACACATAATTAATGTATGTAATAGAATCTCAAGAGTATCCTTTTTAATGTGGAAGCTCAGGGACTTCGTAGGAGATGCTTATTTGAGGGCTGCTTATTTCGCATTTTTTCAGTCTCATGTCTCATATGGTATCATCCTGTGGGGGCACTCTAGTGCTGTTCATGAAATTTTGTTAATTCAAAAGAAGGTGATTAGGACTATTTGTAGAGCAGAACATGATGCACATTGCAAACCGCTTTTTATTGATTTGAATATTATGACAGTTGTTAACCTCTACATTTTTTACATTCTAACTTACACTAAATCTCACATTACAGAATTCATTGATAGGCACACCATCCATCATCACAACACCAGAAACAGGAACAAAATTGATCTTCCGCAACACAGGCTGGCCAAATCAGGTAACTCTTTCAAATTCAACTGTGTGAAATTTTTTAATAAGTTGCCTCATTCAGCTCGACATGTTTCCACAAACAGGTTTAAGTCAATTTTAAATCAATGGCTCATCGCCAATCCTTTTTATGGAATTGAGGAATTTATGGCATGTAAACAGTACATGACCTTTTAAGGTATGTAGGTCTTAGTTTTAAGTACTTTGTTTATTTTATTAGTTATAAGACCACTGCTGACTTGTCCTATCTCTGTTTTGTAACGGACTAATGGAAATAAAGATTACTGATTACTGATTACTGACAAGATAACGGAGAGAGAGGACAAATGGGACAGTTTGTCACGTTTTTTCCAGGGCATCCTCCGGAGAAAAAAGATCAGATTAGCCAAATTTAGGCCTAGCCTGAAGTAATGTGACAAACAATCCCAGGGGGTTTTTAGTGGGTAATCTAATTTTTCTTTTTAGTAGGAGTCCCATACTACAGGTTGGCCACCGGTGTGCGTAAATGCATTTTTACCTCCTCTCCCTTGGATAAAAATTAGTAGATTCACTTATAGGAATAAAACAACCAATCAGAATAGTTCGAAGGACGAGAAATTTGCCCCACCATTGTACCAACCTGACAAAATCACCGGCTCAATTTTTCGACAAAAATAGTGAAGCAGTGTTATCTCCCGATAAAGTTAATAAATCTCCTTGGGATAAAGCTATCGCTTCCACTGTTTATACACTGTTTGGCGAGGTTCCAATGTGTGTAGAATCCCACCCCGTAGAATAAGTAAATTATGTCCCACAACGTATTAAAACGGAGTTGACTCACAGTGTAGAGCAATAGAGGACAAATCTGAAGTTTAAATCACCCGATAACGTAGAAAGATTGTTCAGTATCCCAAAACCAAGAAATAATTTGAATTGTATGCTATGGGACAGTTTCATGTTCAATGTTACGCTATAGGAAATCTAAAATAACAATTTTTCCTATAGGGTATAACCCCACAGTGTAAAATGTTCAAATAGAATTAGAAGTTTGAATCGTGGCATTAGGTAGAAATAATAATCAATTTGGGTTGAGCAGCTCCAGAAAAGCTTTATTTTACCGTTCCTTCAACGCAACACCACTGGTATGACACTCCTTAAGAGGAGGAGTAGTCAGCAAAATTAGTTCGGTGCAGAGTTTCTTAAGTCAGATCAGCGCTAGCATCAATAAACTGCTGATGTTGACGACATAATCTGACAACACCCAGTAGCAAAGGCGTAATTTAGGGGGGCAAGGGGGGGCAGTTGTCCCCCAAATAATTTGTAAAATATTATTGTAACATATGAAAAGTCACAATAATCATGATCACAACCGATTTTACCCCTCCAACCAAAATACTGAAATTACACTTATGACCAGTATCATCCTTTACCGCCACCATTTATTGTCCTTAGTACACCATTTTCTGCAACAAGTTCACAATAATCTATTTCTGAAAAATTTCCTAAAATACAAAATATGTAATGGCTCTAAATATATTTTGAAGCCCATGATTTGTGATCTTCAACTGTATTATTTTAGTCTTGATGTAATTGTTTTCATTTACTTTTCATGGGCGGAGTTAGATATTTTTTGTTGGGAGGGGGGCACATTTTTCAAGATTTCCTTGTAACTAAGTAACAGACAAACTTGTCCTAGTTAAACAGAGAATCTTATTTTAAGCATTATGATTGTAATTTTGTGTACAGTTCAAGTCTCCTCACTTATCCAGGAAAAATCTTAGGAATATTGTGAACGTTTGTTTGAAACAAATGTTTTTCCAAAATCTATATTATTGTCATGAGAATAATATAATATCTATCTTTATATATAATTCTGTAAGCATAATCTCAAAATTGTGGGAGTTTGTAAAAACTCATATTTCCCATATTTCTAAAAAATTACCAATAAAAAAAAGTAAAACGTCCCCCATAAGAAAAGCATGGGGATTTAAAAACATCTGCTTTCTTTACATTAAAACATGTGATAACAAGTCTATACTTTGTTTGTAAACTGCCATGTGTTCCTAATTATATCGATTTACTTTCCTCAGTATATAAATAGTACACAAATCATATAAGACAGAGTATTACAGAATGGTTAGGGGCTTTGCAGCCCTTTGCAGCTTTGCAGTCCTTCAAACCACTAGTTATAAATCTTAACTCATAAATAATCTTAAACTTTAGGATCCTTCTCTTAGGACAGTAATCAAAACATAATAAAAAACATTCCTATTCTAATGAGAAATAACTAATTTACTTAAATATTATGCCTGATAAACATACACCAATGCTACCAACAAATACCGAGCCGAATATCACAATACAGCATGTTGCACACAATGAGATGGCAAAATGATAAACATCTATGTTGGGGTGGGCGAGGGGGGGGGGGTGGAAGCGGTGCTCCTTTTTGATAAAAAAAGATATCAAGTAAATTTAAAATATTATAATGAAGAGGTGATTTCTTTCTATCTGTGTATCTGTCTGTCTGCTGTTCCGGGTAAATGCAAAAACTACTCAACCAACGGGGCTGAAACTTTACACAAAGGCCCGTGCAACACACAGGCCTATTCACTTCCTTAAAATCCCCTCAAGCTATGCCCCCTGAACGTACTATGTTTCAATGTTTAGAAGAAAGTAAACATTCAGAAACTGTAATACGAACAGCTTTGGAGACTTCCAATTGACAGCTTAAGGAGCAGAAGCAAGAACAGCTGTTTCAAGATCTCAACCTTTCTAACCCATGCAAAGAACGGGTACATCAGCTAGTTATTAATAAATTCAAACTTAACAAACTGAAATCCAATAGAAAGAAACTGTCGTGAAACTCACTCATTTTAATATGGCAGATTAAATTCAGTTGATAAATATGTATCGATATATCGGACAAAGAATATTAATATCGAGGCACAAATTTTGATACCAATAAATCAATATTTTGAGGCAATAAAATAATCAATTATTACGATATATCGTTGCCAACCCTAGTTCCCAGAGAGCCATGGCCATGGCAACTATGGCTTCTTGGCCATGGCAATGAGCAGGCCACTACTCATCCTACATATTATATCCTACAGTCAGAGTATGGTAGGATAAAATATCAAACTGCTGTATACTCTTGGAATAGTGTAATTTAATATTTACAGTTACCATTTTCTTACATAACTTTTTTTATTTTTGACATTTTCATAACTGAGGTTCCCCTCGGGATCTCAAACCAAATAAACTGTTAATAAGGAAGGGAATATTTTAGTTTATGATCATAAAATATGGGGGGGCAAGGCCCCCTTTTACCCCGCCCATGCTTGTAGATCAGTTGGATGCATGTTTTTCTCCCATTCTATGTTATGTTATATTTATTAAGTGAGTGGCCACAATTCATTCAGGCTTCGGTCTAAAAGCCGAAGGCTTCGAAGGCTTCGAAGGATTCGGAATGTAATGAATTACATTATCCTTACTCTTCTGTACATGTGCAGATTATTTTTTATTGTCTTATATTTCTTGCACATTGTGATTAATTACTATGTTTAGTTATGTATGATTATCTGTTATGTATATTGTAACGTACATTTTTGTGAATAAATATTTATTTGTATATTACTAAATCAGTTAAAAATCCATTTTTAAAATTACCAATTTTAGTTACTAATTCAGCTATAAGAATTTGTAAGCACATTCGGGATGTTAAAAAACTATATCGTTATGTTAAAGTTGCCGTTAGGCAGTGTTCTGAAACAACTAATTGATTAAGATTTAACTCTTTGCAAGTAAATGATGACTTATAATTTTCATTGGCTACACTTAGGTTGACAAATTATGTATAAGTACTGTAAGTGCACTGTTTAACAAACGCAATTTAATGTGGAAATTTGAAGGCAAATGTGAACGAATTCTGAATATAAGATGAAACTAGTTTGCAGGCAGCTCGCTGACGTTAGGGGAGTGAATTTCCACATTAAAACTTAAAAAAAATCAAACATTTTGTTTAAACTAACACTTGTGCCCTTTTTTTTGAAAAATGAAAAATATGTTATTTTTCGGCTGTTCATAATAAGCTCCTGGTTCTATTTATCTGCAATGTTGGGATAGCAAATTTGTCCATTATAAGGATAGGAGGAGGTCCAGTCAGGAGTGAAAGCTGATATGAGGATGGTAGGGGTGAGAAAACTACATCAAGATATGAAAACGGCTTTTTCCAAAGTAAAATCTGTATAGTAAGGCAATATGCTGTGTTGAATCAATTTATATTTTCTTTAACAACTCAGTGAGCAGTTGTATTAGAATTATGGTGGAGGGCTTGAGACATTGGAATTTTATGTTTTATCGTTTTACATACATTAAATTGAACCACGGGCTTTTTTGACCCATTTTGGGTCAAATTGAAATAACAAATTTAAATTTTTCATATAAGAATTGTTTTAGAAGTCCTAAAAATAATTGTAGTATATATAATTTTTAGCGACACCCCTAAAAGTGTATTGTTCATAGGAACATAGGGGAGTCATAGGAACTTCTATGGTGGTCCCGGGCTAAGATTCACCGTGCGGGTCAAGATAATAGCTCACTTTTTCATAGGAAATGTGCTAAAGAGGAAGAATTCCAGTTGTGCTCAGTACCCTACCTTAAGATGTTAGTAAACCAATTATCATTCTGTGTTGTAATGTTTATTTCCTACAGATCAGTTCACACACAGCATTGTCCTCTGGAGTGATGTATGGTGAAGTATTCGTCTTTACTCCAAACGCAAACTTGGGAGGGTTGGCCTTCTTGTTGAACTTGAGGTACTTCTCTCCTTGGTACGCCCCAGGGCCCGGACCCGTGTCTTTGGCAGTGGTCTTGCCTGGTGGGGGTCCGAACTTGGTTGTTGGCACGTTGTCTTGCCTTTTGGGATTGTAGGCATTAGGACCTGGTCCTACATGTTTCTGAGCCATGTCGTTCCTCGTTCCCCTAGGAACATAAAAGTAAAGTGCATATGTAATAAAATTACTTTTAAGTTATGCTTTTAAATATTATAAATTATAGGTTTATTTATTGTATATTTTAAAGCTATTGCCCACCATGGAGATTTAGAAAAAATGTAATACCCGCTTACAAATTTAAAAATTATTGTGTACCAGCTGTTACCCGCAGGCTTTGCCCCGCAAATGATTTATAAACCTATGACAGTTGTGTGCGCTGCATTCTGTAGTTAGCCCGTGTAACTACTACGAATCAAGATCACCTGTTTGTATTTGCATCAGCTCAAACAAAAATGAATGTCCATAAGGAATGCATGGGGACTTTGAACCCCTGTGTGGAAAAACAGAAACCCTGCATTGAACCCCTGTTATTGAAGCCCTGTAGGATTTTCACAACTTGAATATATGCCTATATGTTACTCAGGACTATCAAGTACCTCTCTGCCAGATTTCAGCTTAATCAGTCCAGTAGTTAGAGCATGATTGAACCACAAATATCTAAACAAACGTACAAACAAACTTACAACGTATCAAAACAACTTGCCACGTAGCAAATTCAAAACCATCAAAATAGGTGGGTGGTGAATTGTCTCTGTTAAAGGTTTTCCTTCTTATAAAACTACATGTTTATACAGTTCTATTAAAACATATATTATGAATGTAGAGAATTATCTAATATATAAAAGGCAAAGCCCTCACTCACTCATTACTAATTCTCAAACTTCCCAGCATGCTGGAGTGGTGAAATTTGGTACATTGATTCTTTAGGTCTAAAATAGGAAAGTTAAAGTGTTTTCAATCCGATTCAACGATAGGGCTTTGTCCCAAGGGACATCAAAGACTTTGGTTTTCGCTAAATAAAATTCAAACAGCTGATCTAGATTCGTAGTAGTTCCACGGGCTAACCACAGAATGCAGCACACACAATTAAGTCAGGAACACAAATTACAGTCTATCATGCCTATTTTTCTTCTATCATGAATTATGGAATAATTGTTTGGGGCTCATCTAGTCAAGCTAAAAAGATCTTTATTCTCTAAAAAAGAGCAGTCAGACTGATGGCCGAAGTCCCTGAAATTACACACTGTAAAGAGTTTATATCAAGTTTAAAATTCTCTCTTTGTACAGCTCTTATACAAAGTTAAGTTCATTAATGATTAAGAATGACTTTGACACATTCATGGAAGATCAAAATTGTCATATCCATAACACCAGATTTAAAAATTTAATTAAACCAGTGTTCATTTATCTCCCCAGTAAATGGGACCAATGGTTTATAATAGATTACCCGCTTCAATAAAAGATGTAGACTCTTTTTCTAAATTTAAAATATGTTTGAAAACATTTCTATTAGAGAAGGCGTTTTATTCACTGTATACTTGGAAGGAGATTGAATTGTTGGTTGGGATATATATTTCTCATATTCTAAGGATTGTAGATTAAGAATCTTGGACTAATCACATTTCAAGTATATTTAATTTAATGCTATGATTGTAAATAAATAAATAAGGAGTTCTTATGATATTGGTACTATAAGCACAATCAGATAGCTATATTGGTACTACGCATAATCAGATAGCTATATTGGTACTATAAGCACAATCAGATAGCTATATTGGTACTATATAAGCACAATCAGATAGCTATATGGGTACTATAAGCACAATCAGATAGCTATATTGGTACACTTCACTCAAGGGGAGAAACAAGTTTCTAGTGAAGCGAGTAACAAAATAAAATACTAAGAAGGTAGTCAACACAAAGACTCCGAATTTAGTGGCTTCATCCATGTTAGTGGACCAAGTGCTCTCTATGTCTTAACTACAAATAACCTCCTATTTCTTATGAAGTAGCACATAAAAATATTTATCTTACAAAAAAGGAAATACTAATCCTATTGTACTATAGAATACTACAGTTTCCTCACATGGCAAAGGCGGGTTGGCGCTTCAGTGTCGGGTCTTTGACGTTGTAAGCATTGGGTCCAGGGCCGATGGACTTGGCCACATCATCAGGCCTCAACCCGAATGTGCCCCCCACATGGTTTATTTTTCCAATGTTTTTGGTGTCTGGGTTGTAAGCTCCAGGGCCCGGGCCTACTCCTTTACCTGAAGTAAAAAATTATGGACTTATTTCCTCATTTAAACAAATTTCCAAGTAAACAAAAAAAATGTAAATTTGTGTATTTAGTCTTGTATATTTGGATTGTAAATTAATATATTTTATAATATTAATCTTAATATATCAAAATTAATGCCTATTTCCCTTGGTCAACCCATCACTTGAGAATGAGTACAATCAATTGAATAGTTTTTTTTTTTGTGTTCGTCAATGTCAGGACAAGGTCCTTAAAAAAGAAAATTGTTAAACCGAACTAAGGGCTCTGTCCCACAGGCCTTCAAATTCCCCATTGATCAAAGTTCAGTTAGTTACACCAAACAGCTATAGACATATTTGAAAGGCATAAACATATGTTCATTATGGAAATAAAAAACTACTTGAATGGCATCTCCAACTCTTTTTTCGATAGGCTAGTGAGCGTAGCCATTGACTATAAATACTGAAGTAGACTTCTCATTGCCATTGTCAAATGTGTCCCTAGTTTTGTATATGCCAGGATTGAAAGAGGTCGTAGTTTACAGTAATCACCAACAGAGTATACTGCTGTCAACTATTACTTATCCTCTCAAGGAGGGGATAATACAACAGTTGGTGTGTCAGGAAGCAAACATAAGTTGATTATCACTTGCTTTCTGGGGTGGAGATATTTTAAAAGTTAACGTAAATAACTAAAATAAAAAGTTTACAGCAGCACGATCTGTCGGTGACCCAATCAAACTCCTTCAATTTTAAATTCTAGCATACACTAAAAGTGGTACAGCTGGGCCATATGGATGGGATGTCTCCTTCAGTATTTATAGTCAATGGCGTAGCGAACGAGCTAATCCGGAAGGCGAGTGAGCGAAGCGAACGAGCTCATCTTGAAAATGGGCGAGTATTTGACATAAAACAAATTCTTAATATATAAAAATGAATGCCTATTTCCCTTGGTCACGACATCACTTGAGAATGAGTGCACCAAATTGAATAATTTTGTTGTTGTGTTCGTTAATGTCAGGGGTTATTTCTTGCCCTATGTAATGTCAGGGCAAGGTTCTTATAGAAGACAATTTTTAATCCGACCTAACCCTAAGAAAAAATGGTTATAGAGTATTATTAAATACAACAAAAAATGGTATTATAAAATATTATTTACAGTATTTATTGAGTACCAATAATATTCAATGCGTAAATTTGACAATGATACTTGAAATTACTATAGGAAGTATCATTAAAAGGATTATTAAACTTCTATAATACTCAATAATACAATAATTTTAATTTTAATATTACTTAATGATACAAAATATAAAATCTATAATAATGAACTATATATTTTTTTATTTAAATGGTTATTTTAGTTTTAAGTAGTATGATTTTTCAATTAAATTGCTTAATAAACCAATAATATAAATTTAAAATACCCCCGTCGCTGCAAACCTGCATACTCAGCGAATTTCCAATGATTATATAACATAACACATTAAAACACTTAACAGGATTCATAAGAAATGTATTCACAAACAAGCGATATTTAAAATATTAATTATTCTCCATAAGAACAACATTGGGGATGAGTACGCAGGTTTGCTGCAACAAGGCACACAAAATAATGGGTTTTTATACAAATATCAATAGAACTCATTTTAGTTAAGTCACATACCAAGTTTCATCCATATAAATTCATAAATAAGCGATATATAACATTTTAAGTATTTTCCATAAGAATAACATGAGGACCAAGTACCTAGGTTTGCTGCTACAGGAACCATAGGCGAAAAATTGTTTTTTTTGTGCAAACAACAATAAACCACCACCAGATCAAGCCATATGCCAAATTTCGCCAGTTTATGTTCATAAATAAGCGAGATATACAATTTATCTTTTTCTCCATAAGAATAACATTAGACAACGTACTGTGTTTAGCACTTTCAATATCTCGGTAACCAATTGACGTAGAGCAATGATCAAAATACCAAATTGTTTTTTTTTTAAGCTAAATTCAATGGTATAAATTAAAATTTGATTTAAATTAAAATTACATGTGAAAACCCCCAAAAACACATTTTTGGGGTACAAAACCCCCCAAAAACACATTTTTGGGGTACAAAACCCCCCAAAACCCCCCTTTGGATGGTGCGATTCATCTGGTTTTCGAACTGGTTCAAATAAATGGTACTTTACACATTTTTACCAAATTTCATTAAGATCGGACCTTTTTTACGAGAGTTATCGTGCTTACGGACACATATATATATATATATATAAAAATTTGAACGAATGGTGTTTTTGGCATCTGGGGACCTCAAAATGAAAAGTTATCATGGTCTCGGGCTTAAGTCTTACCATGAGACCTACGGTAATAGCTTTTTCCCTATAGGGGAAATTCGCTAAAAAAGGATTTTAGTTGCAAAAATGCCATGACCACGTCAAGTTTCTAACCTACGATCTTTGACTAACTGTCCACACGCCTTAGCCCCCGCGGCCGTTTCGACTCACGGGAATACAAGGATGGAGTGGAATATACAAATTACCAATAGTCTACACCTACACGACTCAGACAATACTTCAGCTTTATTTTTCTAATGGAATCTGCTCGTGCACCTCAGTGAAATAAAAGTAATAAAAGTTGGAACAAATTTATTTGGTTCAATTGTTTTATGTATCTATTCTTGCCATGTAATATGATAAACTGGGAGTAAATTAATATATATTTTATAATAATAATAATAATATAGTTAAGATAGTTAATACTAAAATAATTATAACAGTGTACACTTTAAATCTTTTTATTAAGCTAATAATACTAATACAATATAATGTTAATACAATTTGTACAACAACTAACCAACCTTGGTCCAACAATATTTACAATATTAAAAGACGATTGCACCACAGATTATGACCGTTTTGAGGATATATTTCTGTCCCAAAATAATCCCGAGGTTAGATAAATCCTGGTCGAAAAATCCCCGAAATTTCGGTAATCATGTGTTAAGGAACAACTAAACTAACTTTCTGTCAAACTAAGGGCGCGCGGAAATAAAATTCCCTCTAGCCAGTTGATCACCACACTTCTAAGATTATTTAAATACCCCCGTCGCAGCAAACCTGCATACTCAGCGAATTTCCAATTGAAATATAAATGTCTTAATACTACATCAAGCCACTTATCAAGTTTCATAAAAATATATTCACAAATAAGCATATATACAGTTTTAATTATTCTCTATAAGAATAACATTGGGGCTGAGTACGCAGGTTTGCTGCAACAAGGAACAGAAAAAATGGGTTTTTATACTAATATCAATATAACTGAAGTAGGTGAAGTCATATACCCGTTTTTATTAATTTATGATCATAGTTAAGGGAGACATAGCATTTAATTATTATCCATAAGAATAACATGGGGATGAGTACGCAGGTTTGCTGCTACGGGATCCTTTGGCAAAAAACTATTTTTTTGAGCAAATAAACCACAACCAGATGAAGCCATATACCAAGTTTCGTCAGTATACGTTCATAAATAAGCGAGATATAAAATGTTTCTTTTCCTCCATAAGAATAACATTAAACAACGTGTTGTGTTTAGCATTTTCTGTATCTCGGTAACCAATTGACGTAGAGAAATGATCAAAATACCAAATTGTGTGTTTTTTTAAGCTGAATCCAATGGTGACAACTAAAATTTGAATATTTCAAAAATTATATGTGAAAAATTCAAAAACCCATTTTTGGGGTACAAAAACCCCCCCCCAAAAAAATACCCCTTCGGGTAGAGCGATCTGGCTGGTTTTCGAACTTAAAGTCATAAATGTTGCTTTACACGTTTATACCAAATTTCATCAAAATCGGATCATTTTTACGAGAGTTATCGTTCTCACGGACACATATATTATATATATATGTATATATACAGTTTCGTACCAATGGTGTTTTTGGAGTCTGGGGACCTCAAACTAAAAGTTATCATGGTCCTGGGCCTAGGTCTTACCATGCCGGCTACGGTAATAGCTTCTTCCCTACAGGGGAAATTCGCTAAAACATCGAGTTCCTTGGTTGACTGGCACCCTAAGCTGCAGCCTAGTCAGCCTAAAGGTTAACCAGGCCCTGGTTTCCATTTGTGCAACACACTGTATTTCATTGTCATTGACTTATAAGTTTGATAGTAACCCTCTAGATAAACAATTGTTTATTAAAAATTACTATCTTCCTCCTATTAATTATCATACTAACAATTAACTACCTGTAGAGCTATTTCATTACTAATTCCCAGTTACATGATTTAAAAAAGGTTTAATGGTATGTACTACACTAAATATCACCCTGTATAATTCAAACTATAATATTTAGTATTATAGCTTCAATGATGCATTGCTTATCCTCTCAAGGAGGGGATAATACAACAGTTTGTGTGTCAGGAAGCAAACATAAGTTGATTACCACTTGCTTTCTGGGGTGGAAATATTTTAAAAGTTAACGTAAATAACTAAAATAAAAAGTTGAGAGCAGCACAATCTGTCGGTGACCCAATCAAACTACTTCAATTTTAAATTCTAGCATATACTAAAAGTGGGACAGCTGGGCCATATGGATGGGATGTCTCCTTCAGTATTTAGTCAATGATACTACACTTAATAATACTCTTTATAATACCAACTATCATATAATAATAGTACAATAATACGTATTTCATTCAATAATACTGTATGATTCAGTTTACTATTATAGCAATTTGCTGTAGTACTTTCATGTTTATAATACCCAATAATATATACCTTCAATGATACATATTTCATGTAATAATACTGTATAATACAGTTGACTGGTATTGTACAATTCTCAATAATACTAAATTTGTTATTACAGCCAATAGTAAAGTACTGTTACTTCTCACAGATATCATAGACCAGTTATACCAAACAGCTGTAAACATACTTAAAAGGAATAAACATATGTTCATTATGGAAATAAAAAATCTACCTGAATGGCAATTCTTATTATGGAAATAAAAAAACTACTTTAATTTACTCAAACTCTTTTTTTGATAGACCTCTTTTAGCGAATTTTCCCTATAGGGAATTAGCAAATTTCCTCTATGGGGAAGAAGCTATTACCGTAGTCGGCATGGTAAGACCTAGGCCCGGGACCATGATAACTTTTCGTTTTGAGGTCCCCAGATGCCAAAAAAAACCATTCGTTCAAAACAGTATGTATATATATATATATATGTATATATATATATATATATATATATATATATATATATATATATCTAATATATATACAGCCGCTTGTGTAACTGACTGACTCACTGAGGTATACGAATTCTATACCACTTCTAGACGAGCTAGAAACCTGAAATTTTGCACGCAGGTAGCTTTTACCTTGTAACCCCCAGGAAAATTGCCAAATTTGACAATTTTTCATTTTAACCCCCCTAAAAAAAATATTTAAATTCCCCCAAAAAAGGCTTATTTTAAAATTCCAGTTTTTGAGCTCTAGCGGTTCAACTAATTATCCTATAGAAAAACGGACACCACCACGTGCCACGGATTTTGCAAGATCTACAACTTTGGTCCTATGACTTTTTGTCGTATCTCGTCTCCTTCACCCTTAGGTAGCGCTAGATTTTTCAAATTTTGGAATATTTTCGAAATATTTTGGCCGTTTTTGATTTCCTATCACGTTAATATACTTGATGGAGGCCTAATATTTGGCAAGCAGTATGTCTACATCACACTTAAAAAATAGCAGCAGAAATATGACCAGTTTTTATTAATTAAACCTGTCGAAAAATGAAAAACTCTAAATATCATTAGATTTGACCGTTTTCTTAGTATAAGTAGTGGTGTATTGGGGGTTCTATGCCAATTTATATTATTGGACATACACGTGACACCAATAATACTTGAGCTAGAGACGTGAGATTTAGCATGCATGTGCCTTGCACCTTTTCTTCCCAAATCCTACTATTTTTGGTTTGAACTATCTCAACAAAATAATTAATTGTGAATCAAAAATCAAAATGTAGTATGTTTTTATTTAAGCTCTAGAGGCCGAACGGGTTGTCCTACCGAAAAACGAAGACCACTATGTGCCACGGATTTCAGACGAACTACAACTTTAGTCCTATGACATTTTGCCGTATCTCACCCCTTTCACCCTTAGATAGCGCTAGATTTTTTAAATTTAAACTTTTTTCACAAATTTGTTTGTGGTTTTTAATGGTTTGTCACTCTAATATAGAACTTATAGGCCTAATACTTATCACACAGTATTCCTACATTACAATTAGTACTAAGAAATACTCCCACGCCCAGATTAAGTATCTTAAACACCCAAAAAAATCAAAGTTTTTGAGCTCTTGTAGACTTTTCGTGTTTTTCGGGTACATTTTCTATGTTGCGCACTGTCGAGGGTAAAATCCCTTATAAAACATGTCATATTTGTTGCAGAGGCTTTTAGTTACCCAAAGTCATAGTATTTCAGGTTGTTAACGGTGGTCGTATCCCTTATAAGGTTCAAAATACGCATTGTAAAGGCTACATTATACATCAGTTAAGGGTATAATTTACGACAGGGACCTGGGGGCGAAGCCCCCCACAGGGGTCTGGGGGCGGAGCCCCCAGCGAGCGAAGCGAGTATATGTATATATATATATATATATGTGTCTGTGAGCACGATAACTCTCGTAAATATAATCCGATTTTGACAAAATTTGGTATAAACCTGTTAACCAGCATTCATGACTTTAAGTTCGAAAACCATACAGATCGACTTATCCTAAGGGGTATTTTGGGAGGATTTTGTACCCCAAAAATGGGTTTTTTGAGTTTTTTACATATAATTTTTGAAAAAGTCTAATTTTACACACACAAGTTTTTTCCATTGGAATCAGCTTAAAAAGACGCACAATTTTTGGTGTTTTGTTCATTGCTCTAAGTCAAACGGTTACAGAGATATTGAAAGTGCTAAACACAGTACGTTGTCCAATGTTATTCTTATGGAGAATAAGAAAAATTGTATATCTCGCTTATTTATCAACTTATCCTGATGGAACATGGTATATTGCTTAATATCGTTGTGGTCTATTGATATTTGCACTAAAAAACATTTTTTGGCCGATTGTTCCCGTAGCAGCAAACCTGCGTGCTCAGCCCCAATGTTATTCTTATGGAGAATAATTAATATTTTAAATATCGCTTGTTTGTGAATACATTTCTTATGAATCCTGTTAAGTGTTATAATGTGTTTTATATATTCATTTGAAATTCGCTGAGTATGCAGGTTTGCTGCGACGGGGGTATTTAGTATTAGCTCAATTTTTTCCTCATTTTTAAACAATATAAAACACAACACTGCTCGTATTCCCAAAAATTAATTAACAACTCGAGTCTACGCATAGACCACTGTAGGTTTTAATTGACCCAATTAAGGCTTATTTCCTGTTAATGTTAGATATGTTTATTTTTTGTAAAATTAAGAAGCAAAATTAAACATTCTTTTTAAACTTTGTCAATGCCATGACTATATATATATATATATATATATATATATATATATATATATATATATATATATATTCTTCAAATAGATTCTGAACATGTTTAAACCTTCATGTTGATTTTTACATATACATATATATATATAGACTATTTTTTTTTTGCTTTATTTAACGTACTATGTTACACAGTTGTAAATGTGTTTTATGTTTTGTGGAAATAAACCTGATTTTGATTTTGACAACTCATCACAAACCCTGCAAACAATTTAACCCCTAGAGTGTTTCTAAGACTTTTTATGTACATATAAGTATTTTTTACCTGCTAGTCCGGTTCTTTGACCAAATGGAGCAGATGGGCTATAAGCATTGCCATATCTGTGAAAAATAAAGATTAATTTTACACACAAATAAGCAAACAAGGTGAATGAGATGCTTGTTTAGAAAATGTTTGCCTGAAAATCTCTGTCACTTTTATAACGGTTAAACATAAAATTCATCTGGGATGTTTTGTGATTGTACTAGTGATGGACTACTTGCAATATTCTAAAAAAAACACTGAATTTACCAAAACTATGCAGAATCATGAACACATTCCTGACCATAAATGTTATATAACAATAAAATAATTGATCAAAAGGAATGTATATCATACAAATTCTACTCATTTATACTTCCCACATTATAAACAAGCAATAACTTATCTTATTTCTACTATATTTACAGATCATTGTACAGTACTTTAAGTTTTCTTGGAAAAGTGGAGAATGACAATGAAGCAATAAAGAAGTACTAGTGTCATTAGCACTTGCTCTACACTGAACTTAAGTGACAACAAAGTGTACGGTATAGCAGTGCACTAATTCAGAAATTATGTGGCAGTTACTTTAAGAAACCATTGCATTACGTCCAAGCGTATTTATTAATTGACCAAAGTTAACTTTAAATTTAGCCATTTCAAAATTAACTTGGTACAAATTCTTACATTATATTATTTTTCATTTGGTTCTTAAAGATAAAAAGCCTCAAAGGACTTTACATTACATAAATTAAGTTTTTAAATATAAAAAAGCCTCAAAGAACAGTGTAAATACCTTGTCATCTTGTCAACCTTGTAGGCAGGGCCAGGGCCAAAGTCCTTGCCTTTGGCGCTAGTTTTGAGTCCCATAGAGAAGGCAGGGTTGCGCCACTTGGAGGCATCGTGGCCGTGATAACCCACCTGAGGCGGCAGACTGTAGGCGTTGGGGCCGGGGCCTGCAACAGTCAGGGTCCAAACATAAAACCAATACGTACTTTTATAAACAATAAAGAAAATTATTGTCTATTCACAGGATACATAACTAAAATATTGAAATACTAAAATGTCTCAATGCAATATCATATTCACTCTTTAAAGAGTATGGGGTTTGTTTCATTATGAACTGTACTACAATTTAAGGAACAGTAGTTACTGAATACACTTGAATCAAATTCTAAAAGACTAGGATGTTCAGCAACCTGATCAGACCAGTAGCCATGTTAAACCTGGACATGTTTAAAGGTTAGATTGGGAGAACAAGCAAAATTGAAAAGGATATCTACAACCTATCTTATATACTACAACATATATATCTCTTTATGACCTTCTATTTTTATTTTTTTTTTGAGATTTTAATTGTCACTATATCAGGTCTCATTTCATAATCTCGAAATAAAGAATTCTCTCTCTCTCTCTCTCTCTCTCTCTCTCTCTCTCTCTCTCTCTCTCTCTCTCTCTCTCTTATTTGCTAGACAAGTTAGTTCTGTTTTTGTCCACTAAGTTACACCATGAATCAGATTCTGACCGTTAACAGCGTTTATAACAGTATTTAAAGAGTTTTCTGGGCCTTGGCACTTCTCGGTTATAACTTGTGAGGTCTGTTTAACAAGAAGGTGCAAATGTTGTGAAAAATAAAGCTTCAAAACATAATATTTTAATGTTTGTGACCATATTGTTCAATGTTACATTAAATTTAGCCATCCACTTACCCTGGGTGTACTTGGAGTTCATTTTTTTGTAATTATTTTAATTTATCATGATGTGCTTGTAACTTGAAATTTCTTGTGTAAATTTTAAATAAATAATGTTTTGAACAGTGGTATCCAAGCAACAATCATCTCAAAACCCATTCAAAATTGTGTACTGCACTTTCTTTTAAAGGGTTTGATTTATCCAAGATTTTGAAAGAAGTGCTATACCTGGATATCAGTATGAGGGAAGACAAATAAATTACTCTTTGATTCAAGAAGCATACATCAAAACTATCATGATTAATAAGTTCCTCAGTTTATTTTGGAAGGAACTGCTGCTTAAATCTTAAGTCAAAGTCCGTGAGTTTCAATAAAAACCACTGACTGAGACGGGATTCAAACCCTTGATCGAAGTTCTAGCCCTGGTCAGGAGTTGGGAAGGTAGCTCCTTCGACCATTCAGCCACTGATCAGACTGGATGGTATTATGAGATGGATGAGTTAGGTCCGTTTGTGTCTTCCAGGTTACACCACGAGTCAGATTATGTTAGCAAACTTCAGGCAATGCTCGTAACAAACAGTTGCTAGTACAGGAACAATAACAGTGATTTTAGGTGTCAGAATCAAAAGCCGATTTATCGTCCCTCAACGCTCAAAGGGATAACTTAATTTTATCTATAGCAGTGTCATGATGAATTGTGTTTTTGTGTCTCTTTGCCACAATTGCGCAATAGTTGAGGAGTTACTGTCTAACGTTCACATGCATATTTTTTTACACTCTCATGTCTCTCTCCCTCCCTCTCTCGCTCTCTCATAGTTAACACAGTGACAAAATGCAACTTAAGAAGATGTTGCTGATTAGTCAAAAGTTGAGGCGAAACACGGAACTAACTGAAAATATGCTTCGCAACAGCGTAATACAGCGTATTCGCTAAAATAATGTATTTTTATTTGTTTAAATTTAATTAAATATTGCCTGCTAAGGAATAAGCATTACTACACACTGGAAAGGGAGACAGGTTGATGATTTTAAATCACATTTATTCACTGAACAAACCCAGTAACAAATACACTGTAATAGGGCAGCTGACCTCAGTGAAATTTACTGTTGTTATGTACCATAAGCGTAGTTTGAGAAATTAAATGGGGGGGGGGTCAAAATGATTGTGATTATCTTGACTTTTCATATATTACAGTAATAGGTTGTCTAGATTGTAGGGGGAGTAATTGTCTCCCACCCCCGTGGCTGCATGTCTTTTGCTCCGCGGTTTAGGGTCATTTCAAAACACTTAATTTGCCCAGGGGGTAGAGCAGGTAGAAAGCGGAGCCGCTGAAAACACCTCTATTGCTCCGCGAGGGAGAGAGTTAACACTCCCTCTCCCCCAAATTATTTTACAATCCGTCTAAATGGAGGTGCAAAGTCAATACGATCTTTCTTTTGAAATACTCTAGATTCTCTTAATTACACCTATGGAGACAAAACTTTTGAGACAATTCCCAGTATTCTCGCATATCTCCGAGATAATAAGAAAAAATGATGTGAGACAAGGAAATATTATGGGAGATATGATGGGGATTTAACATTGTAAATTTTATTGTATTTTTCTTAGGGGTTATGTTAAAAATTATTTATTTATGGACATTTATCAAATATCTGACTCCTAAACACTAATTTTCCTTTATACACTGTTAATTAATAGATAGAACCAGGTGCATCTAAACATCAACAATATAAAATGCTCTTAGTTTGGAAATTCGCTCCAACACATCAGCGTACTGTGTGCAGAACTTGCAATGGCTTTGGCAGATATCACACAAGTTGTACACTAACACAACTGGACACACAATAGTTGACAGCTACTCTCCCCCTCGCGGAGCAAAAGAGGTGTTTCTAACGGCCCCGATTTCTACCTGCTCTACCCCGGGGCAAAAGATTTATATATATATTTATAAAATATATATATAACAAAAATGGCCCTAAAGCGCCGAGCAAAAGGCGCAGCCACCCCCCCCCGCATATGTGCGTGCTTGATATCTCTTCACTAAAAACAAATGTTTTGTATATTTTTTTTAAGTAGTTCTTCTCCATGTCTGATAGAAAAATAGCAACAAATTTGTTAAATTCTGTTATGTTGAATTTATTTATTTATTTAACTAAGAAACAAAATTCACAAACAAAATTTCTCTTTAAAGGACCTTTTTTAATTCGAGATGTTGTTAATTATTTTCTTAACATAAATAATTAAGATATGCTTTTTGTTTAACATCAGATCTTATGAAGTATAAATCCAACATGGCCACTGTCCCCAACTGACTAAATACAAAGCAGTATAAAATGTTAAATGATTTTCGTCATACTGCTTCAAAAACGGCTGTTCAATACATGCGTTGCGGGGCTAAAAGTAGTTATTTTTAGACCTAGGTCAAAAAAGAATCAGCTGTTCGTTTTTGTCATTTATATCAATGTAGTATAACTGTAAATTTGTATTCATCAATTGTAATACGTAATCGATAGTACAATTGGTTCATTAAGTGAAATAATATAGCTTTCTTGGTTAATATACTGTACATTTCCTCATTAATAATAAACATTATAAAAATGAAGTGGAGTCTGTCTTTTGTTCCATCACACCAAAACCACTGAACCAATTCTGCTGAAGTTTTGCACTATTATATAGTATGTGTAACCAGAGGTCAAGATATATAAGAGAGTGGTGTGTGCATAATCAGCTGATGTGATATAGATGGGCTCATAATAATGGTAAACAATGTCTCTCTCTAACTTTTGGATCTTATGATAGAGCACAAAACTGACATTTCATCAGACTATAAATAAGTAAGGTTTGCAGCCACGTCATTGGCTGCGCTAGCAGAGCGAGCCCATCTAAGTCACATCAGCTGATCATGCACATACCTCTCTTTTAGCGAATTTCCCCTATAGGGAAGAAGCTATTACCGTAGTCGGCAGGGTAAGACCTAGGCCCGGGACCATGATAACTTTTCGTTTTGAGGTCCCCAGACCCCAAAAACACCATTCGTTCGAAACTGTATATATATATATATATATATATATATATATATATATATATATATATGTGTGTGTGTGTGTGTGTGTGTGTGTGTGTGTGTCCGTGAGCACGATAACTCTCGTAAAAATTATCCGATTTTGATGAAATTTGGTATTAACGTGTAAAGCAACATTTATGACTTTAAGTTCGAAAACCAGCCAGATCGCTCTATCGGAAGGGGTATTTTGGGGGGTTTTGTACCCCAAAAACGGGTTTTTCGAATTTTTTACATATCATTTTGGAAATAGTCAAATTTTAGTTTTTCCCATTGGATTCAGCTTAAAAAAAAACACACAATTTGGTATTTTGACCATTTCTCTATGTAAATTGGTTACCGAGATATTGAAAGTACTAAACACAGTACGTTGTCTAATGTTATTCTTATGGAGGAAAATAACAATTTTATATCTCGCTTATTTATGAACGTATACTGATGAAACTTGGCTTCATCTGGTTGTGGACCATTGATATTTGCTCAAAAAAATTTTTTTTACCAAAGGCTCCTGTAGCAGCAAACCTGCGTACTCAACCCCATGTTATTCTTATGGAGAATAAGTAATGTGTTATCTGCCTTCATTATGAAAATAAACTAATGAAATTTTGTATGTGGCTTTACCTACATGAGTTATATTGATATTTGTATCAAACCCCTATTTTTTTGATCCTTGCTTCAGCAAACCTGCATACTCAGCCGCAATGTTATTCTTATGGAGAATAATTAAAATGTCATAAATCGTTTATTTATGAATGTATATTGATGAAACTTGGCATGTGGCTTTATGTGGTATTAAGATACATATATATATATATATATATATATATATATATATGCATTGGAAATTCGCTGAGTACGCAGGTTTGCTGCTACGGGGGTATTATACATCTTGCCTAGGAGTGTCATAGGCCTATTGCCGTTTAGAAAAGTCCTCATAGTCCGTGGAACAAGGGTAAAAATATTTCTCTTCCGGACACCAGCACCAATCTTAGGGGATCGAATACATGTAGGGGAATAAAAATCAGCCGGGAGCCAAGCTCAGAAATGATGACATCACGAGCTGTGACGTCATCAAAATGGCCGCTCAGCGAATTATTTGAAGTCCCATATCTCGGTAACCGCTTATTCGATTTTGATAAATGAGATTTAATTTTAAAGATCTTGTTATTTCCTAAAATAAAATGTAATCGCATGTTTTGTCGTAAACCTAAGAGTTTTTTAGTAAATTAAAAAATAGTGATTTTACTAACAAATTCTGCATTTTTAGTGAATTTCTTTGTAGGCAGTAAGTTACTATCGCAATTAGTATGACAGTAGGCTTGGAAGTGTTATAAATTGTCGTTTTGAGGCCCAAACATGTTAAAAGTTCAGCAATTAACAAAATGTATACGTTATAAAATGTGAGTTTTTTTATGACATGACAACTTTTAAGACTGAAGTTTAATTTTGATAGTTTTTGGAGCAGTCATTTCAAGATATACTATACAATGCGTATAATATCTTGTTTTTATCGTACTAAATAAATTATCACTAAACGATTAGCCCAAACATTATCAAAATTAAACTTCATTCTTAAAAGTTGTCATGTCATAAAAAAACGTATATTTTAAAACGTATACATTTCGTTAATTGCTGAATTTTTAACATGTTTGGGCCTCAAAAGGACAATTTATAACACTCCCGAGCGTACTGTCATACTAATTGCGATAATAACATATTGCCTACGAAGAAATTCACTAAAATAAAATGCAGAATTTGTTAATAAAATCACTATTTTTTAATTTACTCAAAAACTCTTAGGTTTACGGTAAAACATGTAATTACATTTCTTTTAGGAAATACAGTAACAAGATCTTTAAAATTAAACCTCATTTATGAAAATCGAATGAGCGGTTACCGAGATATGGGACTTCAAATATTTCGCTGAGCGACCATTTTTATGACGTCACAGCTCGTTACATCATCATTTCTGAGCTTGGCTCCTGGCTGATTTTTACTCCCGTACATGTATTTATTCGATCCCCTAAGATTGGTGCTGGTGTCCGGAAGTGAAATAGGTACATGACAATAACACTTATTCTACGGACTACTACGAAGAAATTCGCTAAAAATACGGAATTTTATAGTAAATCACAATTTGTAAATTTATTCAAAAACTGTTAGAATTACGACAAAATATGTAATAACATTTATTTTAGGGAATAGTAAGATCTTTAAAATTAAACCTCATTTATCAAAATCGGATAAGCGGTTGCCGAGATATGGGACTTGAACAAATTCGCTGAGCGGCCATTTTTATGACGTCACAGCTCGTGACGTCATCATTTCTGAGCTTGGCTCCCGGCTGATTTTTACTCCCCTACATGTATTTATTCGATTCCCAAAGTTTGGTGCTGGTGTCCGGAATAGAAATATTTGTATGATATAAGACACTTGTTCCGCGGACTATCAGGGCTCAGCCTCACATGACTTCCAAGTCCGTATGTAATTCATATGGGAGAGACTTTTATTTGGTTTATGTCACATGTGTGTTATCTTAATTAAATGAATTTAACCTAATAGCTGTTATAAGGATTATATCTAACTACAGACTGCCCATTGCTTTGTTTCCATTTTTCCTACTCTGAATTTTCACCCCGTTGTGAAGCACGGGCACAGCAACTAGTAGTTCAATACATTTTATATATTAATAGCCTACTCTATGTGTTTCTTGCATCGACATTGGCCTGCAAACAAATTATATTTTGCAGTTGACTGTTTGGATTGCTGAGTACACAGTGGCGGATACCAGCTACCTTTATAGGGGGCGGTGAAAAAAATATAAATTGTCAAACTACCTATATTGTTTTCATCTTTACGGTGAAAAATTGATAAAATACGTGGTCTGAGGTTTTTTTGGGCGGGTGGTCATGACCCCATGACCTCCCGCCTGTATCCGCACCTGGGTTGGCAACACTATAATTTGTATTTCCCATTTTTGTATTTTTAGAATGTTCATAAGAATAATATTGTAACTTTGATGACCCGCGGGGGGAACCTAAAGTTAAATCGGTGTCAAAAACTATTCCTACTTTAGATATAAAAATATGTGCAAAATTTAAAGTTGCAACCATTTTGATACTTTTGCTTACAATAACGTACAATTCGTATACAGCTGTAATATTTGAGTAAATCTTCATTAACCAAATGATTTATTTTTATGGGTGTGTAAAAATCATATTTAGTTCTAGTATATAATAATAATCTAATATATAAAATTCTCTTGTCACAGAGTTTGTAACAAAACTCCTCCGAAACGGCTTGACCGATTCTTATGAAATTTTGTGTGTATATTCGGTAGGTCTGAGAATAGGACGTAATTCTATTATTTTTTATTCAATAGGCGAGTGAGCGAAGCGAACGAGCTCATATTGAAAATGAACGAGTATTTGACATAAAACAGATTCAATGACATTAGGACAGGACAACGTCTGTCGGGCCAGCTAGTAATACATACAATAATAATATTTATTCCGTGACAATGTTTAACAATGTATTGGAATTTACAAAACAAAATATTAAATTTATGGGGAAATCTTGAAACCAAGTAAGGTAGGCCTTACATAATATATATAAGGCTCACACCGAAAAATTTTAAAATTGTAAGTCTTAAAAACGACAATTGTAGGCTATTTCTGTCTCAATCTTACAAAAGGCATAATGTTAAATACAATATGCACATTACATCCCTAATTGTGTAGCTACGTGGAAAATGTTTTATGGTGCACTGAAATTTGTATTATGTTAATGATTAATGCAACAAGAAAAGATATGTTTTACATTTTAATCAAGCCTATCATGAATTTAAATTACTATTACACTAGAGAGAATTACTTAATGGTATAAACTGTAAAATATCAAATTAAAAACTGTTAAAATCTATATATATTATTAAAATAATTTCTTGTATTTTTTTCGCAAATTTTAGCCCCTAAAACTATTATTTTGTATTGTATATATGTTTATGGTATCAATGAAAAGCTCTTACTCTCTAGTACTGCCTTTTGGGGTTTTTAAAAACCTACACATTCAGAGCTTCGCCCTTCAGGCTTTCAAAGTTTCAATGTTAATCTTATGGAGTTATATTTCATTTAGTTAGTCTGCTGATTATAATGTAAATAAACTTTTAAAACGTAAGGCTGTATGCCGCTAGACCCCCTGCGGAGAACGGGACATCTGCTAGTTGAAATAAATGAAATTCCCAATGTCATTAAAAATATAGTTTTATCATACTGCACTATATTTTTATTGAAGTATATTATTCGTCATACTGCACACAATAAATAATTAAGATAACAATTTAACAACAACTAAATTTGGTTTACATTTTTACCATTTAAAGTCTGCTTCCATACTGACCTTGACCAGTGATGGATTTAAGCAATTGCCGCTTAAGGGCTATTAGGAAATCTGCCGCCTCCCCCCCTCCCTCCCTATAATCTTTGTCCTTTTCGCCGCCCAGGTTTACCCACATGTTATAACTTATATATTGATTGGTAATTTTGTGGCATTATCTAAAAAAGTTACGAATTTACTGAATTAATAAGTTTAAGAAATTTATGTTATTTGTTAGTTTAAAAAACCAGTAAAATAATGTACAGTTGATTTGATTCACATTAACACAGTACAACATAGCCTACTCAATTTCAATCAACCCTAGAGACAAATGTTGGTGTTAAAAGCAGTGAAGCAGTGCTACTTTTAATAACAAGAAAATCCTTCAACAAAGGCCTAAAAATCCCTTCTTATGCTTCATCAAACATTAATTTTGACACCAACGCATTACTACTAAAAATTATAATAAATAACCTATAAATAAGATATGATGACACTGTGTAGCCTTAAAATTCGTAATTCGAACCATTAGCCTCAAAAGCTTCTGACTATTTTAATCCTGAATTAGCGTTTTTCCATACAGTTTTTCAGTCATTTTGTAATTTATACTTTTATACAAAGAATTGTGTATATGTTTTAGACGATCAAAAAAATAAAATTAATTTATGTAGGTCTAATCTTCATAAAACTCTACACATTTTCAAACACTTCTTCTAGTTTCACCTCCATGATGTTGTAGGTTCAATGAATTAAAATATAATACCTACAGGAGCCACTACTCTCTGACAAATAAACTTCAAAAAGCGTCCGTCATACTTGGTATTTTGTCCTGTTGTGGACTGTGGTTTCAACTTGTTAGTGGGACAGTGTCATTCGATGTACAAGGCGGCTTGTTTTCAACACTAATTCCAAAGCCATATTACAAGGGTGTTTTCATTTAACTCAAATCATAACTTTGCTTCGATATAAACAATGAAATTACATCTAAAATATGTCTCATGGTTATAAAGTTAAGTTTAATATCATGATTCGCCTAAAATGCGACAAGATATTAATTTAAAGACTTCAATATCACAGTTTTTCATTTATTGAAATGGGAGATTTTGACACCGTCCCACCCACTATCAGCCTACATGCTGACCACCATTTTGACCCTCTGTTAACTATGCTCCCATGGCAACAACCAATCAAATCCTCTCTTCACAAATTATGTTAGTCTTTATTTGTCTTTGGTCAGATGTTTTGTTAAAAACAACATCCTCCAGAATGAACGATTGTGTGTGGTAGCCTTTGATGGTAAGTGTACGACGGCTGACATAACTTTCTTTGTTACCTTGAGTTTGAAAATATCATTGTAGTCTAAATTTTGTTATTGACATCTCAAATTCGATTGTTGCAACATTTCTCAGTCGTGTGCCATAAGGCGGTCCCACACTTCTAGCGAACACGTCCGAACATTCGGAGAAATGTGGGAGCTGCACGAACTTTTGAATGCATACGGGAACATAGGAGACGGAATATTCAGTGAACGTTCAGGAGAATGTTCGGCCGAATGTTCTGGCGTGTTCGCGAGAAGTGTGGAACCGCCTATAGTCATTATTGATATTGTGTAAAAAATAATTTTAATGCTATGCGAATGTACGGGTAAACTTGGAAGTCCGTGAGTTGGACGTAGTCATAGTGGCGCAGTGCCTGATGAGCGGAGGGGAGAAGTTGAATTAACTGTAGTTCGTGGCTTGCCGCCCTTTCTCTGTAGCGTAATCGACTTGTCGCTAGTACGGATGAATGACAAATGCATTATGACTGTTTTGAGGAACTACAATGTGAGTGACTGCAAGCGTAATACATTAGTCTCTGACCTTTACCTTTAAAAGGGCGGCACACCGTCATTGTCATCCGCTTTCGTCAAAATATTCCCCTTGTCAACATTTCATTTGTAAACAACTTATTAATTTTATGTAAATTTGCCGCCCCTAAAAATTTGCCGCCCTGGGCTACAGCCCTTATAGCCCCACCCCTAAATCCGCCACTGACCTTGACACTCTAAACAAACAGCTGTTACACAAGTTTTCATTGTTAACAATTTCAATAATTCGTTCAATTCATATTAACAGCTCGAAGCCGAGACTGGAAAATGAGCGAGGATCGAAAAGCCACACTTTTTGTCCTAGTGATGAACTATATGTTTCGTCATAGGCCTACTACAAACAATATAAAGATAACAATTTCACAAAACCTAAATTTGGTTTACTTTTTTACCATTAAAAGTTTGCTTCCACATTCATCTTGCTACTCTAAATAAACAGCTGTTGCACAAGTTTTCATTGTTGACAATTTGAATAGTTCGTTCAATTCATATTAGATGATGACCTCGACTTGAAAATTAACATTGACACTTTGAAATCATATGTGGGAGCCCAAAGACAACTCGGAAAACTAAAATTGGGAGTCACAATAATATACTCCCATAAGATCGCACATTATAAGAAATAATTTAAAATTATAGTTCTTATAAACCATCTGTTCCGTATTGCCGGAAATAAACAAATAAAAAATACACTCTGCCCTCTCTCTCTCTCTCTCTCACATTTACCTGCTTTATTGTTCTATAAAAACTATTAAAGCCGACCTCATTGTTTAAACGAGTTCACACGTAGCACGCTGATATGAGGGAAGTGAATTTCCACATATAAAACTATAAAAACTCAAAATCAGTTAAAAACATACAATTATTCCAATGTTTATTCAAATCTGAAAATATTGATTTTTTGGCTGTTCTGATACTCCTGGTTCTATTTACCTGCAATGCTGGGAATACAATTTTGCGCATTATAAGGTTAGGAGAAGGTCCAGTCAGGCTTTAAAGTAGGCGTGAGGTTGTTGGGGATGATAAAAGTACACTAAAACATGATTAACAGGCTTTTCTAATGTAAAACCCCCATAAGACAACGTACTGTGTTTGGTCAATACACATTTCCATTAATAACTCGGTAAATATATATGCTGGTATGACGAGAGAGGGCTTAAAAGTTTCACCACACTAATTACCATCTTTTTACATTCGTTAATTTCACATCAGGGGCTTTTCTGACTCTTTTTGGGCCCAAAAACTCAAAATTTTAAAGATTAATCCCCAAAAAAGGGGTTTAGAGTTTTCCGATTATTTTGCCCAACGAACTTGTCCAACTGATTATAGAAAGGAACGTCCCTACCAGATTTGACGTAAATCGGACAAAAAATGCGACCGCTAGAGTGCCTGCACACATATATATATATATATATATATATATATATGTGTGTGATATATATATATATATATATATATATATACATACATACAATTATTCCAATTTTTATTCAAATCTGAAAATATTGATTTTTTGGCTGTTCTGATACTCCTGGTTCTATTTACCTGCAATATACCTGACCTATATATATATATAAAATTTTGAACGAACCCCCAAAACGTGTTCAGGGGGTCACGTTAGGAACTTCTATGGTGGTCCCGGGCTTAAGTTTCACCGTGCGGGTCATGCTAATAGTTCACTTTCCATAGGAAATTCACTAATAAAATGTATTAACAAATAAAAGAACGAAATTGTGAACCAATTTTGTATATAGGAAATAAAATATTATCACCATGTCTTGATGAATCTCGCTTCCGCGACTCCAGATATGATTGTTTTGTTTGGATTTAGTAGCAAGTCAATTCTATTAATTTTTAGTGAATTTCCTATGGAAAGTGAACTAGTAGCACGGTGAAACTTAACCCCGGGACCACCATAGAAGATCCTAACGTGACCCCCTGAACACGATTTGGGAGGTCGTTCAAAATTGTATATATATATGTATATATATGTTTGTGTGTGTGTGTGTGTTTGCACTCTAGCGGTCGCATTTTTAGTCCGATTTACTTCAAATTTGGTAGGGACATTCCTTTCAATTATCAGTTGGACAAGTAAGTTGGGCAAAACAATCGGAAAACTCTAAACCCGATTTTTGGGGATTAATCTTTAAAATTTCGAGTTTTTGGGCCCAAAAAGGGTTAGTAAAGCCCCGGATATAAAATTAATGCATGTAAAAAATGTGAATTAGTGAGGCGAAAGTTTTAAGCCTTCTCTCGTCATTCTAGTAAAAATATTTACCGAGTTATTAAAGAAAATGTGTATCAACGATGTGTAAACACAGTACTTTGTCTTAGGGGAGTTTTACATTAGAAAAGCCTGTTATTCATTTGTTGGTGTACTTTTATCATCCCCAGCAACCTCACGCCTACTTTCAGACCTGATTGGACCCTCTCCTAACCTTATAATGTGCAAAACTGTATTCCCATCATTGCAGGTAAATGAAACCAGGAGCATCAGAACAGCCAAAAAATCAATGTTTTCAGATTTCAATAAAAATAGGAATAATATTTGTTTTTACACTGATTTTGATTTTTAAAAGTTTTGTATGTGGAAATTCACTTCCCTCACGCAAGCGTGCTGCGTGCGAACTCGTTTGTAATTTGAAACGTTCACAAAAAAATTATAATGGGTATCAAATGAATACACGTAATATATTATAAAACATATTTGACAACTTTAATTTATTCTTAACTTCTTAATAAAATCGGAAAATGAAACATATATTGCCTATACAGCTTATTAATGAAAACCTAAAATTAATCGGCAATCGGATATACAATTTAATTCTTTCAACATTTTTGTAAACACCGAGGTACCGTACATGAAAGAGAATATGTGAGATTTATTCTGACGAATGAATGAAAAAATATTCAAACTCGGTAACGCTGTTAGCGGCGCCGGCGAGGCGTGTTCAGTGTTCTTGCGGCGCTGTTGGTACACCTCTATCGGCGGATTAGCGCGATACTTCCGCCGGATGCACTCGTCGATCACATATCGCAAACCGGATTACCGGATCATCGCGGTCGCAACTTTACCGAATCTTTTTCTACACATCTTCCCACGGGATTAAAGCTTATTGAAAACGAATCGGTTATCGTTTTGATTTGAAACTTTTAGGTTTCGGTCTAAAAAGCATAAGATAGTAAGTGGATTAAACCAATTTCGATCGAAATTTATAGTTAATACTAAGGCGAATTTGTAAATATAAAATAGATTGATGTGGATTTATTTTACTTTATTACTAGCCGGTGTCCCGTTCATCGTACGGGCAAATCTCGCAGGCATAAAGCCAAACAAACGTGTTGAAAATGTTTCCAGTTACACCGGGCGTCATATAGGGTCGATTTTGTTTGTGCTGTGGTTTGGAACATGTTTTAGCGAATTTCCCCTATAGGGATGAAGCTATTACCGTAGTCGGCATGGTAAGACCTAGGCCCAGGACCATGATAACTTTTCGTTTTGAGGTCCCCAGACCCCAAAAACACCATTCATTCGAAACTGTATATATATATGGATCCGTGAGCACGATAACTCTAGTAAAAATGATCTGATTTTGATTAAATTTGGTACAAACGTGAAAATCAACATTTATGATCTCGAAAACCAGCCAGATCGCTCCATCCGAAGGGGTATTTTGCGGGGGTTTTGTACTCAAAAAATGTTTTTTTTGGAATTTGTACATATAATTTTTGAAATAGTCAAATTTTAGTTTTTACCATTGGATTCAGCTTAAAAAAACACACAGTTTGGTATTTTGATCATTCCTCTACGTCAATTGGTTACTGATATATTGAAAGTGCTAAACACAGTACGTTGTCTAATGTTATTCATATGGAGGAAAAGAAAAAAATTTTATCTCGCTTACTTATGAACGTATACTGACGAAACTTGGTATACGGCTTTATCTGGATGTGGTCTATTGATATTTGCTCAAAAAACAATTTTTTGCCAAAGGTTCCTGCGTACTCAGTCCCATGTTATTCCTATGGAGAATAATTAAATGCTATATCTCCCTTAATTATGAACATAAATTAATAAAAACTGGTATACGACTTCACCTTGTTGAGTTACATTGATATTAGCATAGCAACCCATTTTTTGTGTTCCTTGATGCAGCAAACCTGCGTACTCAGCCCCAATGTATGGAGTATAATCAAATTGTATATATGCTTATTTGTGAATATATTTTTATGAAACTTGGTAAGTGGCTTTATGAAGTATTAAGACATTTATATCTCCATTGGAAATTCGCTGAGTATGCAGGTTTGCTGCGACGGGGGTATTTACTTATGAAATAAAAAAGCAAATGTAAACACTGTTGAAAACAACGAAACAGGTTGTACCCTATTTCTTAGTTACAAGACTACTGTATATGTCTATTCTGGCTTGATTTATAATGCGAGTGTTATAATTTATAAGCTATCGGTGTTGTAACGCGCTGAATACCACTAAGTTATCACTTATTTGTTATGACTAAGTTCGTTTAAAAAGCTAAGTGTTTTTAATAGCCTTGGACATGTGATGATGAAAACAATTTGCTACTTGGCTGGTATCTATGCTCAGCTATATGCCTGTTATAAGAAGAAAAACGTTTGTTAAATGGTAAATGGTAACTATAAGCTCATTCCCTAATGCGATAAAAGAACGTACCCCTAGTATCATTACCTGACCTAATAAAATAATTGCGGCCATAGATAATCAATAAACATTTGAACTTTAAAGGGCAATAAGACAATGCCTAGAGGTAATTTTGGTGATTTTCCGAATTTTGACGCCTGTGTAAATACCAATGAACATTTTTCTATGTATTTACATATTTACACAGAAAAAACAATTTTTGTGGTTTTGATAATTATTTGGTAGTCGGTCGCCTGTTCTTAGCCGTGATGCACGTGATCTACACTGAAAACTCCAAAAGGTTAGTCTTAACTGAGAAAAAGGTTGATATTTACTGAGTTGTAGGGTCAATAGAGCACCGACCGAGTTGTTTGGTTACCAGTAACCTTGTGAAATGGGTCAGTGATTATGGGTTAGTAATGACCGACTAAGTAGGTAAAATCATTGACCAAGTACTGTAGGTCATAAATGACCGAGTAGATTTTTAGTCGATTTAACTGATCCAGTTGGTTATTTTAATCTAGCAGCTAGAATACTAGGTTACTTTGACTAATCTTCTGAGTTACTTTAACTGAGCTAACGGGTTACTCTAACCAAGTTAATGGGTTACTTTAACCAAGTTAATGGGTTACTCCAACCGAGCAGCAGGGTCACTTTAACCCAGCAAAAAGGTCATTTTAACTGAGCAGCTGGGTTAAAAGTTAGAACACCTCACGCCTCGTGTTTTTAACTTTTACCATGTTCGACTTCGATGATCATGGAGATATGTGGAATCTTCTGACCAACTGGGTCCTTGGCTCATATATTTCATGATTTTAATTTATGTTGATAACGATTTTCTTAATCGTGGTGTCTCAGGTTAGGAGTTCACAATTTTATATTGGTCTGCTGATTATGGTTTCAATCTGGTTTTATTAATCCAACTCTACTGAAAGTTTAGCTAAAACAGTTTTTAAAACAAACATTAATGAGGTTTTTAAGAATGTCCCTAAAGTGGGATATTGTACGCCCCTAGCCCTAAAGAGGAATCCGCCTACCTCTAACCTAACCTAAGATAAAACATTCTTAACAACTTCATTGATATTTATTTTAATAACTGCATTTTAGTTCATTTTCAAACAGAGCTGAATTGATAAATCTAAACTGAAACCATATTCAGTGAACCGTCATTAAACGTTGAATTCCTAATCTGAAACGACAGAATTAAGAAGGCCATAATTTACCTACCTTCAAATTATGAAATATATGAGCCCAGACCCCAGTTGGTCAGAAGGTTACTCACATCTTCATAATCATTGAAGAAGAACATAGTATAAGTTAAAATCACGAGACATGAGGTGTTTTAACTTGTAACATATGACCTGCGTGTATTCTACGACGCACCCGCCGCTCACTTTTGCTCTGATCTGATCTCTCTGCAGAGAAACAGTTGTTGCCAACATCACAAAGTTAGATCAAACTAATTTAACAATGCTGCTAACCTAGCTAAGACGGTTATGAATGACCCATCACACTATCATTCTACCGTTCAGTGGCTTAGTACCGTAGTTTAGTTCTACCTTTGTCAAGGGGGGATATATCTTAAGGGAATACAAAACAAAAAAAAAACTGTGTTCGTGACTAACGAGAATACCGGTATACAAAATTAAAGTCATATCAATGACGTGTTCCTATATTCATAATTATTGATGGGCCTACACATCCAAGACATAAACCATTGATACAAAGTCATCAATATTTGTAACAGGACTAAAAAGTACTTGTATCAGTTGTAATCAGTGCTGGAAAGTAATCTTTAAGCTAGTGTTGCCAAGTCACTGGATTTTCCCGGAGATTACCGGAGTTTAAAGATAAAAAAGCTCCGGGGAATTTCTTTGAACAGTTAAAGATGTCACCTTTTTGAAATTATTTCCCAAAGTGCGTCGAACAACGCAAATTTAGTGTTGAAATCCTACCTGTGAACGAAAATGTACTAACGTTTGCAACTTCATCGTCATGCAACGATTGCCAAATAAGCTAAACCAGTGGCGTATGTACGGGGGGGATCAGGGGAATATACCCCCCCTTGTAACTTGGAAAAATTAAAATTTATTTCTTCTTGAAATCAATCTTATGCCTTTTGATTTAAAAAAATGCTGTTACGGAAAAACAAAACAATATCTGTGCAATATCTCCAAAATATCTTATTTATATAGTTAACCACATCACACTAAGACCGTCTAGACGTCAAGGTCAAGGTCAGGTGCGCGGTGTGCTAGTTGACAAACTGGCTGCTAGGGGGTGAGGGTAGACTGTTCGGTGACTCGTGTCCCACTTGTGGCGCGCAAATGCCGTGTCTTGTGCCGGTGCAGTTCATCTGCTAATATTTATTGTATGCGAACAATATTCTTAATATATAAATAAGATATTTTGGAGATATTGCACATATATTGTTTTGTTTTTCAGTAACAGCATATCTTTTTAATCAAAAGGCATAAGATTGATTTCAAGAGGATATAAATTTTAATTTTTCCAAGTTACAAGGGGGGGATATATCCCCCTGATCCCCCCCCGTACCTACGTCACTGAACTGATTCATACAGTATTATTGAATGAAATACGTATTATTGTACTACTATTATATGATAGTTGGTATTATAAAGAGTATTATTAAGTGTAGTATACATCATTGAAGCTATAATACTAAATTATAGTTTGAATTATACAGGGTGATATTTAGTGTAGTACATACCATTAAATCTTTTTTAAATCGTGTAACTGGGAATTAGTAATGAAATAGCTCTACAGGTAGTTAGTTGTTAGTATGATAATTAATAGGAGGAAGATAGTAATTTTTAATAAACAATTGTTTATTTAGAGGGTTACTATCAAACTTATAAGACAATGACAATGAAATACAGTGTGTTGCACAAGTGAAAACCAGGGCCTGGTTAACCTTAAGGCCGACTAGGCTGCAGCTTAGGGCGCCAGTCAACCAAGGAACTCGATGTTTTTAAATAATCTTAGAAGTGCGGTGATCAATTGGCTAGAGGGAATTTTATTTCCGCGCTAATAAACTAACTAAGAAAGTTAGTTTAGTTGTTTCTTAGCAGATGATTAGCACATTGTTGGACCAAGGTTGGTTAGTTGTTGTACAAATTGTATTAACATTATATTGTATTAGTATTATTAGCTTAATAAAAATATTTAAAGGGTAAACTATTATAATTATTTTAGTATTAACTATCTTAATTATATTATTATTATTATTATTATATTAAATATATATTAATTAACTCCCAGTTTATCATATTACATGGCAAGAATAGATTCATAAAACAAATGAACCAAATAAATTTGTTCCAACTTTCATTACTTTATTTCATTGAGGTGCACGAGCAGATTCGATTCTAAAAATAAAACTGAAGTATTGTCCGAGTCGTGTAGATGTAGGCTATTGGTAATTTGTATATCCCACTCCAAACCAGTATTCCCATGAACCGGAACGGCCACGGGGGCTAAGGCGTGTGGACAGTTAGTCAAAGATCGTAGGTTAGAAACTTGACCTGGTCACGACATTTTTGGAACTAAATACTTTCTAGCGAATTTCCCCTATAGGTAAGAAGCTATTACCGTAGTCGGCATGGTAAGACCTAGGCGCGGGACCATGGTAACTTTTCGTTTTGAGGTCCCCAGACCCCAAAAACACCATTCGTTCAAAACTGTATATATATATATATATATATATATGTGTGTGTGTGTGTGTGTGTGTGTGTGTGTGTGTGTGTGTGTGTGTGTGTGTGTGTGTGTGTCCGTGAGCACGATAACTCTCGTAAAAATAGTCAGACTTTGACGAAATTTGGTATAAACGTTTAAAGCAACATTTATAACTTTAAGTTCGAAAATCAGACAGATCGACCTATCCAAAGGGGTATTTTGGGGGGTTTTGTACCCCAAAAATGGGTTTTTGGAGTTTTTTATACATAAGTTTTGAAAAAGTCAAATTTTAGTATTTTTTTTTTCATTGGAATCAGCTTAAAAAAACGCACGATTTAGTGTTTTGTTCATTGCTCTACGTCAAACGGTTACAGAGGTATTGAAAGTGCTAAACACAGTACGTTGTCCAATGTTATTCTTATGGAGAATAAGAAAAATTGTATATCTCGCTTATTTATCAACTTATCCTGATGGAACTCGGTATATTGCTTAATATCGTTGTGGTCTATTGATATTTTTTGGCCGATTGTTCCCGTAGCAGCAAACCTGCGTGCTCAGCCCCCATGTTATTCTTATGGAGAATAATTAACGTGTTATCTCCCTTAATTATGAACATAAATTAATAAAATGTGGCTTTACCTTCTTGAGTTATATTGATATTTGTATAAAACCCCATTTTTTGTGTTCCTTGCTTCAGCAACCCTGTATACTCAGCCGCCATGTAATTCTTAGTGAGAATAATTAAAATGTCATAAATTATTTATTTATGAATGTATATTGATGAAACTTGGTATGAGGCTTTATGTGGTATTAAGATACATATATAAGCATTGTAAATTTGTTGAGTACGCAGGTTTGCTGCTACGGGGGTATTTTAAATTTATATTATTGGTTTATTAAGCAATTTAATTGAAAAAATCATACTATTTAAAACTAAAATAACCATTTAAATAAAAAAAGATAGTTCATAATTATAGATTTTATATTTTGTATCATTAAGTAATATTAAAATTAAAATTATTGTATTATTGAGTATTATAGAATTTTAATAATCCTTTTAATGATACTTTTAATGATACTTCCTATAGTAATTTACGCATTGAATATTACTGGTACTAATACTGTAAATAATATTTTATAATACCATTTTTGGTTGTATTTAATAATACTCTATAATAATTTTTTCATAGGGTTAGGTCAGATTAAAAATTGTCTTTTATAAGAACCTTGCCCTGACATTACATAGGGCAAGAAATAACCCCTGACATTAACGAACACAACAACAAAAATTATTCAATTTGGTACACTCATTCTCAAGTGATGTCGTGACCAAGGGAAATAGGCATTCATTTTTATATATTAAGAATTTGTTTTATGTCAAATACTCGCCCATTTTCAAGATGAGCTCGTTCGCTTCGCTCACTCGCCTTCCGGATTAGCTCGTTCGCTACACTCACTATCCTATCGAAAAAAGAGTTGGAGTAGTTTTTCAATTCAAGTAGTTTTTTATTTCCATAACGAACATATGTAACTAACTGAACTTTGATCAATGGGAGCTTTGAAGGCCTATGGGACAGAGCCCTTAGGTCGGATTAACAATTTTCTTTTTTAAGGACCTTGTCCTGACATTGACGGACACAAATAAATATTCAATTTATTGTACTCATTCTCAAGTGATGGCGTGACCAAGGGAAATAGGCATTAATTTTTATATATTAGGATTAAGAATATAAAATATGTTAATTTACAAGCCAAATATACAGGACTAAATACTCAAATTTTGATTTTTTACTTGTAAATTTGTTTAAATGAGGAAATAAGTCCATAATTTTTTACTTCAGGTAAAGGAGTAGGCCCGGGCAGAGGGCCCAAGCGCCCTAAAGCAGCCACAGTGGGCCAGGGACTTTCCCGCCCACTGGAACCTCAAAAAACGAACGATCGAGCTTACAACCCAGACACCAAAAACATTGGAAAAATAAACCACGTGGGGGGCACATTCGGGATGAGGCCTGATGACGTGGCCAAGTCCATCGGCCCTGGACCCAATGCTTACAACGTCAAAGACCCGACACTGAAGCGCCAACCCGCCTTATCCATGTGAGGAAACTGTAGTATTCTATAGTACAATAGGATTAGTATTTCCTTTTTTGCAAGATAAATGTTTTGATGTGCTACTTCATAAGAAATAGGAGGTTATTTGTAGTTAAGACATAGAGAGCACTTGGTCCACTAACATGGATGAAGACACTAAATTCGGAGGCTTGTGTTGACTACCTTCTTAGTATTTTATTTTGTTACTCGCTTCACTAGAAACTTGTTTCTCCCCTTGAGTGATGTGTACCAATATAGCTATCTGATTGTGCTTATAGTACCCATATAGCTATCTGATTGTGCTTATATAGTACCAATATATCTATCTCATTGTGCTTATAGTACCAATATAATAGCTATCTGATTGTGCGTATAGTACCAATATCATAAGAACTCCATTATTTATTTATTCACAATCATAGCATTAAATTAAACTTTACTTGTACTTTGTACTTAAATTAATTGTACTTTGACTAACTTAACTTAGTTACTAATGACCGTACGGCACTGGTGACTAGTAACTAACAATTGGTTACTGTTGACCCAATAGACTTTAACCAAGACGAGGTTAAACTCTGAGTTTTTCAGTATATATGTTCATTCGTATCGTGCGTGTATTGTGTTGTTAAATGTTAATTTTTAGTCTTATCTACGCAGTAACAATGACAATTGTATTAATGCTGTGCACACCCCCGACTTAGTTTGGTGTGATGCAACCCATACCCGTCGATGGAGTCACCTCCGAGACGGACGCCGTGACTGCGATGTTGAATCGCGTTCTGACGGTAAGCCATGTAGTTAAAGCATTTCCTTAAGGCTGTGCAGTCAAAAAAATTTTAATACTTTTTCTCACGGTTTTTGGTGTATTACGATTATACAAATCATAATCCCATTTTTTTTTGTTTTAATATTTCCGTTATATTGGGGTTTTCAACCTTTGAAGTACCGTTTTAGGGGTATTTTGAATTCTACACTAGTTAAAAACGGCCAATCATAAATCTTTCAAAATTTGTTTATGTATTTAAAAAAAATATACTTAAGGGTTACCTAAATTGATTTTCGTAAAATTTTAATTATTTCAGGAGATAATTTTTTTATCTCGGTTGTTTTTTTATTCAAGTGGTTTAAAACTTCAGCTAACCCAAGCCAAGGGTGTATAAAGGCAGTTTTACACAAGTACATGTAAAAATACATTTTCATAACAATGTTGTGTACAATAAACTTTTTAATTTCAGCCCACAGCCGCACGCCAGACACCAAACTACCCCTGAGCCGCCTATAGCGCTCCGACTCGCACGTGCAGGCACCCGCGCACCATATTTCTCTCTCACTCGCACATCCCTTTACTCTCTCACACGTCTTACCTCTCTCTCGCTTTCCTTCTTGCTACCCCTCATCGGCCTGCCGGCCCCCGTCACCGTCACAGACGAGGTATCTTCTTTGCAACCGATGTGTATAAGCCAGGTTGTGTAAGTTGTATGCAGGCCAGTCGTCAGGATTTTTTAGGACCATTGAAGATTGTTTTTCGTTTATTTGAATTACCAAGTAGGATTGTTTTTCGTTTATTTGAATTACCAAAAGCCGTCTCCTCTCCACGCGCGGAGCGTTCATGCATTACTTCATACGTTTAAGTGTAGACCCACTTGTGTTGCTACACAAGTATGTTAATACAGTGCAACGCAAAAACTGTTACAGTGTTTGTTAAACCTGTAAAAAATGTCATACTTACATCGTTTTCCAATAAACTCTCCTTATATTTTTTTCATGTCAAACCAAACAGAAGTTGTATAGGCCCTAATTTACAAAAAAATCATCAACATGTGTTGGCTATAGCCAAGTTAAGTATATCTGTCTCTGTAATAAATCGGTTACATGGAGTTTTCTTTCGAATTTAGTGTGTCAAGAAACCAAAATAATATAAATTTGCTGGTATAGGCCTACTTTTAATTTTTTACACACATAACTAAGGCAAAATAAAAACGATATTAACAATTAGAGGTCGAAATTTTAAACCAGTTATTTAGTTTATGAATCTGATGGATATGAACTGATAAGGGGTGGCGTGGCGTCGGCTGCTATCGCTCACTACGCATGCGCGAACTCTGCTCACAACAGTGACGGGTGTTGGGACACCGTTTCCATTATGTTTTGAGCTCTCCTCAAAACATTGCTGTCAGCTGCATCGGCTCAAAACACATTTTGTTGGCCAACAAATTTAAAAACCGTTTGCGAGCGTTTCCATTTTCCATTTTACTTGAACTTTGTTTTGAGTTTAGTTCAAAACAATTAATGTTTTGAGCAGAAACGGTTAGAATGGAAACGGGGCTTTAGGAATACTTTGTATATTTCATTTTAAATATCATTCGATGGTTTACTGATGCCTAAGACTTTGTTTTAAATTTAATATTTGTGCTTAATTGTCATTCTTAATTGTTATTGTTGTATTTATCCGTGCTACAATCGTATTTTATACTGAATCTCGTTAAAAACCGTCAACATATGAATCAATTATCAATCAATCAATCAATGTGTGAGTCGCCGACCCAACTAAGGCGAATATGAATGAAGATGAATGTAGAATGGGTGAGATGCCTTGTGTAGCCTTGTTACTAAGACTGACTTATTCTTTAACCAGGATCATTAATTAGCCCAATTAATTTATGTTACGTTACTCGTTTCTGATATATATATATTTCATAGACTTAATTTAAACAATGCTAACTCTTCGCGACAGCTTCGCTTGTTCACCTCATTTCAGTTTTACTGTAAAATCAAATAACACAGCTGATCAAATTCCAATACAATGGAACTTGGATAGTTCGAATTTCGTATAATTCGAAATCTTCTTTAATTATAATGTTTTTCTTGGTTCGTATTACTATAAACAATGTTAAAAAAAATTATTAATTCGAATTTGTAAAAAAGATTTGAGAAGAATTGTATGTCGTAATTCAAATATAAAATACTCTTTCCAGTTTCTTTAAAGTGATCATATTTTAGCGAAACTTTGATATGTGACTTCAACTAGTTGTGGCCTATTTAATCTTTGAACAAAAAACAATTGTTTTTCCCCTCGAAGCAGCAAACCTGCATTCTCAGCCCTAGTGTTATTCTTATAGAGAATAGTTAATGTTTGATGTCTCCCTAAGTTATGAACCTAAATTAATAAACCTTGGTATGAAGATTCACCTTATTGAGTTATTTTGATAATTGCATAAAACAAGTTCATTATCTCCCTTTTTTCAGCGAAAACCTGTGTTCTCAGCTCTAATGTTATTCTTAAGGAGAATAAATAAAATGTTATATATCACTTAAGTAGTGTGGGTTTGCGGGTTTTGCGCCGAAAGTGACGTCATCCGGTCACGTGACCGGAAGTGCTGAGTCATGAAAGATGTTATCTGGGGCTGAGCCAGTGACGTAGGCGGTTTTGTGACGAAATGAGTAAAAGTTCAAAGTTCAAGGTCACGGGGAGGTAATTTTAAAAAAGTACTACCTCGCACGCGTAAAATCCGATTGTGATTCGATAGTTTTAATTCGATAAAATATCGAATGAAAATTATCGAATGAAGCAATCGAATGATACGAGTGCGAGGTAGAACAATTACAAATATTACTTTATTTTATTTACAATAATTCATATTACAAATATTACTTTATTTACAATAATTCATGTTTACAATAGTTCCCCGTTGTTGGTTGTCATCGATGTTGTTGATCCGGACGAGTTGCGGCCATCACTTCGCTTTCTGAAGAAAGACGGTATATACTTCGATTCCTGCGCAGAGTCCATGTTGTTTTTTGATGCGTAAAGTTCCAAAGATAAATCGTAACCGGACGCAATGAGAAGTCTTAACTCTTCATTAAAAACCTCGAGGTCTTGGAAAGTCGCCAGATGAATAGAGTCATAATGAATACACCTAATTTTAATGGACATTTTAATACAATGTTTTACGTTTGTGAAGAGCACTCGATGTTCACCAGTCGAGAGCCGGAGGTGTACTGACTATTCGCTAGCTAGCGTTCTGGTATCAAACAAAATGGTGGGGCGGAGAAGATGGCGGACAGCAGATGGCAGGCGGCAGGTGGCAGCTGGTTGCTACTACATTCGCCGCCACAGTAATGCAATCCTTCGGCGTAATTCTTGTAGTTTATCTTGTCGGTTCATTTGATACGTTTTACATCTACATATGCAATAGCTGAAACACTTGCACTTACGACAAGCTTTCCCGTCAACTTGATCGCCTGGTATTTTAAAACATTGTAACTCGCAACAATATGTCTTCAAATTGTTATCGAAAAATAAATTTTTCATAGGTGACACCGACATGTTAGCTGCAGCGTGTGTTAGACAAGACTGAGACTAACTTCACTGCTCCCTCTCTTTTATACCTCTTCATAAGTTAACCCTGAATGAAAGTTCAAGGTCATCCATTTGAATTTAAAAAAAAGCAACACAGCAGTATATAAAATAATATACTGCTGTGTTGCTGTTTTTATTTTTTTTTTATTTTATTTATTTTTTTTTTTTTTATTTTATTTATTAAACAAACATTTTACAATACAATAAACTTAAGTTTAACATTGATAACTAGAAATACAAACAATAAAATACAAACAGAGACATTATGTACAAGGATGCGTGATGTGCAGAGTGAGTTCCGTCGAGTTGTTGCCGCTTACACCGTGTGATACCAAATACAACGTCCCCGGTTGAATATCTCGCAAATCTTCATTTTGTAGCAGTTGAACAAATCGTTTTGGAAGAAATACTTGAAACTTCGGCTCATCTCCTGGAGAGAAAGGTCCTTCGCTCAATGAAACTAGAATTGCTTCTCCATGTGTGGTTTCCACTTTCTTGATGTTATGAATAATGTAGTGTTTTTGTTCTTTTAGTTCTGAACACTTTTTAGTTAGCAGAAGGTCGGATTTTGAATGAGTGTTGAATTGATCAACCAGTGTTTGTAGAAACTGTTGTGATGTCATCTTCGTCAGTGGTGTCTTCTGTGATGTTGCCTCTTCGGAGTCTCGAATAATACTCGTGCTGGAGCGGTGCTGTCTCCTCGTATTTATAGGCCCCGCTACCCCCACCACATTTCTGTTCTCCGCTACCCCCACCACATTCCTGCGTTTGTTTCAAGTAAGCAGCCAAACGATACGCGTTGTACAATGCACAGTTTGTTTGGCCGTGTTTAAGATCTTTTGCAGCGACACAAATATTACCGAGATTAATGTTAAAGTCCTTACTGATAGTTATATCGAAAACATCACCGTGCGTGTACTTTTGTATCCAGTTCTTTTTTTCTAATCCTCTTGTGTATATATGTGAATATTGTTTGCAAAAGTTAAACATAATACTGTGCAGATTACTGTAGCTTATAAATCCTTCATACCAATGTATGTGATGAAAGTAGTTTGTTATCCATTTGTTTGTACTTTTTGCTTTGGTGTTAAGTTTGTTAAAAGAAAAAGGAGCATCAAACGTGAATGGGTAGGCTACAAATGTAAGCAAGTCTAAAATTACTAATTGCTTGATAATAAACCTATCATCATTATTTCGAAATGCTTGAAATTCTATTACACAAGGCTTTACACTCACTTCTTCATCCCCTCCGCTCATCATGGCACCTAGCGATCAACTAAACTGTTTTCCACACCACGGTAGGTTAAATACCAGGCCGTACAGTTGCAGGCGCGTTGGTGTATATTTAACGTGGGCACCGTCCCCAATAGGCCTACCCCACGTGTGTTCTTCTTTACTAAGTCAAACTTTAGTCTTTTTTAACTTCTTCTTCTTGTGTTTCGTTTTCTTCTTCTTCTTGTTTCTCCGTTTCTTCTTCCTGTGTTGTTTCTTCTGTAGCTTCTGTAGCGATTTCTACAAGTGGTTCAAAATCCTTTAACTTTCTCCACATGCAAACTTCATGAGGTATTCTATTAAAAATAGATGTATCCACAGGTCCGTACACGATGGTGCTATCAGGTTGTTTTTCCAAGGTATCGACCAAATATTCTTTAATAATAGCGCTTGCAAATACCAACTGTCTCATGTACCTTGTAATAGGTTCTGTTGCGTAGTTTAAAACGTAGAATTCTTCATGTGACAGTAGAATCTTATTTTCATGTTGAGTCAAGTCTCTAATTCGCACTTGTAGTTGTCCACGATGTTTAACAATATCGATTTCATTGTCACAATCCAAAAGTCGAATATGTGTTTTCCTTCCACACAAACTGTTAGTTAAATAACATTCTATTAAATGTACATGTTTCAAAAATGACTCCCAAGCATTTTGCGAAAATAAAACCTTTTTTGTTCCATGGTGTAGTATTACTGTAGGGGAATAATCCAATGACTTCATCAATCCAACTGATACACTTTTACTGATGCATGCTGAGATGGGGTAAAAGATTCGCAAAAAAACTTCAGTTAAAATGTGAGGAGGAATATTTTCTTCAACTTTCTTCTTCCTCTTTGGTACTACCTTTGATGGGTCTGCATTACTTTCCTCCTCTCTATCTCTTTTACCAAACTTTAAAAATGCAGTTATTTCCTTGATGATTTTTTCTTCACTAGTATTATCACGTTCCAATAACGGTGCTACCTCTGCATCACCTTGTACAACAGATGGAGAACTCATTTTGTAGAAGATGTTGCCCATGCGATGATAGACGATCAACTGAAGACCTGCATTGTTGCTCCGCTATTTATAGGTTAGCGACAGTGGCGGTGCCGGTGGTGGTACAACGTTTTACAATACCGTCTTTACGATACCAGTCAACGGTGTGTATGTAACAATTTTATCGTGCAAAATTAAACAATACGCAGATGTATTTGCAGGTACGTTTTCTTGAAATTCCATTTCTATTTTTATATCAACACTAGACGATTTTACAGATTCGTTTTGTTTGGAGCAATCAATTACAACAATCGGAGCTTTCGATTCAAACTGTACGGGAGATAGTAGAGGTGTGTTTGTTTTGCCGTAATATGAATTTTGGAACCTAGCGTACATATCGTATAAAACACTGTACCTTTTTTTATCAAAAGAGATATTAAAGTTGTCGTAGGGAAAGAATTGTGAATTCAGGAACACTTTACAGTTTGTTAATTTACAATGGTCAAATTCACCAGCATTTTCAGTTAATATACTTTTTTTCTTTGTTTGTAATCCAAAGATTACATATCTCGCTTTTTCCAAATGAGTAGAAGTTTTTACAGTCCATGTATGCCGTTGTGTTGAAGGTAAAACGGGGTATTCATGAAACTCCCAGCTTCTGAATGGCATTACAATGTCTCGATCTGATTTTAACTTTCTTAATAATGTAATCCTGTGTTCATCATTTAGTCGCACATGTGGTACTCTCCAAACAATCTTGTCTAATGTTAGTTTCCAGTCTAAATTGGCTTCAGTTGTTCCAGCAGATGCTTTAATAATATCATTATCGTTTGATGACCTTAATAAAACTAGTTCTTGTTTTACATTTATTATTATTCTTCTGTAATCTTCAGCAAATCCTAAAAGTAATCTTAAAGGTACGTAAAAATCAAAGTTTCCCGAAGCGTCAGGAGTAATTATACTTTTGTCTGGTGCAACCCATCCTGCAACAGCTAACAGATTCTTCTCATTTGGTGTTAAAGACGCTAATCCTTTTAAGGTACTGGAAATTCCAACCTTTTTTGTTGAATCGACTGTAACTCCTGAAATTTCATATCTAATCTCGTCAAACAAAAATGCCATAGGATTATTTATGAACGGAACAGTGGTTCCAACAGTACCGTCAGCTTTTGTTACTTTTCCTTCAATATATAAATAACTTTCGCATGGAAGAGTATAAATGTCTTGTTGTTGTATAGGAATCCTAATTTCATCGTTATTGTTTAATTTGGACGAAGCGTAAGGGTTGTGCGTGTGATATTCCTTTTCCCATAAGGTCTCGTCGAATGTTGGGCCCTGCGCTATATCCAGTATATCCATTGTTAATGACCTTTAATCCAATTTCTTCTAGAAAACGAATGTTGTCACTTGTTAATCCTTCTACAGCTGATGAGCTACTGACCTCTTTGCTGGTTGGCTCTCTCTTTTTAAATGATAACCCCATTATCTAAGCGGATGATTTTATATGTATTCTTACAGTAATAGCTTCTCCTCGAAAGTCAATAAGGTTTCCGTCTTGATCCACTATGTTCAGCACGATGTCTGAAATGAAACTGGTGTTTAACGGTAGGTACACAAGGTTTTGAGGCTTTTCTACTATCTTGAAACCCGGTGCGACTGATGGGTAGAATGTGTGTAATATATGCCGATTTTCTCCATCTCTGTAGGATCCTTGTATAATGTTACATGTAATGTCTATGCTGTTTACTTTGATGATCGTCACAGTTCTATTCCCAGAATGAGTTGTATTAGGTTCTAATACCTTTGTTTCCTTAGAAAACCCTAATAAACTACCAATTGAACGTTCTTGGCCAAAATCAATATAATACTTAGAAGTAATTTCGGCTTTCATTGTATTGTTATTGCCTTTTATCGTTATATTTTCTTTTCCCATATGTTTTTGTATAACTTCATTTATATTATCAATTTCATAAGCTCCTGTTGGTAAACTGAATTCTTCCAAAGCTGAATATTTTCCTTTATTATCTTTTGTCTTGTAATAATGTATTTTGTTATTAATTCCTTCACTAACGTTTGGAATAGAGTTATATGTTGTTAAATCCAATAATGCGGCTTCCCATAGTCTTCCTTTTTGCAAACGTAGCGCTGGAAACAGAATACTGCGCAAAGTACATGAGTTACCGGTTAATGACACTGTATACGAAGACATCTTAAAGTTGACTAACACTTTTAGCTAAAAAGTCTAAACATAAATGACCGCAAATGGATGTATCATCAGGTTGTTTTCTTGTATAATTGTAAAAAACATTTTCTGCCGCACGAAAGTATTGTTGAAGTTCTTTCGGTGGTGGAAGGTTTCCAAAACTGTCGAAATAATAAATCGTTTCACCAAGTTTCTTGTAACACACCCAATGAGTGCCTAATCCTTCACTATTATCCAAATTTACTATACCAGTCTCATTTTTCCACATTTTAACCGGTAATTCATCTTTCATAAATACTCCTCTAAAAAATGGGATTTTCAAACAAGAAGCATATGTAATCAGTTCTTCATTGGTTAATTCTTTGTTTTTAATTATTAATTGCTCTTTCTTATTTAATACACACGATACGGTCTTAGGTATAGTCCTCCTCCCTTTTTTATCATTGACCATATTGTTGGTTTCTTTTTACCTTTACCACTAGTAGATCGACGTTTTCTTCTGATATTACCTCCTTGTTTCTTAGCGGGTCTTTTCCCACGCCTTCTTCTCTTTCCTCCTCCTCCAAACGTAGTTTTTGCTTTCATTGCTGCTGTTACTGCTAAAGACGCTGCTTTTTCACCAATACTCGCGTCACTAGATTTTACTCTTTGCCAAGCTTTCTCAGAAAGTGCTCTATCTGCTATTGATCTATTTTTTGTATCACCAAATTTGGAATACGCTATATCGTGCTGTTTACAAGCCTGATCAAGCTTATTTATTCCAGGATCTCCTCTAGCAAGCCGTTTCTCTAATTTGGTTCCAGGACCACAATATTGATATCCTCCAGGTAAATGTAATTCCACAGGTAATAAATCAATCGCCTTGTTAACTATAGCTCCAACCGGTTTACTTAATAGAGAAAATGCTGTTGATGCTATTCCCCTTCCTCTCTGTAATCTCTCTCGATTATGACTGATGCGTTTAGCCCTCGGCATGACTATTTATAGCCAAACTTACAATCAGTAGGTGCACTCTATAAATGTTTTACAATGAATGTAATATTAGTCTTGGCTTCTTGTATTATATATACTGTTTAAAATCCATTTATTATATAGAAATGGATTAATTAATTAAATGTAGATGCTTTATCCCTTATCATGGGTATTTAAATTCTTTTTTCTCTTATATAATCTTCATCGTTTTCTGTTGGTTCATTAATCACATTCACTTTATCCCCCTTTCCTAATGTCTTGACTTTAGAAGGCTCAGACGGTTTATCTAATTGATTAGGTTTTTCTGGATTGTGTATCTTTTTCCAGTCTAAATAATTGTGGCTGTCAACATCTGAAGCTACAGCTCTTCCTGAAGCCCGATGGATATAATTAAATAAAGCTGCACCAAACCTTTCCATATGTTTTTCATATTCTGTAGTCCATTTCTTGTGTACTATATCAAATATTTTCTTATTTACAGCGTCTCCATCCTGCTCACAATCACCTACATTTGACAATTTTAATTTTTTTACATCATAGCTTGTATCAGTTTCATTCTTTTTGTAAATCGTTAACAATTTTAAAGTCGCTAAATTTACTGCTTCACCATCATAAATGGGATGTTTTATATTGCTTAACCTTTTACCGGAAAATCCCCAATGGTCTTCGTGTACAATCGGGGTTCTTTTATCCATGTATTGTACCGTAACCGCATCAGAAGACAAAAGCGGATCACCAACATTTTGAATTACTTTTCCTTCAAAATTATAATTACCATCAGGTGTTAACGGAAACCCAGCTCTTTTTTCACTATATCCAGATTTTACTCCAAACTCGGAATACCGTCCAAACTTGTCCACACTCATGATGTAACTGAATCGCTATCGTTTAGGTTCTTACTATATATATATATATATATATACGTCTACTGAACAATTATTTCTCGTTTTCGCAGTTCATCAACCAAAGCTACCCATTCGTTTTCTAAACCAGTGTGCCCGGCTTCCATAGCTTCATGTAATAACCTCATTCGATCAACTAACTTATTTATATCGTTGTAATATATTATATTGGTTTTATACAAATTTTTTAATAATCCCCTTCCAGATGTAGTAGGATCAGTTGTTTTTCTTTTTTTATGCAAAACATTTAATTCAGCAGAAGATAAAGCTCTTCTTTTAATTGGAGCTTTATTTGATTTCGAGGGGAAAAGACTAGATATAATGTTTGTGTATTTTATTGACCTGTTTCTATGAATAGGTAGTTCTTTGGAATATTTTTTTCTATGTGCATTTGTATACTCTAGTATATTTTTAAACAATTGTAAATCCTTTTTAGTAAATTTACCAGGATTATTTTTAAAGATGAGTTCAAACAAACCTGTTGTACCTTTATATTTCTTATCACCAATAACTATATCATCATTTTCGTTTATATCTAACTTTCTATCTCCAATCATTAATCCTTTATCCTCTATTCTAGCTCCATATGTATGATAATTTCGATTAGCATGTGTGCCATGTAACATTTTTAATGTATATTTTCTTCCAAGTGTTCCTTTAAACATAATATCTGTGCCTAATTTGCTTAAGTTGGATGGGTTGATATCCTCTTCTTCTGCTCTTGTATCTTCCGCACTTGTATCTTCTGTACTTGTATCTCCTGCAATGTTCTTTTCCCTTAAATCTCCTATATCTCCGCTTTCTTCATACTCGTCGCTTTCTTCAGATGTTTGTAACTGGTCAGAACTTTCATCATTCTGAAATTCTTCTTCATATTTGGAAATTGGTAGCATTTTGTCTCCTTCGAAGCGAAATGAAGGTCTTTCCATATTTTGTGCTAATCGCTTTAAAGGTTCAGTAACAGGTTTGAATGTTGTTTCTAAAAATTGCTCTCTTTCATTTATACCTGATTTTAAAGCTCGGTTTTTTTGTCTAATAGAATCACTAAGTGATTTTATTTCCTTTAATAGCTTTTCCTGGTTAACCATCTTCACACCTTGACGACTTGTACAGTAATACCGCTAATCAGTGTATTAAAACGAATTTATCAAAACCTATTCTATAACGACCATCTTTTATAGCTTGATCTTTCATAATAACCAAAAATCCATACTTTTCCGCCCATGCTTTTCCGCAAAGCTCTTTAAACTTTTCAAATGGCATATCCGCATTCACATGATCGTTATATATATGTTTTAGGTTAGTATCATCTTGTTTGAATACAATTAGAATATTTGCATTATCTCTGATAAGTTGTTTTGGGATTTTGCTATAAGTTTGTCCTATATATATGCTGTCGATGTTATTATGTCTTCCCATGGCAAAGTAGTTTCTAATAGTATCCTGATTTTCACAAGATACATCGTCAAATATAAATACAGAATACGGTTTCGCTTCGTTTGGTTGCATAATGCTATCACTAGCGTTAAATTTGTAAAAATTAACATCAGACACATCAGATAGGATTTTATCCAGCAATTGATACTTTGGTTGATGTAGAGACTTTGAAAAAATATATAGGTTACTAAACCTTAATCCCTGCGGATTAGTGATCAAATTAAAGACAACATTGGTCTTTCCACAGTTTGAGGGGCCACTTACTATACATCGAACAGTGTTTGGAAGTAAACTACCGTGTTTACCATTGTTGATTTTAACGTTATCCACAGTTAAATCATCTATGTTATTAATATTGAATCGATCTTTATGGTGAATAATCTCCATCCTGCTCAAAGGTTAACGATGAAATGAGTTGCTTGTATTAAACCAAGTCCTTTATAGGTATCCATGAATCCTCAGTTTTGTTAAACCCTAACCACCGCACTTTAACTGCGTCCTTTTTTCTTTGTAACACTTTTTCAACAAGATATACATCACCTACTGTTGACTTTAACATTTCATGTCCATAAAATGCAACTTGCAACAAATCTCCTTTGTTATCTTTTAGGATATACGTTTCAGGTACAGTCGGTTGCACTTTATACACTGTAAAAACTTCATTCGTCCAATTGGGAAGGTATTTTTTGGTAAACACTCCCTTATATTTACTAATCCGTACTTTATCACTTACATTAAATTTTCTTGGCTGCATTTTTTCTACTTTAGGCTTTGTATTTTTCTTTATGCGTTTTAATACATCTTTTGCATTTCTTCTATTTACTTTGTTAGGTTTCATACCAATAGTTCTATGAAACCTGTTGTTATAATCATTTATTAATTGTGGTAAAACATCATACCATACGTAAGAACCTCTTTTTGAAAATTGTTTATACAGTGCTCCTTTTAAGGTTCTATTAAATCTTTCTACAATAGCAGCTTTTTTCTCTGAATTTGTAGAATAATGATTTATTTTATATTTATTCATTAACTGTGCAAAGTTTGTATTAAAGTATTCTGTTCCATCATCAGTTTGTAAATGTTTAATTTTGTTTTTATCTCTTTTTATGGCTATTTCCATGGCTTCTGTTACGCTTTTACCAGTCTTGTCCTTTAGAGGCAAAGCGTCTGCAACTTTTGTAAAACAATTAATAATTGTGAGTATATATTTAAATCCTTTGTTTATTCTGCTATGCGGTCGCATTTCAATTAAATCCGCTTGATATAGATCATTTATCCCTTTTATAACAGTATTTCTTCTTGGAAACTTTATTCTTGCAGGTTTGTGTAGTTCATTAATAATCTTCTCCTTCAGGTCTGACATGATGGTTTCACGAAGGCAGCTGATATGGTATTAAATATTCTTTTGTATAAATCTGCTTATATATATATATATATATATACATATAGTTCAAGGTCATTCAAAACTTGTGTAAAAAAAGGGGAAACACAGCTTAACATTGCTGTGTTTCCCCTTTTTTTACGGAAAGGAAAAGGATAGAGGATCTAGGACGATGAAAGGGTTATTAGTCAATAGGGTTGAGGGAATAGTGACCGAATGGTAAAGTGTGGATGTTGTCTGGAAGGGTTTGTCTTTTGTCGTCATTACAGGATAGCGCCTTTTTAACTTCAGTCACGCTGTACAGCTGATGGTTAAAACTTCTGATGGTGTTGAATTTAGCTGTAATGATGTTATCCTCAAATAAGCATTGCTTGTAGTGTTCAAAATGCACTTTCTTCTTTAAATATAAACTCTTTACACCTTTAGCTTTCTTAATATAGCTATTCTTCTTTTCTTCTTCTTCTTTTTCATTATAGAGTTTCAAAGAATATAGTTTAGACATCAGTGCAACAATCTCTTCAAGCAGAACACCATTAGCCTCATCCTTGAATTTGCCTAGTACTTTTTTGTGTCTGTCATTGTCGTAGTTTGGATGATCTTTTGGATAATCGGAGAAATCAAAGTCGTTCTTGTAAATAAATGTACGTAAATCTTTATACATGTCCAATGTTACTATGCGATATATAAAAGCGTCAGTGTCCATATATGTAATAGATATATTTTCTCTTCCGTAGAACGCCACCATTTTGTTGTAGTGAAAATCGTACATGTGTGTTTTTGAGATGTCCAAGATTGACATGCCTATATACAAAGGACGATCCATCTTCACACTCGTCTTCTTCATGGACACTGCTACAAGTTTTTCATTAATAATTATAGATGTTCTAAAATTTGGCTGCTGTACTAGTTTCTGTAATTTTTTTGCGTCGGTAACAAGTTTAACATTTTTGTGTCTTCTTTTGTTTTCCAATGTTTTTCCAAATATCGCATTATTCATTAATTTAAAGAAATCTTTTTGAAAGTCTGATGTAGCTGCTGCTCTTCTGATGGTATTTGAATCAATGTAGGGTTTCAACCAGCATGATTGAGAAAATTCCAAAACTCTATTAATTTTTGTTAGACGTAGTCCTAATTCGATAGCTTGTTGAACCACCCAAAAGTGAGCCACGTAGCGTTGTTTATTATTTAATGTCATCATTAATTTGGGGTGTTTTCCAATTGGTGAAATTTCTGTTTTAGCAAGAAGTGGAAGGTCATAATGAAGATCATGTAAATTTTCTGGGTATTCAAAATCGCAATCCAAAATATATCCAGTGTCACCATGTTTCGGAATTTGTAAAATATCGCCAATAGAGTCGGGATTAATCCATTTAAAGTTATCAAAAGGAAGTGGGTTTGACATTGCCCATCCGTACAGGTTATTTGCATCGAAATATCCTAAATAGGTTGACGGTTTGGTTTCATCGTAATCGGGTAGGTATTTGTTGTTGGCTTTGACATGTCTGGTAACACTTTGGGTCAATCCGCCTCTTACTCCAGCTTCAACCATTAAAACCATGTCAATGTCTGTTAAAAGTTGGAGTTTGCATTTTGTTTCTTTTAACATGGCTTGCCAAGCTAATCCTGGTGAAGTATACGAATGTAGAGGGTCCAAACCGTATGCAGCAAAACAGGTGTTTCGGAATTCTTCCATTACATCACAAAGAAGAGTTACATCTAGTTTGACATAAAAGTCCGAGTAATCTCCTAAGGTCTTCATATCTAACTCGTTCCATACTCGACGTGCGTGTTGATAGTCCTCAAGTGATATTTCCGAATCATTAAGTTTGTTTTTGAAGTGTTCTGGTGAAGGTAGTGATGTTTCATCAAATCTATGCAGTCCATCGATGTAATCATAGGGGAAGACTCCTTTTCGAAGAACCAAATCCATTTTACTATTGGGTACAATTTTGCTTGTTTCTATCAAATCTGTTCTTCTTAGATTTTCAGATAATTTCATGAGGCTTGAAGGCATAAATCTAAATGAATCAACAAACCTTAATTTAATTTTACCCACCTTTTTTGAAAAGCTTATAAATTTTTCCATTGTAGTAGCCAAAACGTCTATTGCTCCATTATCTCTTCCTAGTTCGGGGATTATGAAGTGCGAATCATAACCACTCAGATTGTGCAGAACTACGGGGATAAAATATGGTAGTTTGTAGTTCAAGTTGCAAGCGTTACAGGCTGCACCTCTGTACGCTCCCGTAAGATGATCGTGGTCACGAACTTTAACGTTATCCAGTGTAAAGGTGTTATTACACAAATAACACGTTGTTGTTGAATCATAATGTTGAAGTTCTTCTTCTTCCATAGGTGACATGGGTACCTTTGTTCCATACAGTTCTTCTACCTTTGCAGCTATGTCATACAAATCATCGACAAAGTATTTGGCTGCTTCTTCACCGCGATAAATCTTTGGAGAAGATGATAGTCCATATTTTTGAAGATGGTCTTCAGTCAACGTGGATTTAATTAGTATGCAATAACTGTTTGGTGAATGAAGTTGGTATTTGCTTCTTCTTGTAACGTCCTCTTCTTGTTGTTCAATCGGATGTAAAGAAGACTCGAAATCATCGTAAACAACAACAGGTACACGGTATTGTTGTATTACTTTGTCAAATTTTATCTGCGCTCTGCTAGGATGCGGCAATTTAATTCTTACTTCATAGTTTCCATTACATAACCGCTGGTGTTCTACTAACCAATCAGACCCTCCCCTTCTTAGTTCTTTGTTCACGTGACAAAAACATCTTTTGCAAATTGTCATCTTTCTTTTATGCTTAGATAATTGATTAGAAACAAGACTTTCAAATTTTTTGATATACACAAAGTGTGAAATATCACCTTTAGTAATTAATAACAAATCGGTATGATCTCTGCGCTCATTTGGTGTTATACGCAAGGGGTACAAATTGTTTGTCGAATCCAATCCGAAGAGGTTGACAGAAGCTGAAGGATTTTGTTTTTCAAATTTTGAAACGTCTGTTATAGCAACAGGGTAAGTCATCCCTTGGAAATTATATCTATGTTGTACTTCTTCATAATAGTGACTTGGTCTTTCCGGATGAATTGTTACATATTTGGCCAACATAGCATATTTAAAACACTCAGTATCTTGATTTTGTACGTTGACGCAGGATAAGGTATTTCTAATCTTTGTTGGTAGAGGAATGTAGCTACTTCCTCGAATTCCATAGCCGTGTTTGTGTACTCTTAAGTCTAGCCCTGTGATGCTTAACAAATTCCATCCAGAGCCTCTTCCTTCATGTTCTTGTATTTTAGTCATTAGCTCTTCAAAACATTCAGATACGATTGAATCAATATCTGACGAAAACATAATAGTTCGGTTTTTTGTTAAAAACCCTCTCGGTGAAGTTTCATTTTGAATGTTTGTAAATAAAGCATCCATTAATAGTCCAAATTTAATAAAATTTAATCTTTTTAATTCATTTTGCAAAGTGTTGCTTACCAATCCTTTTGCGTTATTTAAAAACTCTTTGAGTTGTAATTTTGCATTGTCAATTTTGAAGTGGGTTACTACATTACCCGGAAGTGCTCGGGCATGTAGTTCTACATTTACTGCTGTTGATGCTGAAGGACGGTGAAGTGTAGACAGAGCATGCGTAGAAGTCGATGCAGCTGATGATGTTGAAGGATGATGAAGTGTAGACAGAACAGGCGTAGAAGTCGATGCAGATGATGATGATGATGTTGAAGGACGGTGAAGTGTAGACATAGCAGAGGTAGAAGTCGATGTTGATGGTGCATATTGAATAACACTAGGTCTGGAATTTTGGTGTTGAGCTAACATTTGATCTATTTCTTTCAATTCTTCTTCTTCATATTCTTCATTTTGGTTTTTGTTATGTTTCAGTTCTTTATGTATCATTAAAATAAATTCATCCTTAAATGAAGACTTGCAAATATCGCAGCGATGCATAATGTAGGTGCGATCTCCACAAGGGTCTAGGCAATAATGAACAACACTGCAAATACCCCTCTATTTATACCCTAGCAAAAGTAATGGGGGTACGTATTACGTTAAGTTTACTATTTTTTTTTTTGCATTTTATATTTACTATTGTAGCTGGAGGCTACAAATTTCTGTATTTAGGTCAAGGTCATTGAACAAATTTGCCAAAACGGGGAATAGATCAGTAAATGATTTCATATTAAACCATAAACTGATCTATTCCCCGCTCTGTATTTAACTAAGACAATTTTCTCCAACAGAAACATTTGATAAATTTTAAACTCGGATGTGAAGTTGGATTGTACACATTGCATCTTGATCAACTAAAAATTTCATAAAACAATAGGGATCTTCAGTTGTAGATTCATCTTTAACATATTCAATAGTCAACATTGCCGAACGAAGATCTTGTGGAATTACGTCGACTTTTATGAGTCGCCTTTCGAGTTCGAACCGTTTTGTTATTATGAGGGGAAAGCTGTAGCAAAACGGAGTTTCCTGGTGGGTTCATTATGCCTATATGATAAATATACACTGTTGCATCGTCTTTAAATAGACGTTCCCCCACCATTAAATGTATAAGTTACCCCACTTTTTTAATCATGTAAATGGGTCAAGGTCATACAACGATATTACCAAAACGGGGAATAGAGCAGTAAGTGATTCTCACTATAACCACAAACTGATCTATTCCCCGCTTTGTATTTAAAGTAAACTATTTGAAGACAACAAAAACTTATTCAGATTCTTCCGATGATGATGATGATGAGCTCGTATCACTAAATAAGCGACGACGAACACAAAAGTTCCCTGTGACTGGATCTAGAACTACATCATCGATATTAATACTGCTTGGAGGGGTTTCACTATCAACAAGGTCCATTTCCTCCAAGCAAAGCAACTGATGATGAAATTCCGGTTCATTATTATCGACATCGTCGTCGTCAGTCAACAGCTCCAACAGCTCCATCTCTCCAAGATATGGTTCACTGCTAGCATACTCACTCAGTAGTTCAAGATCACTAAATAGTTCAAGATCACTAAATAGTTCACCTTCCATCTCTGAATCGTCTTCGTCTTCATCTTCGTTTAAATTTAATGGAATATTTTTAATCAATTCTAGTATAGTCTTCTTAGAAGGGAAAATGTTATCTCTGGGCGACATGATTCCAAGTAGCAGACTGATTTACCACTAATACTAAACCACCTTTTATACATGATTTCGGTGGTGGTGGGGGTAAGTGTTGAAAGTGCAAGTGGTAGGGAAAAGTGATAGGGAAGAGGTATTATTGTAACACAAATGATTAAGTCCTGTAAGTGGGTCAAGGTCACCTTATCCTATTACCAGAACGGGGAATAGAGCAGTAAGAGATTCTTATTCAAACCTCAAACTGATCTATTCCCCGTTCTGTATTCCCCCCCCCCTTTGGCGTTTTATTTAGTTTATGAGGTTGTGTAATAAAGGCACAGTGTGTAGCCTTCTTGTAATAATTGGTCAATTTTTTTCTTCAAAGGGATTGGTTTTACATCTATTTTTACTTCTTCTGTTCCACGAATACCCAATCCTTTGACCTGAACATGATGGTACTCCGTTAACAGTTGGTAAACACGCTGGATAAAAGTATCCGCTTTAGCAGTAGAGTCAATATAGTGGAGGTATACCATGGTAGGTGCTCTCTTGACGCAATTCAGAACCAAAGTGATAATTGTTTCTGTAACATCGGGCTTATATACCCATCGTTTTTTTTTTTTTTTTTTTGCTTTAATTACAGGTTTGGAACAATATAAAATGTTATATTAATGTTCCATCCATTATTGACTAACCTTACCATATTACCAAAGATTTTATATAACTTTCTACTGTAGTTTATTTCAAATGCTTCATTTTCACTACTATAAACTTCACCTGTTGGTCTCCACATGCACAATTGACAACTAACCTCTATATCAAGATACCGTAGCAGTAATCTCCTTACAGCAAGCAACTGATCAATGTTTTCGACCCGTCTGCTAACTATTATAGTTGCTGCAGAGATAGAAGTAGTGGATGCATTCATTTTCAGCAGAGTACTAATTTTTACCAGCGATGGAGAACCTCCTTTATACTTAGTTTAGGTAGTGGTGGGGGTTAGGAAAAGATATTGTTGTTGTGAGAAATAAGAAGATCTTTCATTATTTTTTATCAAACGAATATTTTCTAAGTCCCAAGGTCATTTACACCAGTTGCCAAAACGGGGAATAGAGCAATAAGAGGTTCTCACTTTGACCTCAAACTGATCTATTCCCCGCTTTGTATTTCAAAGGACTTTAGTTTTTTAAGATAGTTACTCGTCCTGATCTTCATCCATGAGGAAGATTTGTTTGTAAGCTGAAGGTTCTTCAGCGAAGAAATGTTGGTCCGCTAACTCATCCTCTTTAAGAAAAACAGCTTCAAAAGGTGGAGGGTTGTGTAAATCTTCTTTGTGAATTAAGGACGGTTCTTGAAGCTGCGACTGAAGGTTTGAAATGTATTTTATTGACTTTTGTATAGTGGTTAATTTAGAATCATACGGATTGGAGGATGGTAATATGCGTCTTAATACTTTATAACAATCAGCGATCCTTGTTCTCATTTTTCTAGAACTAGCATTGTTTCTCTCGGTTTTGAGAGATCTCGAGTTTAAGTTTGGCGAAGTATTACTAGTCTCTGGAAAAATGTTGGATAGAATCATAGCCTGGACAAGTATCGATGGGGCAGCAGAAGATGAAACAGTACAAGAAGAGGCGTCAGAAGTTGGTTTTCTGATGTGCTCCATGGTGTCTGAGGTGGGCGAATACAAGCAGCAGACTAATTTTACCATCGATAAGGTGTCTCTTTTATACCCAATGGAAGTGGTGGGAGTGCAAGTTTTAGGGAGGGGATGTTTTTGTAAGAAATATATATTTCAATATTTTTTTTTTTTTTTTTTTTTTTTTTTTTTTTTTTACCAAACAAAATTTTCTAAGTCCCAAGGTCATCTGAACAAATTGCCAAAACGGGGAATAGAGCAGTAAGTGGTTCTCACTTGGACCTCAAACTGATCTATTCCCCGCTCTGTATTTCTTAAAGTAAACAATAAATCTTCACACTATTGAGCAGCCTTTGCTCTTTGAAGCTCAAGTTCTAAGTCTGCAACCAGGCGAAAGTCTGCATCGTGCTCCTCCCATTGTTCAGGAGAACGCGGTTGTCCACACCACTTTGTAAAGGCGTACCTCATTGCCTCATTATACTCCTCCAGGATAACATGATAGGGTCTTGGTTGCTGCGTTGTAGACCGCATCGATGATGTAGTTTGTTGCGGTTGTGACTGGGCATCATTCTCCGCAACCTTATCAATCTTAGAAACCTCGGTAATTTCAGCAGCCTCAGCAATCGCGTACAACTCCTCTTCGCTAATTTCCTTTCCCCATGTGTTGCTGTTGACGCTCATGATGATACAACTAATAATTATATTCCGAATCGCTTGCTTAAATACCCGCTTACCCCCTCCCTTCTTCACTGTTGAATAATATCTTTAGTATAATATTTCTCCTTTTTCCTTTTACGTTTATCTTTGTCTTAGTGTAAAATATCTAAGTCCGTTATCTAGGTCAAGGTCGTTGTAACATTGTAAAAAAAAAAGTGTGGACAACCTATCTACACTCTGCAGCATATGCTACAATTTGTAAATAGGTTGTCCACACTTTTTTTTTTAATTTGGAAAAACTTTATTTAATTTGGAAAGAATGTTTTTTTTTTTTTTTTTTTTTTTTTTTTTTACAATTTATTCCACACAGTGGTTCCTGAATCGGCTCGGATTAGATAGTGCTTTTTTGTAGGGTTTTTGGGATGACGCATGCCTTTAGGTAATCTTAAAATGTAAAGGCGGTCTTCACATTTTAACATGACCTTCAGGAATCCCATTATTTTTACAAAGACGTATTGTTTGTTTTTAGCTAGCCTATTAATCCGAGTCTTAGCCGGTTTCACTGTTGGATGTGGTGAAGAAGGAGAAGCGGTATTTTTTAAATGAAGATTGCACAGTTCTTCATTTAAAGTACACTGTTTTGCACAGCGTTCGCCTTTCTTTGCACCTTTTTTGAAGATATAATTACATAGTTGTGCAGGACGTATGCACCTTCTATGCAATGACTTTAATTGATTAAATTTCTCTGAAGGAGATTGAATATTTGTGCAAATTACTGAAGGTCTGGTTGAACTAGTGGAAGGTGAAATTTCAATTGGGGGTCTTGTAGATATTTTAGAGCTTGATCTCGAGGTGGAGCTTGATCTTGAGGTGGATGATGAGGAGCTCGAAGAAGACCTTGATCTCGAGGTAGATGATGAGGAGGAGGAGCTCGACGAAAACCTTGATCTCGAGGATGATGGTGAAGGAGAAGTTGGTCGATCCATAATGGGTGGTGAAGTTGTCTTCTCAGGGATGATAAGAGACATTAAAAGAGCCTGACGAAGAATTGAACCAGCAGCCGAAGTCAAGGGTGATGCAGAAGTCGAGGGTGATGCAGAAGTCGAGGGTGATGCAGAAGTCGAGGGTGATGTAGAAGTAGAGGGTGATGCAGAAGTCGGTAGTGATATCGGGTGTGACTCCATAGTTCTGAGTTGAGCAAGCACAAGCAGCAGAATGATCTTACCAGTAATGGGAAGCCTCTTTTATACCCAATATAAGTGGAAGGAGAAAGGGGAAAGGGGAAGGGGGATAGGCTATGGTTTAAAATATTAATTTTCCTATATGTAACCAGACAGAGGTTTTATAAGTCCTGTCAGTGGGTCAAGGTCATCTGAACTTGTTGCCAAAGCGGGGAATAGAGCACAAATTGGTGCTCTATTCCCCGCTCTGTATTAGGGGACAGGGAATTACAAGCAATGATTTTAATAACAAAAAATAAAGAAAAAAAAAAACCCCAAAAAAAAAGGAAAATCACAACAGTTTCTCAGGCTAAGAAAAGTAATGTCAACCGGTTTACATGGCCGTATTGACAAGTCCGGTAGAGCACAAATTGGTGCTCTATTCCCCGCTCTGTATTAGGGGACAGGGAATTACAAGCAATGATTTTAATAACAAAAAATAAAGAAAAAAACCCCCCAAAAAAAAAAAGGAAAATCACAACAGTTTCTCAGGCTAAGAAAGGTAATGTCAACCGGTTTACATGGCCGTATTGACAAGTCCGGTTTTCAGGGCCGAAACTTATTGTCAGGGGGTTAGGAAAGGGATGAGAAACAAATTACATTACTTTGAAACAAACTGGTCAGTTAGAGTTAACGTTAATTTTACAAAGAACAATCAGTATCACTGAAACCCGGACGGACGTAGATCACGAACGGGCGTCAGGATACTGCGGTCAGTTTAACAAGGTCACAACAGCAACACTGAAACCCGGACGGACGTAGATCAACGAACGGGCGTCAGGCTACTGCGAACCAATGTTTTGACCAAGGTAGTTTACAAAGACCGGCATTTAAATTACTTTGATAACAAACCCCACGGATATAAAGACTTTACCCAAGGATAAGGATCTGTAAGAAAGGTACATATTTCATCATTAAATATTTACAAAGACCGGCATTTAAATTACTTTGATAACAAACCCCACGGATATAAAGACTTTACCCAGGGATAAGGATCTGTAAGAAAGGTACATATTTCATCATTAAATAAAACACTTAAAACCAACACCAACATTCATTAAACTAACTACATTAATTAGCAGCAATCTACAAGCAATAATCTAACAAACAAACTACCATGCTTAACAAACTACCATGCACATGCAAAGGCGCGGATCTCTTAATTGCGCGTCGGGCCCAACGCACACTTAAAAGACCTACGCTGCAGCAGAATGCAACCCGGACGGACGTAGATCACGAACGGGCGGCAGCCTACTGCGAAGAGACTGCGGACTGCTCCCGCTTATAAAGGCGGCGGTCAGTGGTGGGAGGTGACTCCGCCCCGTGACGTCGGGGGGGGGGGGACATGACCCAAATGGGGGGGGGGGACATGACCCAAATGGGGGGGGGACATGATCCAAATGAGGGGGGGGGGTGTCATGAAGGGAAGGGGAACCGGTTCTTAGCTTTCTACCCGTATATGGAAGTGTCAAGGTTACACTTGGCAAGCCGCCAAAAACCTAATCAACGAGATAAACCGTCTGACCCTTCAAAAGTCAAGACATTAGGACTCATTCCAGCTTAGTCTCTCGAACTAAAACTACGTGCCGATCAGCAGCGCTACGATGACTTCCCCTGTGAACCTTGAGAAACTGCGACGTCTGAAGGAATCCCTGAAGGAGACGGTTGAGAGAAGAAGTGGTTTTAAGAGACCAACTTCTTTCAAGGCCACAATAAGAAGAAATTTTAAGAACCATCCGCTCTACTTCAACCAACATCCGTCATCTGAGCATCGACCTTCGACTTCGACTACAAGTCAGCCTCGACCTTCAACTCCACCTCTCACCGTGGATGAGGTGATGGAGCGGACGAGGGTGTTGAAGGAAGAAGAATTAGTCACTCCTCTAAACTTCAAATCACTTAAATTTAGAAAACTAAAAACAAATATCAAATACAAGTTTGTGGCAAGGCTCAGCGGAAACAGCTATATTTTACAACATGAAGATTTTCACTTCAAGGTCCAACTGCCTCATTCCCTGCCGCAACCGCCTAGAATCCCATCCAAAAAGGAACTGTTTTTCGTCAGACAAGAGGGCAAGGCGCATTGGTTAATTAAATAAATTGTCACAGCCCTTGTCCATTTCCTCCACCTCGACTAACCGCAACTCCTTCAGGACTCCTCTTCATGGCATCAAAAACGGTCCTTTTCAGGACCACCCTAAGCATTTCAAGTTAGGGACTTGGCCTGTACATAGGCAGGAGACTGTTAGTCTTATGTTTGTGTGCAGCCCACTTTGTAAAAATTTCGAAGTCCCAAGGTCCTTGACCTTGACCATGACCATGACCCAAGGGGGGGGGGTATAAAGTTTGTGCAAAGTATGTCATGTGGGTACTCAAATTACGCGGATTGATCGGACGAACAAGTTGGTGCAAACAGAATTCAGATCCGACAAAGGGTATAGAAGCAACAGCGAAAAAACTACTATTTTCAAGGATAAACCTAAATAACTTCTTTATTTACGGTTTAAAGTATATTAAGTGGGTACTCAAATTACGCGGATTGATCAGACGAACAAGTTGGTGCAAACAGAATTCAGATCCGACAACGGGTATAGCAGCAACAGCGAAAAAACACCTATTTTCAAGGACAAACCTAAATAACTTCTTTGTTTTTGGTTCAAAGTATAACATGTGGATACTTCAATTACGCGGCTTGCCAAGACAAACAAGAAGGTGCAATTTAAATTTAAATCTAACCAACAGTATAGCATCTGTAGCGTAAAAACGATGGTTTGAAGGACAAGGTAACGTTGTGGTGGGGGTTAGGTGCCTATCATACATGATAACGCTCCATCATTATTCTTCCAGCTCTTGACGGATGAACATCTACCTAGAGGGTCTGAAAAATGTCGCAGTTTTACAGGAACATGAGGAAGGTGACCTTCAGTAGTCCCCTTGACACTACTTTCTACTTCCCTGACAATGAAGACAGAAGGTCTACACTTTTAGTGGACAATGAGCGGTTTCGTCGAAGAATAATCGAGGTTGAAACACTTTTAGCTAGTTGTTTGCTTCGCAAAAAGAACCATATGAATACATGCACCGGTTTAGATCATAGTAGCTGTTATACTTATACAGAGTTGAAGCGCAAACATTATTGAAGTTTTTAGTTACGGAGCTAAGGTCTTGACAGTCTAAGAGCTAAACCCTAACTAACACATGTAAACTAGTTATTGTGCGATGTAAAACTCGGTGGGGAGACTGGTGTAGTGGGGGACTGGTGTAGTGGGGGGACTACCATCTGCCGCACACTTGCCACCTGCCGCCTGCCACCTGCCACCAGCCATCTGCTTCGTTCTACTACACTTTTACCCCCACCATTTTGTTTGATACCAGAACGCTAGCTAGCGAATAGTCAGTACACCTCCGGCTCTCGACCGGTGAACATCGAGCTCTCCGAGACGCTCTTCACAAAATAACAATATCATTTCACTCAAGGTCTGATAGATGTTTCTATTTCATTGCCGTCACGTATTATTTCCTCCTGACAGCAATGAAATGCAAACACCTAACAGAACAGATAGGTGTCAAAAACACAACATGGACTCTGCGCAGGGATCGAAGTATCTACCGTCTTTCTTCAGAAAACAAAGTGATGGCCGCAACTCGTCCGGATCAACAACATCGATGACAACCAACAACGGGGAACTATTGTAAACATGAATTATTGTAAATAAAGTAATATTTGTAATATGAATTATTGTAAATAAAATAAAGTAATATTTGTAATTGTTCTACCTCGCACTCGTATCATTCGATTGCTTCATTCGATAATTTTCATTCGATATTTTATCGAATTAAAACTATCGAATCACAATCGGATTTTACGCGTGCGAGGTAGTACTTTTTTAAAATTACCTCCCCGTGACCTTGAACTTTGAACTTTTACTCATTTCGTCACAAAACCGCCTACGTCACTGGCTCAGCCCCAGATAACATCTTTCATGACTCAGCACTTCCGGTCACGTGACCGGATGACGTCACTTCCGGCGCAAAACCCTCAAACCCACACTACTCACTTATTTATGGGGAACATATTATTATGTAACTTGGTAAGTGGCTTTTTGTGGTAGTGAGACAAATATTTACGCATTGTAAATTCGCTGAGTACGTAGGTTTGCTGCGAAGGGGGTATATATTAGTAGCTTGTTGGGTATAGGCTTGAGAGCTAAAACCATACTAAATCTTGTAAAGAAAATTAAATACAACATTTTTATTTTGTAAATTTTTAAAGTTTTCATAACAAATTAAAATTTGTTAATTATTTGTATATTTTGTGTATTTATTACAGACTAGACAATTAAAATTAATAAAGTTATATTACGGAATAGAGAAATAACTTTTGTATGTATATATACCTATACATACATGCTTGTATTTATGTTAACGTGTTAAAAACCGTTATCATATGAACTGTATTAATTCGATATTTGAAAACAAATATTTGATTAAAATTATCTAAAGTTTAATTTTTAAAAAATATACTCTTTCCAGTTTCTTTGAAGTGATAATATTTTAGCGAAACTTTGGTATGTGACTTGACCAAGTTCTGGTCTATTTATATGCTTTGCATAAAAACAATTTTTTGTATTTTCCCCGAAGCAGCAAACCTGCATACTCAGCCCTAGTGTTATTCTTATGAAGAATAGTTAATGTTTGATAGGGCCTACCTACCTTAGTTATGAACCAAAATTAAATTAATAAAGGTATAAAGATTCACCTTCATGAGTTATTTTTATAATTGCATAAAAAAAGTTTCTGATCTTCCTTGTTTCAGCGAAAACCTGCGTACTCAGCCCTAAAATAAACTGTTATACTGTATGTTTAAAACTCATAATAGCGATGGATTTGAATTTATTATTGATTTATTTGGGCTTTACTTATCGCCTCTAGTGTTTAAACACTATTGTTTCTAGTGTTTAAAACACTAGAAGTGATAGGTAAAGTCCAAATAAATCAATAATAAAAATGGTATATATATCACTTAATTATGTATGTATTGTTATGTAACTTGGTAAGTGGCTTTATGTGGTACCGAGACACATATTTATGCATTGGAAATTCGCTGAGCACGCAGGTTTGCTGGGACGGGGTTATTTATATGTTAGTAGAGCGTTAAAATAGTTTTATAATTAATTTTATCAGTGATATCTTAGATTTGAGAGACTTAAACAAATAATCTTTAAGACTGAATTCATTAAATATGACATTTTTAAATGGTATATTAACCGCTGAAAATTGTATAACAAATAAACACATGCGGTGAGGCTGGTTGAGTCGAGTTGCCGCTGTGCTGCTTGCTATTTGCCATTTCTGAATCTTGGTGCCCGACGACGGTTCAGGGCAGGCGGGTAGCAAGCCCTGCTGAGTGAAAGTGCTTTGACCTCTTGGGGAAGTTGGGGGTTGGGGGTAGTTGAGGGGAGGGTTGCCAGGGTTCTGCGTGTGTGTGAGTGAGCATCCGGGGCTCTGCATGTGTGTGAGTGAACAGCGACTGGCCTGACCTCTAGGCGGAATAGTTTGTCATTAGAGGCGACTGCACCACCGGATTAGGTCTATTATTCTGTATTAGCTACATTTTAGCAACATTTCAGCTTAATCTGACCAGTAGCTTGGGCGTCATAGATCAATACAAATAAAATCAGCTTTACTTTTTCGTAAGACGAACACCTGTAGGCTCTATTTGGTAGGTTCACTATACTTGAAACAATGTTTTCAACCAACACGTTGTCACAGACGCGGGCGTGTTAATGTTATGTGAAACCTATACCTCCAGGTCTAATTACACGCAACGTGACAGAAAGCAAAAGAAGGACGGATGTAATAACAGTGACAAAACAAATTACACAATTAAACAACACAGGGAGACGTGTCAAAAAGCGCAAAGCGAGTTGTAGGCTAATCAACACGACCGACGATGAGATTAGCAGCTGTACAGGACGCGACGACGCGCGACGCGACTCGCGACGCGACGTGCCAGCTACCAGCTTGGCTGCCGTCTGCTACAGCGTGAAACGCCAACTTAGAGTTTTATGTTGTGTAAGTAGGGCCGACAATCCCTGTTACCCATCACCCGTCCTAGGTATATAAATGGTCACCAGACTAAATGAAATCTTCGTCTGCATAATAGATCAAATTATATTTTAGTTTTGACACATGTAGTAGTCAATGTTTTTGTTTATTATATGATAAGGACTTTTCACAATAAGACCTCCACATTTTGTACGGCGGATTTCCAATTTGATCACATGAATTTCGAAATTGGAGATTTATGTACAGTAAGGATATATGTTTCTGTAGGTTTTTCGCTGAACACATCCCTAATTCGGGGGCACAAGTGGGGCGGTTGTTCCCCAACAGTTTGGAGAAAATATTATTGTAACATGTGGAAGTCTTGATAATCTCTGTCACGACATAATATTTTATAAATTCTTGAATTACGCTAAAGTTGCTGAATACATGATGCCAAACGTATTTGTGATTTACGGGTGGGTTGTGGATGAAATGAAATATTACGTAATACGTTTACATTACTTTTTATTAATATAACTAGCGACTGCCCAATGGTCGAATTTCGACCAAATATTATTTGACGAATAATGCCTGTTCGCGTGAATGAATTTTATCGGTTCCTGGTTAAATGCCTGAACATTTATTTTAATCATTGTTTTTATTGTAATGTTATAACGAGAACATCGCCGCAAGATATAGTATAAACTGAACTATCTAGGGGAACCACCATAAACATCTAAACAGTTGTACATGTGTTACATTTCATGGTAAGCTAAGCCTAAGCTTAAGTTTAAGTATGCGATCGAAATAAAATACCACTCTCTATAATTTATGGAAACTTTGAAGGCCAATGGGGCGGAGCCCTTAAAAGAAAAGGCTATAGGTTGGATGCGCGATGAAATACAAAATTAACTACGCGAACTGGCTTAATATGACGCCCATATAAAAATTAAACGATTGGTATTCTTATAATAATCTAATTTACCCACATTTGCCTACATACATGGTGGTTTAAATGCACTTTTCAGATACAGAAACATTAAAATTGTGGGCTCTGATTCAACAATTACAAAAATATTAGAATTTTGCCAATTTATATTTTAATTTATCGGTAAATTATCATAAATATTTCTATGACTTCGAATCTATTCTATTTTAGATTATAATTGTATATGTCTACTTAATATATACCAATAATAATTATATTTTTCGTTTAATTTAAACTATTTACTGAATTTTACACGGCGCCGGCGCCCCGGTGGCCCTAAGTACGAGTACACGGGTTCACCAACCTCGTCTTGTAACTATGGGCAGCTCGGCCAGCTCCCTAGGGTTGTGAGCCGACATTGATTTTTTGTAATAAAACTTACATCAGAATTTTGTACTATTTTTTGTACCTTTTTGTACCGCAAAAAGAAAATGTTGTACCAATTTACTTTGGAAGCAATAACCAATATAAAAGTCGGACTACATGTCTAGGCCAAAAACACAAGTTTACTAAAATTAAAAACTAATTATATCATAATTTTGTACTCTTTTTGCACCTTTTTCTACCACCAAAATAACTGCTCGGTAATTAAAACAAAGTCGGCTCATAAGTCTATGTAAAAAACACAAGTACCTTAAAATGTAAATCAAACTATGCAATATTATTGTACTATTTTTGTACTCTTCTGTACTACAAATTAACAATTTTGTACTGCTCAAATAAGATCTCTGTGATTGATATAAAAAATTCGGCTCACAGGTCTAACTAAAAAAACACAAGTCCACTGAATAAAAAAACAATTATGGGGTATTTTTGTACTGTTTTTATTCCTTTTTGTGTAGAACATTTTGTACCACTTAACATTGGAAGTTATAATCAATATATAAGTCGGACAACAGGTTTAGCCAATAACACAGATTTCCTCAAATTAAAAACTTATTATGTTATAAAGTTGTCCTCTTTTTGTAGTTTAATGTACCACTAAAATAATGGCTCTGTAATAAAATCAAAGTCGTCTCACAGGGCTATGTAAAAAACACAAGTATCTTAAAATTTAATTGACGTTTATTTGATGGCTTAACAAAGTTCTAAACAATACCAATAAGTTCTAGGTTGATAACAATATTTTAGTAGGACATATGACAACATTTAGTAATTTAACATTTCCGTTCGTTGTTAAGAATATATTAAAATTATAAATGATTTGTAATACAGAGCCATTATATGCAAACATAATACAAAAATAAGACATAATCAATTTATTTTTTAATTTAGTAAACATTTTTAGTATGGACCTGCAGTTCGAATTTCGTATTGCTAAACTTCCAAAGAAAGGGTTTAAAAATGTGTTGTTGTAATATAAGAAGATCAAATCAAACCAAATAATTTATTCATCAGGCTTGGTTTACATAATGTTGAGCTTTGCTCGAGTAAACCTATGATTTTTCATGTGGTACATAAAGAAACTATAGATAAAATATTCTTATAACTAAATAATAGTAATACAACATTAAAAAGAACTTATTATTAGTCAATGAAGCATTCACAGCACAGTCAGTAAATGTCACAAGAATAATACTTTCTGTCCACTCGTTCAAATACTCATGAACTGAGTAGTAAACCTTGCCAAGGAGATGACGTTTTAGTGACAATTTTGAATTTTTAGACTTTGTGGAAGTTTATACAGCTTTAGGGCGGCATAACAAATTCCCGTTTAATACAGAGAAAGTCTGTGGACTGGGTACTGCAAATTCTTGTGTCTCAAATAGTATTTGTGCTCAACTTACTTTTCGTGGAAGCTTTCTTGATTTTACATGTATAAACAGAGAACTTCATACATGTATAAATAAGCTAAAGTCAGGATTCTAAAATTTACAAAAAGGTTTTGCATGACTATCTGTATTCCAAATTAAACATGACTCGAATGATTATTTTTTGAATTTTGGAAATTTGTTCTCTGTCCACAGAATTACCCCAAAACACCATTCCATACCACAAGTGCGAGAATATATAGGCGATAAAAAATAGTACAAATAAAAGTCATAATTTGTTTTAAATTGAGTGGACTTGTGTTTTTATAGTAGACCTGTGAACCAAAATTATTAGATTATATTTTTTATTCAATTTTAAGATACTTGTGTTTTTTACATAGCCCTGTAAGCCGACTTTGTTTTTATTACAGAGCCATTATTTTAGTGGTACAGTCAAGTACAAAAAGAGGACAACTTTATGTCATAATAAGTTTTTAATTTGAGAAAACTTGTCTTATGGGTTATACCTGTTGTTCGACTTATATTGGTTATAACTTCCAAAGTAAAGTGGTACAAAATTTCCTATACAAAAAGGTATAAAAACATTACAAATTATAAGCCTTATTTGGTTTTTTATTCAGTGGACTTGTGTTTTTTAGTTTGACCTTTGAGCCGGCTTTTTTATATCAATCACAGATCTCTTATTTGAGCAGTACGAAATTGTAATTTGTGGTACAAAAGAGTAAAAAAATAGTACAATAATATGGTATAGTTTGTTTTGCATTTTAAGGTACTTGGTGTTTTTACATATAGCCGACATATAAGCCGACTTTTTTTATTACGGAGCCATTATTTTGGTGGTACAACAATTTATTTTGGTTGTAAAAAAAGGTCCAAAAAGTGTACAAAATTATGACATAATTAGTTTTTAATTTTAGAAAACTTGTGTTTTTGGGCTAGACCTGTAGTCCGACTTTTGTATTGGTTATAACTTCCAAAGTGAATTGGTACAAAATATTCTTTTTGCGGTACAAAAAGGTACAAAAACAGTACAAAAATAATCCACAATTGATTTTTTAATCAGTGGACTTGTGTTTTTTTAGTTAGACCTGCGAGCCGACTTTTTATATCAATCACAGAGGTCTTATTCGAGCAGTACAAAATTGTTAATTTGTAGTACAAAAGAGTACAAAAATAGTACAATAATATGGCATAGTTTGATTTACATTTTAAGGTACTTGGGCTTTTTACATAGACCTGTGAGCCGACTTTATTTCAATTACTGAGCAGTTATTTTGGTGGTAGAAAAAGATACAAAAAGAGTACAAAATTGTGATATAATTCGTTTTTAATTTTAGTAAACTTGTGTTTTTGGCCTAGACATGTAGTCCGACTTTTATATTGGTTATAGTTTCCAAAGTAAAGTGGTACAGAATTTTCTTTTTGCGGTACAAAAAGGTACAAAAATATTACAAAATTCTGATATCAGTTTTATCACGAAAAATCAATGTCGGCTCACAACCCTAGGGAGCTCGACGGCCGGTCGTGGTAAAAAATAGCAGGTGAGATATTAAACTAAATACTTTTTTAATTAAGCTGGCTTTGATATATATATATATATATATATATATATATATATGTACAATTATCTTTGTTCATGGTCGTAATCACCAACAGCTCATTGCAAAATTGATGATATAAGTTTGATATTACCGATGATACAATATCTAATGGTATTCGAGTTTATCGAATAACTCACCCAAAGTCACATTGTTCTTTGACTGATAAGTCACACACGGTCTAAATTGCTTGTTGTTCGAGGGTCGGATCATTTAATTCAGACTCAACTGAGACAGACAAAGCAAACGACGCCCTTGTAAGCGCCAAACAGTTGGAGAAGGGAGGTCCAAAATTACTCCTGTTGAAGTGTGTAATAAAAATGTCATTAACTTAAGGTATCCCAGAGCCTTTGTGACCAACACTTTCAAAGGTACGAGTCAATCTCGTTCAACACGTCGCTTTTGACAAATTCAGTCCCAAGTTTTCGAACAGCAAAATTAAATTAGAAGTCTTTAAAAACCATAATTACTAAATTAAATAGCGAAGCTGACTGAATGGTCGCTTTACAGTGATTACGACTATTGTAACTGTTTCAAGTAAAACTGACTATGGTTCACGAATATCACTCATTTTTATAGATAAAGATCCCGACTACATGGCAAATATTTAATTGAAAAGACAAATTTAAATATTATCGATTATTCAATCCCTGGACAGTTTATTCATATACAACTACAAATTTTAAGTATCGATGATAAAAAACGCAAATTTAGAATATTTAAATGCATACATCATAATACTACAATTAATAAACAAGGTGAGTATTATTGAAAAAACAATAAAAAAATTAAAAAACAAGAATATAGGCTTGTCTTAGAAATCTCAGATTCTTCAATACAATAAATGTTCAATTTAATCAGGTTATTTATAACATTAATTATTTCAGAATAAAGAGTGATTTTTTTAATGTATTTGAGTTATTTTCAAATCGTAATATTTTGGTAATTTATTTAAAAACACTTAAAAAATAAGGTTACATACCTTGTCGCCATCAATCCACTAGTTTATATGATCACTAGTTTCCGGACTAGTTTTGTCCCATTATCAAATCTTGCTGTATCACAGAATAAAATACTGTCATCGTCTTGAGTTTAAAAACATTTCAACACTAAACACAAACTTGTACTGAGACGTAGAAACATTAAACATTTAAAAATTTGCAATAAGTGTATAGGTACTTTTTCCCCATGTGTGGCCGGCCAAGGACAAGAGCAGACTGACCACAATAAATAGTGGATTGATGACGACAAGGTATGTAACCTTATTTTTAAAGTCATACAATCAATCCAGGAGGTAAATAGCATGAACAAATTATTTAAAAAGGTCTCACCAGTTCGTGACGGAAGATTAGGAAAAATGTTTAAAATATGTTGTTGTAGCCGTAAGAGATTAGAATTTAATATTATAATCATAAACATCATTTTTATCCTTTAAAAAAGTATATATACGAATAATTGGCAATTTAAAATTCACACAGGCTTAAAAAACTACTTTTAGAGGATTTTGGAATTTAAACCCTGTTATGTATTTATATATTTCAAACTATATTGTATTCAAAAATACTAAAACTGAATGTGAACAAATTTAAGGAAAGGATGAATTTTAAATCGTCCTTATGGTTACAGCTACCCCAAAGAGTTATACCGTACGATAAATATGGATATAGTAAACCATAATGCGCTATCAGCAGCGTATTTTTAAGGCAGTAATTTGTCAACTATCGGAAAACTAAATATTTGAATACAAAATATTTACGCGGTCAGTCTAAGCATATTGGTCATAGAAACTTGGTACAGGCAACTTCTTTCAGGATGTTATCGTCCAAAATTATATTACATTTGATGTAATACATTTATATTTGTTATTACATTATATACAGCTGTTTGAGAGTTTGCATTTACGAGTGTTAGTGAATTAATAAGCCATTCTAGATTAAAGAATTTTAATAAATCCTTTTTTACATTTAGTACAACAATATTAAAGTCACCGATTATAAAATAAATTAATGTTTTAGAGGAGGTATGTCGTAATAGTTCTTATGATTTTGAAAATAAACTATAAATTTGGCCAGACGGTGATCTATGCAGGCATATAATAATATTTTTGAATTTTTACTTGATTGTGCTGATACCAACTTGATCAAAATCCGTTTCAGAACAATCATTACTTCTGAAATGATCGAATTTAATCCTGTATTAAACCCTATGTCACTTCCATAACTAATCTAATTCAAATCTAACGACACTTCATAATATGTTGAAATCCATCAAGCCGTTTAGGCTAAAGAGCCTGTGTGGCAGTAGCCTGTCAGTAGTTCTGTGGTAATAACCAACTCGGAAAAATGTAATAATAATAAAATTTCCATTTGCAACCAAGCAAATGAACTAAATTTATCAGAGAACGTTGAATGTAGTGACTAATATAACTAACAATGGGTTTGGTTATCAGAAGTTGTTGTGTAGACTAGGTCCCTTGGTTAAGTGAAAGCGCTCGTGCAGTGTGTAGGCCAACTGCGGACGCCCGCGCTATCTTTCGGCGTTCTCGTGAACTAACTGCCGACAAAGAAGATCAAAATACCAAATCGTTTATATTAGAAAATTGATTAATTTTATACAAAAAAAGGTTAACTCGTCAAATATGAATGAAGATAGCGATTCGATTTAGTTATATGAAACGAGTGATTTGTTTACAATAACTGTAAGCAAAATTAAACCAAATACAAATTGAAGTTCTCGCAGTACTAGTAACTATTCTCGTTGGTTTATATATACCTTCAAGTAGCGAATATCACAGGTGGACCGATGCTTCTAGGTGTCAAACGAGGCAACTCAATCATTGTAATGATGAAACTTTGATGATTAATGTATCTACAATGTATCTACGAGCATAATGTATCTTGAATATGATAAATGATTAAATACTGACTACGTGTCGATTACCTACACCTCAGAAGCGGAATTTGTTCACCTTTTGCAAATTTAAGAACAATTTATAGCCTAGGTTTTATGTTACAATTTTGTTGACACACTGACTTAATATTTACTGTAGCACGGCAGTACAGCAGCGCTAAGTAGCTTCAGTGTTCGTTCAAGCTCCAACTTCAACACAGGCTGGCTTTCATTTACATCTAACATGTAGCATACGACTTACACGAAAAATGTTGTCGCACCGGTGTGGAAGCCGCCTGTCATAAAGTATGACTATGCATGGATCATGGCGAAATAAATTGGTTTTAATAAATGTTTACTAAAAACTTTTGACATTTAAACAAATTTATGTATTATTATCTCCTGACCTACTATCTTATTGTATATATGATAAAAGTGTATTTGATAATTAATTTGATCTTAACCCATTTGTATGACTATTGCTTATGAGTGCACACTTTTTATTGCAATAAAGAATTTAATTTGATTATACATTCCAGATTTCATTTTTTAATTCTGTTTTCTACAAATAAATCCTAACTTAAGTTGTTGTCTATGCATAATTACAACAACTTTGAACGGGTTAACCTCTGGGTATTTGTATTTGAGGGTGTATCAATTTTACACTGTCTAGTTTCAAAAATAATACAATTACAAATTAAGTTAGGTAACATATTTATCTCTAAAAAATAGGCATTAAATCTAATATACAGGGTGTTTCAGAACTCCCTACCAATATTTTAGGGCTTTGTTCCTGGGTTAGAAAAATATCTAAATATCATATTTAAATTGTCCGGAAGGCCTTAGATACTCACACAGCCGCCAATTTGTTTTATCCACTTATTAATTTTTTTCTAAAAAATGGTTAAACATACGAAATTGAAACTTTGCACAAACATTTATGACAACTAGACAAAGCTACAACAAATTATGACAATTTTTCAAATTCATAAAACAAAATGGCGGCCATTTAAAATTTGGTTTCTTAAATAACTAAAAAACCGTTGATTTTAAAAAATAACAAGAATAACTTTTTTAAGGTAATCCAATTAAAAATCGATTGACACCTTATTTTTTAAGATTGGACGAATATGGCAGCTTTAGTGATACGTGACCGCTGGAGGTTAGTTGCAGTGCATGCCGAGGCATGCGGCTAAAGTCTGCCACAACAATGCAACAGTCTCCGTCCGCTTTGCAAGTTATTTTTAAGCGATTTTAGATTATTTCAAACAACAATAAAATATTACATAACCCTCTTGGTCTTGGCATAGGTTTAGAATAACTGTAATTTATTTTACTTAAGTAAAGAAAAATTGGTGAAGATTTGTTAACAATATGCTTTTTATTTACATAAATACAAAAACTTCAATACATTCTGAATGAAAAATACAAAATAAAATGCATACATTTAACAGAGGTTGGAAAACATAGCCAAACTTCAAATAAGTTGCTCGAAATGTCGTCCACCTACACGGTTACAGGCCCTGAAACGGACTTCCATTGACTGGAAAATGTTTGCATTTTCTTCTTGAATGACGGCCCCAGCCTCCACAATTCTAACCACCAACTCAATTTCATTTTCCACTGGAGTAGAGTAAACAAGTTTTCATACGCCCCCAAAAGTAAAAGTCCAGTGGCGTCAAGTCTGGAGATCTAGGTGGCCACGGTGTCGGACCCCCTCGCCCGATCCAACACTCACCAAATGTCACATCCAAGTACTCCCGTACATTGTTCCCAAAATGAGCAGGGGCGCCGTCGTGTTGCAACCACATTCCCATTCTTTCTTATAGTGGAACTTCCTCCACCAAGTCCAGAAGAATGTCTCTCAGAAACACCAGGTAGGTGGGAGAATTAAGTCAGTTTGACAGAATGTATGGACCAATGACGTGGTTACCAAGAACACCTGCCCAGACATTAACTGAAAACCGATTTCGATTTCCTTTCTGAATAATTTCGTGAGGATTTTCTTCTGCCCATACGTGACTATTTCTACTGCTGAATATGCCATCTCTAGTGAAGCTACTTTCATCAGTGAAAAGAACCTTTTCAAGGAAATCTGGTTCGTCTGCCATCTTGTGAAGGAACCAACGAGAGCAAGCAACACGACGAGGATAATTCCGGGGTTCAAGTGAGTGAACCTTCAGTAAATGAAACGGATACAGCTTCTCATCATTTAAAACTCTCCAAACCGTGGCATTGCTCGTATTCATTTCATTAGCAACCGCCCAAGTACTGGTTCGGGGATTTTCTTCAAATTTGATGAGAACATCTTCTTCAAATTCCAAGGATCTAATAGACTTATCCCTAACTGTGTCTGATCTATTAATCTGAAAAGTTCCATTTTCCTATAGCCGATTGTGGACTTGCAGAATTAATATAGTCATTACCGTGACAACGAATTATTCTTACTAAAACTCTTAACCCTCATGGTAATCGTCTACGTGGAAATCGTTCAGCATACAATCTTCTTGCCCGAGATGAATTTCCTAATGCAGCTCCATACATAAAATGCATGTCGCAGTACTCTTCATTAGTGTAGTCAGCCATTGGGTCTTCTTTAAGTAGTTTTTTCTAACCAATATCCACTTACCAAACAGACAATAACAAAATATTTTCTTAAATAATTAAATTAATAACACTTTGCTTTTTAAATAAACAGTAAATTTAAACAGCTAATAAAAGTGAGTGTAAAAAGTTAGAGGAACTGACTACATTGAATAAATAATAACATTTTTCAGGCAACAATGAAATCAGCTGATTAGTTTGTAAACAAGTACGTTGACTTTCACCACAGCTGATATAAAAAGTTTGGGTGTTTTGTGTGAATTTTAAAGACAGTAAAAAGGAGTGCAATTTTTAAGCCATCCTAATGATAGATAATTGATAAAAAAGATACTTTTAGGGTTATGTAATATTTTATTATTGTTTGAAATGGTCTAAAATCGCTTAAAAATAACTTGCAAAGCGGACGGAGACTGTTGCATTGTTGTGGCAGACTTTAGCCGCATGCCTCAGCATGCACTGCAACTAACCTCCAGCGGTCACGTATCACTAAAGCTGCCATATCTCAGTTAATATTCATCCAATCTTAAAAAATAAGGTTTCAATCGATTTGTAATTGGATTACCTTAAACAATTTATTCTTGTTATTTTTTTTAAAATCAACGGTTTTTTAGTTATTTAAGAAACCAAATTTTAAATGGCTGCCATTTTGTTTTATGAATTTGAAAAATTGTCATAATTTTCTGTAGCTTTGGCTAGTTGTCATAAATGCTTGTGCAAAGTTTCAATTTCGTATGTTTAACCATTTTTTAGAAAAAAATTAATAAGTGAAAAAACAAAATGGCGGCTGTGTGAGTAACTAAGGACTTCCGGACAATTTAAATATGATATTTAGATATTTTTCTAACCCAGGAACAAAGCCCTAAAATATTGGTAGGGAGTTCTGAAACAACCTGTATTTGAGCAATTTTTTATCGTCTCCATTGTTTTTGGATATGCAAATTGTTGCAACATCTACATACATACATATTGGTTTATTTAATATGATCCTGTTTATTCTGCATATGAACAGTAATGTTTATCAAAGGTTACCCGTCGTTCGGTGATGATGCAGTATGAATGTACTCGTCCAGTCAGTGAGCCAGTAGGCGTTGGCGGAATCAGTTATTTAATCACTCCTCTTGATCCGATTCTCGTTTTCACACACAAAAAGATTGCGCACGCATATTTCCTATCACTTTTCTCTAGCATTGTAGATCATAATTATGACGTACAACTTAAAATGTTTATTTTAATTGCATAATATAGGCTATATACCTTTTTTGTTTTAAATTAAAAATAAACTAATCTAAGTGTTTAGTATAAATACAAATTTTTATATTTATGCCCTGTATTAATTATGTGTTCCGCATAATTGTATTTCATTGTTGTGTTATTTTTCGATTTCAGTGCCTGTAAATGTTCTTTAAATCGAATTCTAAAGTTTCTTCTTGTTTGGCTACTATAATAACTATTACCATCTTATTTTTCTATGCTATTACATTCGCTATTCATGTAATTTTACATACATCAGATTTATTGAACTTATCTTCTTGATTACTTTCATTCTTTGTAACTTTAGATTTGATAAGGTTAAAGGCATTATTTTTGGTTCAATAACTTATTTTCAAGTTTGAGTTTAAGTTTTTTAAAGTACTTCTTACCGCTTTTTCCATTTTCAAATTAAATCGAACACACGTATATACATGGTGTCATCATTTGTTGACGTCATATTATTTTATTTTTGTTTTCTTATCTTTCGACTTATAATTCTTTCTATTGTCTTCTTCTTATACCTATTTTTTCATACCTAAATACTGTTTTTTTTTATTTCTGTGTCCGTGTGTGCGATAACTCTCGTAAAAAAGGTCTGATTTTGATTAAATTTGGTACAAATGTGGAAAGGAACATTTATGACATTAAATTTGGTGTTTTATAATTTCTCTAAATTAGTTACAGAGATATTGAAAGTGCTAAACACAGTACGTTGTCTAATGTTAATCTTATGGATGATAAGAAACATTTAATATACAGCTTATTTATAAACAAACACTGCTGAAACTTGGAATAGGGCTTCATGTGGTTGTGGTTTATTGGTAATTGCATAAAACAAGCAATTTTTACCTATGGTTCCCGTAGCAGCAAACCAGCTTACTCAGCCCCCCTGTTATTCTTATGTTATCAATTTATGTCTCCCTTAAAATTAACATAAATTGATAAAACTTGCTTCACCTGGTTGGGTTATACACAGGGTGATTGGGAATGATGGACAAACTTTTTTGGTAAAAATATACTTGAATTGTTATATGAATATGCAAATTAGACATTCCTAACCAAATCGCAGTGGCCAGGTAAAAATATTTTAGGATTTTATAAAAAAAACGGCGTTATAGCTCAATAAACACTGTTTTTACCAATGATATTAATTGATGACGGAACGAAGTAAAGGAATCGATGTATTAGCAGAGACAATGATTCGTTGTCCATGGGTGTGTCGTCATGTGTTTGTCCTAGTGTTCGTAATGCAGTAGCGTGAAAATGGCTGCACGAATTGTTATCAGATTTACACAAATGTTTTCCAGTACACTTCACGATTCCAGTTCAAAAATGGAACACATTGGTTAAATGTTTTTTTTTAACTTTTTACATGTAATGTTTTAAAAAGTCAAATTTTATTTTTTACCATTTGATTCAGCTTTAAAACACAAAATTTGGTGTTTTAATAATTTCCCTTCGTCAGTTCGTTACAGAGATATTGAAAGTGCTAAACACAGCAGGTTGTCCAATTTTATTCTTATGGAGGATAAGACAAATCTTATATCTAACTTATTTATGAACTTACACTAACGAGAATTGGTATACGACTTCATCGGGTTGTGTTATATTGTTATTTGTACAACAAAAGCAATTTTTACGGATTATTCCCGTAGCAGCAAACCTGCGTACTCAGCCCCATGTTATTCTTATGGAGAAAAAGACAAATGTAATGCCTCCCTTAATTATTAACATAAATTAATAAAACTCGGTATGTGGCTTCACCTTGTTATGTTATATTGATAATTGCATGAAAACCCGTATTTTGTGTTCCTTGTTGCAGCAAACCTGCTTACTCAGCCTCCATGTTATTCTTATGGAGAATAATTATAATGTTATATTTCGCTGATGTATGAATGAATGTTGATTAAACTTGGTATTTCTTCACCTAGTTGAATTCTATTTATATTTGCATAGATACTAATTGTTTTTGTTCCTTGATTCAGCAAACCTACGTACTCATCCCCAATGTTATTCTTATAGAGGATAATTAAAATGTATATATCACATATTTGTGAATATATTTCCATGGAACTTGGTATACAGCTCTATGTGGTATTAAGACATATATTATGCATTGGAAATTCGCTAAGTACGCAGGTGTGCTGGGAGAGGGGGATTTAATATTGTTGTAATATTGTTTCGGAATTACAAGAAACTACTAAAAAATGGTTTAATTCATATGTTTTATGACTAAATAAATAAAGTCCGTTTAACATGATTTTATTTAGTTTATCAAAGGTTTTTAAAATTGTTATATTAAAAAACTAATACAAGTTTTTACAAATAAAGGTAAAGTTCTCCTATAATGTAAGTGAGTTAATAGTTTATCCGCCAGATTGCAGCAGCCATTTATTTCGTATTTACTTCTGCCAGCTGTGTTCTTTTGTCAGTTTATGATATTAAATACCCACATCATTGCAAACCTGCGTACTCAGCTAATTTCTAACGTACCTCACTGCATACGCTACTTACAGAGTTATTTTTTGTTGAATAATTTGTACCTCTAATATAATTTAATAAAATTAAGAACGACTTGTCCTATGACCTAAAATTAACCAAAGGAAAAGTAGATATTTTCCTACAGAGTGCCAGGGCTATTTATTTAATATTTTGTGATGAAATTTTGGTTAGAACTTACGTTAACAGCAGAAACTTTCATCTACTATTTCTGAATTCGGTCATCTCATTACGCGAATATTTGAGCGTACTCCTAGTGTTTAATCCTTTAACCAACTTTATTTTCTGAAAGTACTTTAAATTTCCTATAAGATAAAACAAATTTAACGAAGATTAAATATTTCTAATGGTCATAAGCGCCCTGTAAATGAATAAAGTGATATTAGCATATAAACACGAGCGAAACAATTATATTTTAATTTTTACTTATCATACATAGTAAACAACTTCATAATCAAATCAGATTTTAAATGTTATAGTAAAACATTTCATCTACTGCTTAACAATATGTATCAACAAATTACAGACAAATTAGCGCAAGTAATTTTCTTCTCTAACCTAAGCTGCAAACAATCTCTTTCTTTTCTCAAACCGTTTGTCAGTTCGTGCTCTTCCCATTGACATTTTATCTGACCCTCGAAAAGTTGTTTCTGTAGTTTTAGCACTTCTGATTTTGTAGTTGCTATCTCCTCCACTTTCACATCTACTTTTATCTGTGCATATTTTTTCGACTTTTTTAATAGTAATACACGTGAAGTTCTGCCCTTTAAAGCTTAGCCGCAAATTCCTTGCCAAACCCTTCATTAGTGAATTTCCTTTGGAAAGTGAACTATTAGCATGACCCGTACGGTGAAACTAAGCCCGGGACCACCACAGAAGTTCCTAACGTGACTCCCTGAACACGTTTTGGGGGTCGTTCAAACTTTTGTATATATATATATATATATATATATATATGTATATATGTGTGATTGCACTCTAGCGGTCGTATTTTTTGACCGATTTACTTCAAATTTGGTAGGGACGTTCCTTTCTGTAATCAGTTGGACAAGTTCGTTGGGCAAAACAATCGGACAACTCCAAACCCCTTTTTTGGGATTAATCTTTAAAATTTCGAGTTTTTGGGCCCAAAAAGGGTCAGAAAAGCCCCAGATCTAAAATTAATGCATGTGAAAAGATGGGAATTAGTGAGGCGAAAGTTTTAAGCCCTCTCTCGTCATTCTAGCATAAATATTTATTGAGTTATTAAAGAAAATGTGTTTCGACTAAACACAGTACGTTGTCTTATGGGGGTTTTACACTAGAAAAACCTGTTATTCCTTTGTTAGAGTAATGTTATCATCCCCAGCAACTCACGTCTACTTTCAAGCCTGTCTGGATCTTCTCCTAACATTATAATGCGCAATTTTTTTATCCCCCAGCTTTGCAAGTAAATGAAACCAGGACCATCAGAACAGCCAAAAAATCAATGTTTTCAGATTTCAATAAAAATTAGATAAATGTTTGTTTTTACACTGATTTTGAGTTTTAAAAGTTTTTATGTGGAAATTCACTTCCCTCACGTCAGCGTGCTGTGTGCGAACTCGTTTAGTATTGTGCGCGTATTTTCATGTACACAAAACTAATCAATGCTTGATTTCTCAATTTAATTTAATCCAGAAATGTTAGTACCAGTAGGCAGGCCTAGGCTTTGATGGCTGTTGACTTGTTTCTTGGCTACCTTTTATGCTTTTATTAGTGAATTTCCTTTGGAAAGTGAACTATTAGCATGAACCGCACGGTGAAACTTAAGCCCGGGACCACCATAGAAGTTCCTAACAAGACCCCCTGAACACGTTTTGGGGGTCGTTCAAAATTGTATATATATATATGTGTGTGTTTGCACTCTAGCGGTCGCATTTTTTGTCCGATTTACTTCAAATTTGGTAGGGCCGTTCCTTTCTGTAATCAATTGGACAAGTTCGTTGGGCAAAACAATCGGAAAACTCTAAATCCCTTTTTTGGGGATTAATCTTTCAAATTTTGAGTTTTTGGGCCCTAAAAGGGCCAGAAAAGCCCCGTATGTAAAATCAATGCATGTAAAAAGATGGGAATTAGTGAGGCGAAAGTTTTAAGCCTTCTCTCGTCATTCTAGCATAAATATTTACCGAGTTATTAAAGAAAATGTGTTTCGACTAAACACAGTACATTGTCTTATGGGGGTTTTACATTGGAAAAATATGTTATTCCTTTGGTAGAGTACTTTTATCATCCCCAGCAACCTCACGCCTCCTTTCAAGCCTGTCTGGACATTCTCCTAACATTATAATGCGCAAAATTGTATTCCCAGCTTTGCAGGTAAATGAAACCAGGAGCATCAGAATCAGATTTTAATAAAAATTGGAATAAATGTATGTTTTTACACTGATTTTGAGTTGTAAAAGTTTTTAAGTGGAAATTCACTTCCCTCACGTCAGCGTGCTGCGTACGAACTCGTTTAAGTTGTCATCGGAGTCGGTGAATGTTCCACTGACGTTAACGCTGCCGTTCTCATTAACATCAAATGATAGAGGGCTGTAAATTATTCATCTTCCTTATTGAGTTTATCTTCATTACTAGGTAAATCTACAAAGTCACTATCATGTTGTGAAGCAAGTCCAGCAATTGGTAGATACCCGATTATTTCCTTGATTTTGACATCGGTTCCGGTGACAAAAAGAGTTTTAAAAGACCCACCACCCGTACCAAAAACGTACTTTTTATCCTCTGCAAACCTTTTTTAGTAGTATTTTTACGTGATGCCTGTGTGTCTGTCTGTCTGCCTGTCTGTACAGATGTGTTCGGAGCTAGAGCCCTAACCTATGGTCCGATTTTTATGAAATTTGGTATGTAGGTACTAATCCACGATATCTCCAGTTATTTTTTTTATAATTTTATTTAATTTTCCATTTTAAGGGTAATTATCCCCAAAAAACCGCCAAAAAACATAAAAAATCAAGATTTCTCAAAAACGGCTCTAACGATTTTGATTAACTTTAGTCGTTTGTATAACTTTAGTTTTATAACAAAATGACACCCACCCACATTTCTGTAAAATTTCGGGTTCAGGAATTACAAGACTTAAAATATCAAAAATTCAGTTTTTTGGATTTTTTATACAAAAAACATAAATGTAAAAAATTACTATTCACCTTTTAAAAGAGCTCAAAAAACTAAATAATTTAGTATTTTGAATTACTATTCTACGATTATAGGTTGCGGAAAAAATCTAAATGTTCATTTTGCGGTAAACGCAGTACGTTGACGTTGACCAATGTTATTCTTATGGGGAATACAAAAATTACTATTTCTCTCTTATTTATTGATCAATTTCGTTCAACTTGATATGCTTGTCAAGTTAGCATTGACCAACAGAGGAAATTCGAATATGTTGCCCTTAATAATCCTGGTTTAAGGGGCATTTCCCCTCTTAAACCACGTGTGTGTGATGGATTCTGTAGTGCCTCCTAAACAGGGAATAGGGTGGATATTTTTGAAAACAACTTGTTTACAAGATTTTCTGTACATTCCACCGTGCTTTGTATTCTATATTTAGTAAATAAAAAGTAATTTATTAATTAAAGTTAGGTTGAAAGTGAGAAAGTATGTGTCAGTTTCCTGATACCGTTTATTTTTACTTTCTGCCCCTTATACATAGTATGTGGATAAAGTATTGTTTTTGTAAAAATTTTCGAATTTGAGTTGTTAGTGGAAATATTCGTTTTGGTGCTCCCTAAACCCAAAAAAGTGATTTTAAAGTGATGTCTGTGTGTCTGTCTGTCTGTCTGTCTGTCTGTCTGTATGGATGTGTACAGAGCTAGAGCCCTAACCAATGGTCCAATTTTTATGAAATTTGGTATGTAGGTACTAATCCACTATATTTCCAGGTGTTTTTTTCATTTTTTTGGATTTTTTTATTTTTAAAGGTAATTATCCCTCAAAATCCGCCAAAAACCTGAAAAATCAAGATTTCTCAAAAACGGCTCCAACGATTTTGATTAAACTTTACTCGTTTGTAGAACTTTAGTTTTCCAAAAAAAATACACTGCCCAAATATCTGTAAAAATTTGGGTTCAGAAATTATAAGACTTAAAATATAAAAATTAAGTTTTTTGGATTTTTTATAAAAAAAAACATAAATATAAAAATATTACTATTCAACATTAAAAAGAGATCAAAAAACTAAATAAATCAGTATTCTACAATTACTGGTTGCAGGGAAAAATTTAAATTTTTATTTTGCGGTAAACGCAGTACGTTGTTCAATGTTATTCTTATGGGGAATACAAAAATTACTATTTATCTCTTATTTATTGATAAATTTAGTTCAAACTTGATATGCTTGTCAAGTTAGCATTGACCAACAGAGGAAATTCGAAATATGCTGCCCCTTAATAACCCTGAGGAGGGGGAATAGGGGGCATTTCCCCTCATAAAACTACGTGTCTAGCGATAATTACGTAGTGCCTCCTAAACAGGGATTTTGGTGGATATCTTTGAAAACAACTTGTTTACAAGATTTTCTGTACATTCGACCGTGCTTTGTATTCTATATTTAGTAAATAAAAAGTAATTTATTCATTAAAGTTGTGCTAAAAGGGAGAAAGTATGTGTCAGTTTCCTGATACCGTTTATTTAATGAAATGTAAGCTATAACATTATCGTTCCGCAATATATTAGCTGTACGTCTTGAGAGAATAAAAATGAAAAGGTGTTCTTTGTAATTGTTCAGCATCCAAGTGTTCTCAAGTAGTACTGTCAGATGTTATGTATACACAAAGTTGATTAACCAGGTGAAATAAGTAAAAAATAGCAGTGAATGTAAGTACAAAAGGTACTATAAAAACTTATAACAAATAAAAATTAAACCTTAACAGAAACTCATTGTGTGTTAACTGAGTAAATAGTCAATATTACATACATTATTAAATGAATTAAGTGAGTAACACAAGTACTTAAAAGTTTAACAAAAGCAGCTTTAAATACAGTAGTGCAGCAGATCGGATACTACGACTCTACAGCTGTCATAACATAACCTCCCAAATTCAGTGGTGACCACTGAGCTCTATGTTATATCTGGAGTTAATGCGCCGCTGTGTTTATGGTCGTTACCTTGGCCAGATGTATTTTTGACATTTTGGTGGTATAGTTATTTTATTTTCTATTGGTTGAAATTTTGACATCGTCCACCCAATGTATCTTGATTGGTCCAGTTAACGTCAATGTGACAACGTTACAACACAATAGAGCAAAAAGTCAGTGTTGAAGTCAGTTGGAAAATATTTAGTCAGAGAGTAGTGACTCCAGATATAACATAGAGCTCATTGGTGGTGACTGCCGATACTAATGCTTCTGCTAAGAGAAACACCAGTCACTGCCACTGGGAATGGGGGAATTAACTCAGTTTAAAATTTGTTTGTGGTTAAAGGTTAAAGGTGTTACTCTTGCTGTCTTTGGTTGGTTTAAAATGCTTATTTTTAACAAGGCTAAATAAAATATTATTGTTATTATTCAATAACTATTTTACGGAAAACTACTGAGCCCCTGACGGGGCTCTGGGGCCACTTTAAGCTCAGGGCCCGGTACAGCTGCCTTCTTGACTCCCCCCTGTTACCGCCCCTGCTAGAGAGTAAGAGCTTTTCATTGGTACCAAACATGTTTACAAAGAAATAGTTTTATGGAGCTAAAATAGCCGAACAAGGATCAATAAATTCTTTTAATAATGTAGATAATTTAAAACCAGCAGTACAGCTAACTTAATCTTGTTTCGATTAAAATAATCCTGCACGAAAATCCCCTGCGGTTAAAATTTAAACATCAGGTGTAGTTTTAATCCAAACATATAGAGTCAGCTGAGTTTACATTTGAGAAATCTGATATTATTGTACAGTGCGTTGCACGGGTGAAAAACCAGGCCGCCCAAAAGACTAATGTTAATTTTAATATTGGGCTTTTGGACAGCCTGGTTTTTCACTCGTGCAACACACTATACAGTTACATTCTTTTAAATATGGATAATAACTCCTCCTACCCTGTACACATCATTGCATTTACTACAGTAATTATAATTACTTAATAATAAACATTAAACGGTTAAACATTAAACGGTTAATACATTTATGACAGTTTATCTAGTCCGGAATACATTAATTTCTGAAAAATTCCATGTCAAAATTTTTTTGTAACTTTTCCCTATAGAATTAACCAATGATTGATTACATATAGAAAACCTTTTTAACCATAACGAGAAAGTAATCTAATTTTAATTCGTGATTAATGCTGAGGTATGTTCTTAACATTTCTATAGCATCACAATTTATTTAGATTTAGTGGAACCTTCTGTACAGTATATTTTTCAATTGTCTCGGCCTGGTCGCCCAAGGCTCGTGGCGTCGTGGCCGGTTTCCCGCGCGCCATGCCTTGTAACCGCGCTCCGCATGAGCGGCTCTGATATCGGATTTGTTCAGTAACTGAACACAGGACGACTGAACAAAGACCGCAGAACCAGTGATGCGCACTTTACACTTCGATGAGCAGGCTTGCAGACTCACTTGCGGATAATCTACCTAAAAAATAGGTAGGAATACTAAAAATATTGACCTCTACATAATCCTCAACGTAAAAAAAACGGAAGACAGAACAAATTAAACTGAATGCCTCATAAGAGGGTTCCTTGACTTCCAAATTTACTCAAAATTTTTCCGCCAATGAGAATTATAATTGGGAAACAAATTTGTAGTCCGACGCGCATGTGTGGAGCCTAGTGGAATAGCAAATATCGCTTTGTTATGCACTCTTTGGATACTAAACATCACTAAAATATTATGAGTAGAAACACATGTTGCCTTCTTCCTAATGGCGGGAGGGTTTTAGTGGGACCGCTCCTTAAGACGGTTTTAAGAGGAGGCTCCAGTTACGAAACACTTACCTGCTTCCTCCATAAGGCTAATGTAAACTGTCAAAGCCCGCCCTCCTCAACGGATTGTCAGATATCGTTGATTTATGGCTGAACTTAAAGAACAAAAAATTCCTAGGGATTTTAATAAGCAACATTTAGATATCACAAACAATAATCGTTAGATAAAATTGCAAAATGATGGGTGAACCATTGGTGAAAGCAAAGTTTTGATCACTAAAATAGTTCGATATTATTTGCTCTTTAAAAATAACCACTCGTTGATTATAATAAATCAACGATTTTTGATAACCGTTGAGGAGGGACGGGCTTTGAAAGTTAACATTGGCCTTATGGAGGAAGCAGGTAGGACTGTGGCGGGACTGGAACCCCTATTTAGATATGTTGTGCGGGGAAAATCTTAAAACAATCATAGCTACAGTATAGTAAAATAAAGTACTATTGTTTCTGCAAGAGGTTCCATTCCTCTCATGATCAAATTAGAAAAGATAGTTGATTACGCAGATTTCTTCAAGAACAAAATAATATAGATTATAATAATGTGTTCTGTTTGTAAAAGTCTCATTCTTATACAGTAAAAACCTTGAAACAACGACTGTGAAGTGTCTGAATAAAACATTTGTTATATCAAGGAATGTGTTACCATTGACTACAAATATAAGTTGTATTTATAGTCAATGATGTTACGATGAGGTTCGTTAAATTGAGGTTAGGTTTGCTAATATTTCGCTGTATTAAGAGAATAAATACAGTTGTATTTACTTATTTATAATATTTTTGGTGAAACTTGGGAAGATGCTTAATGAGGTCCATATTTTTATGCACTGGAAGTTCGCTGAGTATGTAGATTTGCTGCAACGAGGATATATTCTTTAATACCTCGCCTCTTCTAAAAGCAGATTCCCTGGATTCGACTTACAAAAATTAAATAGTCATTGTGTATTACATCCAAGCGATTGTGATATTATTAGAGTGAACAAAACTTCACTAGAGTACATTAAACAAAATTGTTTGTAATTTTATTGATTGAATTCTTTGGGTCGTACAATATTATACGTACGTAATACATAACTGTGATGAATTATAACCCTTAATAAACATAATCGTGATTAATACAAATACAATCAAGAATGAAGATAATTCTTTAAGGGTAAAGTCGTAAATTTACAAATGCGATAATAATATAAAATGTGTGTACAGATGATTATCGTAGTGGCTTATATCTCTGATAGATGCCATTTAAAAAAATAAATATATATTAAGTGTAAGCAGATACTTATATCTTATGCCCAGCTTTTAATTGCTTTATTATGTGCAAATCGATTAAACTGAAAATGTGAATAAGTCACAGTATTTAAAAGATATTTAAAAGTTGAGAAAAATCGATGTACGCTCCCAGGCTCTAGCGCCACCCAACGCCACCTAACCAAACTAGGAGTCGGCAACGAAGATTGTTGGAGACAAAATTAAAGTACAAAAATATCAAAGTAAAAACATATACATTTAATTATAAAGGTAAAGTCAAAATTTGAGTTGCAGTTTTCAAAATTACGTCGTAAAGCTTTAAAAAAAATTAAATCTAAAACTAATATTAACGTTTTAAATTTTCGTTTCTCAGTGGTTGGTATCTCCTTATCGAAAGGATATATATGACGGTCCGACGGCAATGCAACGGGTGGACCGATGCTACTAGGTGTCAAACGAGGCAACTCAACCAAGGTTTCCCTCCCTTAAGGGGCATTGTATATCCAGTAATGGAGACGCATGTTATTATCGAAAGATAAAAGAGAAAATTCTTACTAATGATTCAGTATCATTAATGGAGAAAACTTACACCTCAGTAGCAGAATTTGTTCACCTTTTAGTTTTGTTATTCCTTACTAAATAGGCTATGTAATTTGTTACAGCAAAATGCGTATACTTTTATTCCCTGACAAATTTATTTCGTTGATTTAGTTTTCTCTATTGGGAAATTATTCTAGAGGCGCGGGGAGGGCTATAAGAACTTTAGCTCTGAAATAACGTTGTATTTAAGGCCTCTTTAAGCCAAATGCCAACTTCAAAAACAGTTTATACTGTCAAAAAATAATATGTTATTTCTGAATGACATTTTTGTGGGTGATGTATTCCATTGTTCGATATAGTACTGGGCTTCACTCGCCTAATTTTTGTTGTTTTGGATTGTCTTCTGAAACGAATGTTTTTTTGTTTTTAGCGAATTTCCCCTATAGGGAAGAAGCTATTACCATAGTCGGCATGGTAAGACCTAGGCCCGGGACCATGATAACTTTTCGTTTTGAGGTCCCCAGACCCCAAAAACACCATTCGTTCGAAACTGTATATATATATATATATATATATATATATATATATATATATATATATATATATATATATATATATATATATATATATAATGTCTCTCCGTGGGTGCGATAACTCTCGTAAAAAAGGTCCGATTTTGATGAAATTTGGTACAAACGTGTAAAGCAGCATTTATGACTTTAAGTTCGAAAACCAGACGGATCGACCTATCCGAAGGGGTATTTTGGGGGGGTTTTGTACCCCAAAAATGTTTTTTTTTTGAGTTTTTTACATAAAAATTTTGAAAAAGTAAAATTTTATTGTTTTCCATTGGAATAAGCTTAAAAAGACGCACAATTTGATGTTTTAATCATTGCTCGACGTCAGTTGGTTACTGCGATATTGAAAGTGCTAAACACAGTACCTTTTCCAATGTTATTCTTATGGAGGATAAGAAAAATTGTATATCTCGCTTATTTATCAACTTATCCTGACGAAACTTGGTATATTGCTTCTTTTCATTGTGGTCTATTGATATTTGCACAAAAACCGATTTTTTCCCCGATAGTTCCCATAGCAGGAAACCTGTATACTCAGCCCCATGTTATTCTAAAGGAGAATAATTAACGTGTTATCTCCTTTAATTATGAACATAAATTAATAGAACTTGGTATGTGGCTTTACCTAGTTGAGTTATATTGATATTTTTATAAAAGCCCATTTATAGTGTTCCTTATTTCAGCAAACCTGCATACTCAGCCGCCATGTTATTCTTATGGAGAATAATTAAAATGTCATAAATCGTTTACTTATGAATGTACATGGATGAAACTTGGTGTGTGGCTTTATGTGGTATCAAGATAAATTAATATACACTGGAAATTCGCTGAGTATGCAGGTTTGCTGCTACGGGGGTATTTTATTCGTGTTCGTAATGTGTCCGTGTTTTGTAGTGTTTGACGAGTTCCAGAAAAACAAATACCCCCGTCGCAGCAAACCTGCATACTCAGCGAATTTCCAATGAATTATAACATAACACACTAAGCCACTTAATAGGATTCATAAGAAATATATTCACAAACAAGCGATATTTAAAATATTAATTATTCTCCATAAGAATAACATAGGGGATGAGTACGCAGGTTTGCTGCAACAAGGAACACAAAATAATGAGGTTTTATGCAAAATATCAATAGAACTCAGCTAAGTGAAGTCACATACCAAGTTTCATCCATATACATTCATAAATAAGGGATATATAACATTTTAAGTATTTTCCATAAGAATAACATGGGGACCAAGTACCTAGGTTTGCTGCTACAGGAAACATTGGCGAAAAATTGTTTTTTTGTGCAAACAACGATAAACCACAACCAGATCAAGCCATATATCAAATTTCGCCAGTATATGTTCATAAATAAGCGAGATATACAATTTTTCTTTTTCTCCATAATAATAACATTAGACAACGTACTGTGTTTAGCACTTTCAATATCTCGGTAACCAATTGACGTAGAGCAATGATCAAAATACCTAATTGTTTGTTTTTTTAAGCTGAATTCAATGGTATAAATTAAAATTTGATTTAAATTAAAATTACATGTGAAAACCCCAAAAAACACATTTTTGGGGTACAAAACCCCCCAAAAACCCCCATTTGGATGGTGCGATTCCTCTGGTTTTCGAACTCGTTCAAATAAATAGTACTTTACACATTTGTACCAAATTTCATTAAGATCGGACTTTTTTTACGAGAGTTATCGTGCTTACGGACACACACACACACACACATATATATATATATATATATATATATATATATATATATATATATACATATATAAAAATTTGAACGAATGGTGTTTTTGGCATCTGGGGACCTCAAAATGAAAATTTATCATGGTCTCGGGCTTAAGTCTTACCATGAGACCTACGGTAATAGCTTCTTCCCTATAGGGGAAATTCGCTAACAGTTTATACTGTCAAAAAATAATATGTTATTTCTGAATGACATTTTTGTGGGTGATGTATTCCATTGTTGGATATAGAGTACTGGGCTTCACTCGCCTAATTTTTGTTGTTTTGGATTGTCTTCTGAAACGAATGTTTTTTTGTTTTTAGCGAATTTCCCCTATAGGGAAGAAGCTATTACCATAGTCGGCATGGTAAGACCTAGGCCTGGGACCATGATAACTTTTCGTTTTGAGGTCCCCAGACCAAAAAACACCCTTCGTTCGCAACTATATGTATATATATATATATATATATATATATATATATATATATATATATATATATATATATAAATGTCTCTCCGTGGGTGCGATAACTCTCGTAAAAAAGGTCTGATTTTGATGAAATTTGGTACAAACGTGTAAAGCAGCATTCATGACTTTAAGTTCGAAAACCAGACGGATCGACCTATCCGAAGGGGTATTTTGGGGGGGTTTTGTACCCCAAAAATGTTTTTTTTTGAGTTTTTTACATAAAAATTTTGAAAAAGTAAAATTTTATTGTTTTCCATTGGAATAAGCTTAAAAAGACGCACAATTTGATGTTTTAATCATTGCTCGACGTCAGTTGGTTACTGCGATATTGAAAGTGCTAAACACAGTACCTTTTCCAATGTTATTCTTATGGAGGATAAGAAAAATTGTATATCTCGCTTATTTATCAACTTATCCTGACGAAACTTGGTATATTGCTTCTTTTCATTGTGGTCTATTGATATTTGCACAAAAACCGATTTTTTCCCCGATAGTTCCCATAGCAGGAAACCTGCATACTCAGCCCCATGTTATTCTAAAGGAGAATAATTAACGTGTTATCTCCTTTAATTATGAACATAAATTAATAGAACTTGGTATGTTGCTTTACCTAGTTGAGTTATATTGATATTTTTATAAAAGCCCATTTATAGTGTTCCTTATTTCAGCAAACCTGCATACTCAGCCGCCATGTTATTCTTATGGAGAATAATTAAAATGTCATAAATCGTTTACTTATGAATGTACATGGATGAAACTTGGTGTGTGGCTTTATGTGGCATCAAGATAAATTAATATACACTGGAAATTCGCTGAGTATGCAGGTTTGCTGCTACGGGGGTATTTTATTCGTGTTCGTAATGTGTCCGTGTTTTGTAGTGTTTGACGAGTTCCAGAAAAACAAAAATTAGGCGAGTGAAGCCCAATACTACATCCAACAATAATATGTTACTTATAGATAGTCAACAACTAATTGTGCACAATATATCATTTCCTAAACAATACACCCACGTATTACATAAAATTCAAATTACTGTGTAAAAATAGTAAATTTATAAAATATCAATAAGATCAAAGAATAATAAGATGGCGTCTGATTGGTTATGTATTATTTGTGACTTGCCAATCGCGATAAATCTATACCGTAACACGATTCATGTAAAGTCTGTCACGGGCAACACCCGCTGACACATAAGCAATTAAAGTTCAAGCAATATGTTTCTCCTAATAATCCTCAATATAATATCAGTATGAAGACCATTATTTTAAGAACTATTTTTTGTGACAAATTACTCGTCAGATTCCAAAACAGTGGTTCTTAGCGGAAAGATAAATTTGTATTTGAAAAGTAAAACCGACCCTAACAAGCTGAACAATAAAATACCCCCATAGCAGCAAACCTGCATACTCAGCGAATTTCCAATGCACATTAATTTATCTTAATACCACATAAAGCCACATACCAAGTTTCATCAATATACATTCATAAATAAACGATTTATGACATTTTAATTATTCTCCATGGCGGAAATTGAAATTACATGGCGGCTGAGTATGCAGGTTTGCTGAAATAAGGAACACTAAAAATGGGTTTTTATACAAATATCAATATAACTCAACTAGGTAAAGCCACATACCAAGTTCTATTAATTTATGTTCATAATTAAAGGAGATAACACATTAATTTTTCTCCATAAGAATAACATGGGGCTGAGTATGCAGGTTTGCTGCTACGGGAACTATCGGGCAAAAAATGGGTTTTTGTGCAAATATCAATAGACCACAGTGAAATGAATCAATATACCAAGTTTCGTCAGTTTAAGTTGATAAATTAGCGAGTTACACAATTTTTCTTATCCTCCATAAGAATTACATTGGACAACGTACTGTGTTTAGCACTTTCAATATCTCAGTAACCAATTGACGTAGAGCAATGGTTAAAACATCAAATTGTGCGTCTTTTTAAGCTGATTCCAATGGGAAAGAATAAAATTTTACTTTTTCAAAAATTGTATGTAAAAAACTCAAAAAACCCATTTTTGGGGTACAAAACCCCCCCAAAATACCCCTTCGGATAGGTCGATCCGTCCGGTTTTCGAACTTAAAGTCATAAATGCTGCTTTACACGTTTGTACCAAAATTCATCAAAATCGCACCATTTTTACGAGAGTTATCGCACCCACGGACACATATATAATATATATATGTATATATATATATATATATGTATATGTATATATATATATATATATATATATATATATATATAGAGAGAGAGAGAGAGAGAGAGAGATACAGTTTCGAACGAATGGTGTTTTTGGGGTCTGGGGACCTCAAAACGAAAAGTTATCATGGTCCCGGGCCTAGGTCTTACCATGCCGACTACGGTAATAGCTTCTTCCCTATAGGGGAAATTCGCTAAAACCAACTGAGTTAGATATTAAAAGAAAAAAATTATGGCAATCAGATATGCTACACATTTTTTAAACAAACAGGTTTTAACACAGGTATGCCAATTCCCCCCTCCACTTTGATTGAAATTTCATCAGTTCGAAAATTATTCCCGCATGAAATTACCGACAGAAAACATACTTTAAAAAAAACTCAGAACCTTTAAAAAAAAACAAAATTGCAGATAAATGCAATAAAACTGTAAACATAGCAATACTCGAATACGCCCCGCGTCTCAGTAGTTTTCTCGCGGCCTGAGGCCTAATCAGTCACGTGACTCTAGCCCTAGCCCATATATCAGGTCCCCCCATACCCGTCACATACCCCCCCCCTCGCCCATAACCCCACAGATGTCTGTAAATTGGCTGCATGTCAACTCGACGCCCCCTAACAAGCCTGGTTATCCCAACACTGCCTGTCGATTTATCACTGTTTCCGTTATTTTTGACAACATAACAACAGTATATGATGGGAAAATGTGGAACTAAAAATAAACTTCACTCAACCTAAATTAATTTCAAGCGAAAGCTAAACTTTTAAAGTATGTTTTATGTGAGCAATATTACTTATTTATTTCCTCACAAATATACAGGGTGACTGAAAAGTAACTTGCACCCCCCCCTTAACTTTTTAACTATTTGAGATATTTGAAATCGGTTTGCGGCAACCTTCTTGGATATGAGGGGCTACAATAATTATGGTTAGTTTTAAAATTTTTACTCTTAGGGGTAGTGGGGGTAGGGGGTAGCTCAAAATTTTCAAATGGGAAGTATGGTCGATTTTCATATCATTTTATAGGTCTTGATGGAACAAAAAAATTGACATAAAGAAAATAAAAATCGGACCACTAATAACAAAATGGTGCCCTTAAATGATTCAAATCTAATCAACCAGGACAACAATAAAAAACCATGACAACATTAATTAACAAATCTTAACCAACACACAACAATCAAAAAGTAACTAGGTGTACAGTATGGTCATAGCTGTCTTTAAAATCAGCTGTTATTCTCAGCTGGGAAAATCCAAACAGCTGTTCCAAGTACTGCTGAACTTTCACCCAGAGATAGGAACTGATTACAAGGAAAAAGTCAGAGATTACTGATAATAATATGGGGAGTTGGGGATTTTCCAGGCACTATTTACTAACCATTCAGAGCTTATTAGCAATGATCTGAACTAAAAAAAAGTTGCATTGATACAAATTAAAAATTAATAAAATAATAATTATTATTTTTTGACTACCATAATAAATGCTGTTTAAGACGCGGGTTATTAAAGGTAATTTTTAGTTGCCATTTCGTTATTACTGGTCCGATTTTTATTTTCTTTATGTCAATTGTTTAGTTGTATACTATAGCATATAACCAGTATTGTATGATTCACACGCACACAATATTATGTTACGTAAGTATAATATTAGGCTATATACTGTACAAACTTAAATTATACACTATTATTTATATACAAATACAAGGTGCTATTGATAATAAACCTATGTACATTTCTATAGGTCATATAAACTAACATTTGGGAAATTTGCTTTGAAAATGACTTGAAAACAAAAACTTACAATAAAGAAAGGATTAATATTTGTTAAACTGTTGTTAACAGGACACAGCGGAATGCTAGGCCTTAGATTTTGATTAATTAGTACACGTTACTTATCTTCTCATCTCTCAGCTTTGCTTCCGAGGACGTTATTTCCGGGCTCTTCAGTATAAAAATGAGATTCATACTTTATTTATTTATTTCATCCAGTATCAAAGAAAAAAGATTACACCACAAAAACTTAGAAACATCAGCCTTCATATCTAGTACTGATGACAATATTGGGTAATCAAAACATTATCTCAGTAAACAGCCAGTATGCTAGTATCACAAATATGTGACTTGAGCGGTCCTCAAGCAAGTGCTCAGCAAGTGTCCTTATCTTACTGTTGATAATATCACTTTTCTCTAATATTCACTCACAACCAGTTACGACTTCCTTGTAAAATAAACACAATAATATACAAGAGTTGATATTTCTTCAATAAGGAGCCGTAATATTGGTTATAAACTAATTTAAAATTAAAATATTAACCAACATTTTTAAAATTTATGACAAATGTTAAAAATATTAGATAATGTTTTAATTTTAAAATATTTTGATATTATTCACCGTTATGAAATCACCTAAGGAAAAAAACAACAATAAACAAAACAACATTCTTAGTCTATATAACTATTAGTCCATCCCTCTTGATAACGCTACACAACATCCAGCAATATACTTGTACTACGTAATAAACACTGGTCTCGGCCTCAGGGCTGCTTGTTGTGATGGGTGTAACAATCATACACAGCTATAACAAACGTGTTACAAAATAACCATCTCCCTTTCACAAATTAAAACAAACCAAACAGCTGTGTGGGTCTTCCCGGTGTAATATTACGCGGAGATAAAAGCTAGCACTTTGTTCTGGTCGTGTATTAGCACAGATAGGCGATATAAACTAAATTGTTACTTTCATAACAGTACTAGTTGTGTTCTTATGCGGGGGTTTACAACTCGATACAAAAGCTACGAGGCAGCCGTGAAGCGACCTATCCCTAGCGCCGAGTAGTAGGTGGTACACCTGAAATCCTGTACCACCTTCATAATGTCAAGCCGATTGGTGGGTGCATAGGTATAAACATCAGGAATTCTTTAAACATGTTTTAACGTGGACAAAATGAAAATAGATTTTTACACTATTAACACAGCACATATATGCTGTACTATGTAGGCCTAGTAAAATCTTTAAAATTCAAAGTAATAATATTGTTTAGCTAGATTAAAATTGTTCCCTTCAATAATTGTCCAATTCGAGCAATGTTCATTTAGATCATAATGAAGTTTAGTTCGTTGTGAAGTCCATTATGGCCTTTAATAGTCAAATGTGAGATGGCAACACGTGTTTCTTTGAAAAACCTGTTTTAATGCACATTTATACATAAACAAAATTTATAATCTTCTTAATATATAAAATACAAATACCACTAACAGACTGACCTATCACTAAAACTCCATAACTATAAGGCCTACAGAGTTGAATTTGACATATAGGTTCCTCTTTGGCCCTAGGCGCTTGCTAAGAAACGGTTTTACGAAATTCCCCCTGTGTTCCGCCCCGCTGGCGCTGGGTCCCAAAGTTCCCATGTATACCTATGGACATTCACTTTGGTTTGAGCTGATGAAAATTCAAACAGCTGATCTTGACTCGTATTATTTCCACGGGCTAACCCAAGATTGAAGCACACACAACTATCATAGTTTACGAGGGCGAAGCTGCAGCGGGTCGGCTCGCACAATATAAATGCATATAATACGTACCAGATTAAAGTTGAAGTAGACGTACAATTTACTAATACAGCTTAAATTAATCTATAATGGAAAACGATGAGTGGTTCTCTCGAACGAACACATTTCTTATAGAATAGTGAATTTCTATCAAATTCCAATACAGAGACAAACTAACATAATTATTAATACTTTCAAGGATGTTACATTTTCTTTAAACTGCGACATCTTTTAGTATTTTAACATTTATCTGCATTCCAGTCTGTCTCAACGTCAGTGCTCCAGTTAAAAGTAATGTAAATACTCTAATTCGTTACCATTCATTTGTAACTTGATGCTCCGAAACTTTAATGTATTTAATTTAACACAACCTATTGAATCAAATATTATTTTCGTACTGTAAGTTTATAATCCATTTTAACAATTACCTTTGTTATGTAAATTTGATCTAACAATTGATAACTATCAAATAGCCTACCTGAAAACCACTTTTTAAAATCTAAAATCAAATAGGGTTCCATTTGATTAGACCTTATAAAACAAATTTTTAGGTAGTAGGACATTTATTGATTGAAGTATAGAGAGATTTATAAATTCATTGGGGTTAGTCGGTGTGGTCTACATTAATTTTAAGTTGGATCTTGGGGCTACTCCTAGGCCTACTGATTACCATCACCCACTAGAAACTAAACTGTATGACAAAGTGCGAGGTTTCATATACATTTCATGTATTCCAGACGCTCTGAATATCATCGGATCACAGTAACAAACTACAAGTCTATAAGGAACGTTGAGGTAAACACAATCTGCTCTGACGGTTTAACAATTGCAGTACTCAATGTGGTTTACAATATAAGTAAATTGCATTACTGTTTATTTTATACCTAGTTAAACAAATATACACGAATAAGGATGATATATGACGGAACTGAACGGGAAGTGATCATTGCCGCTGCGGCGTGTAGTGTGTAGTTGTATGTGCGTCAGTGTGGCGACTGCACACTCGGGCGAGGCGCAACCAATATGCACACTTTCATGTCGCCCATGCGGAACTGGTGGGGACCCGGATTTTATAAAATCTCATTTCTTGCGTTTCATATGTTGACAATTTCGTCGCCGCCTCTTGGGACATGCTTGTTCCCTCTCACAACTTTACTTTATCGAAATTATATTTAAACCCACATATTTCCCCCGTGTAGTTCAGATTATTTTCACGGAGGACATTTTTTGTATGCTTCTTTTATACCTTATATATTTTTTGTTTACTTGTATATATTTATAAAATTAGTACTTCTTTTTAAGTAGTACAGATTGGTTTGCAATTTTTCCAACATTTGGTTTTCAAGAAATGGTCTGGTTTGAAGAAGGATAATATAAAATCAATAGAATCCTTAATGAATGTAATATAGCCATTCGGTAATGTATGTTCACAGATCATTAATCTATTCATTGCTTATATTAAATATGTCATCCATACAATATCTTATTTGTTCTAGTGACTGTAACAGAGTTCACTTAAATATCATAATACCAATGATTTAAAAAAAAGTTGAAGCAAAGTAAACCCTGAGCAAAGTTTGAAACCCAGTTGTAATTTGTTATCAGGGTATTATTAATTACTTTTTATACAGGTAAAACCCGGTACCCAAAATAACACATTTTATGTTTGGACCGTCCCCGATAAAATGCAAAAATTATCCAAAACTAGTCCTAAGCAAACAGGCATGGAGAGGTATATAAATATTTCTGTCAGATAAATATTTCTCTACTAATAAATGTGGACGAAACAGTATTTTTTACGTAAAAGAAGTTAAAAAGTTGTTTGTTCAGTATAAGTTAAAAAATGGTAGGCACAGGCCTCCTCAGTCCACAATCAGTGGCAGTGGTGATGGGCCAACAGATAGCGCCCGCGGCGCGTCGTCTGTGCTGCGCTCTGCCGCTCCACCGGAGAACCGCTTCATGGTCCAACAATCACGCACAGCACGCTTCACCAGTCCACCGTCACTTGCTCCTTACTTGCCTGTCCACTGACCCGAGGACAAATAAGTATTGTTCCCTAGAAAATAATACCACGATTTGAATCCAATTGAAATATGAACAACAGTACTTTTTATTGTAACAATTGTATTTGGGTGATATAAATTAGGTTTGATTGACACTTGTGTCAAAGAAACATTTTGATTTAGAGACCTATTTTGTACGTCACGTTCTAACGACTTTCTTAGATATAAACGTAATCATCCAAAATTAAACAGATCTATTGCTATTTAGAATGAATACACACTCGCTGAACAGACTATAGCGTTAAATTATGTAGTATATAGTGGTATATACTATACCGTTAATTTTATACCCAGATCTTGGGCCGTAACGCCCAATACTACGCGCCCAACAACGCGCTCCACGCTTCTGATGGTTGAGTAATGAGCACGATATGTTTGTAGACACTTTCTGCAACTAAACATTATTAGTGTAAATGATATACTCTGGAGGTAAATGTAGTAGGTTTGAATTGTAACATTTTTTTACCTGATATAAAAGTCGGTTGTATGCACATATTCGCAATCTTATTAATCAATTATTCTATAAAGGGCATTGCGTCAAAATTGAGGTGGATGTGTATAGCAGAATCCTTGTTACTTTGAGGATGGCGCAAAATGTATATACTACAGTACCATAGAATAAATAATACACAGTTATTACATAGTGTATTATTTATTCTATAATACTAGGGTGACTTGCCCAGTGAATGACCGGTTAAGGGTAAAATCTTTTGTTAACTTAACAATGCTCTCAAAGGAGAGTATTAATGCTATATATTATTATACATACTTCTTAGTTAATATTTAAGGGTTTGCCCTATATCATAAATTGTTCATAAAAAATTAATTACATATGTAAAAATTGTTTCTTTATATACCAAAGTCATGACTCCAGTAAATGACTGATGTCATGCCAGTGAATGACCGATCCGATGCCAGTGAATGACCGACTTCGGAAGGTTTAGTAAATCACATATAAAATCAATATTATACAAAAAATAAAGGAGATTTATAGGATTTAAAAATGTTAATAAAAGTTTAAAATATAAAAAGCCTAATTCTACATAAAACATTATCAGAAGGGTGTTATTTGTGATCTATTTATACTGGAACTTTTCCAGTTTTCTTCTAGTTTCCTCGTTCTTTTTCTCGATCCATATCTCCAAATTTTGTCGGTCTTCTTTTTAATTTTTATTTCCATATCTTCCCTTTCTTTCTTATTCTCTCTTTCTGTTTTTCTTTTCTTTACACCTTCTTCCTTTCTTTCTTTATAGCCATTTTTTTGTCATTGTTTAGTTTCTACATGTCAGATGTCAGATGTCACATGTCCAGTGGCGGATTTAGGGGGGGGGGCTATAGGGGCTGTAGCCCATGGGCGGCAAGTTTTTAGCGGCGGCAAATCTATAGAAAATTAATAAGTTGTTTACAAAAGAAATGTTGAAACGGGGAACATTTTGACGAAAACGGATGACAGTGACGGTGTGCCGTCCTTTTAAAGGTAAAGGTAGTAATCAGAGACTAATGTATAACGCTTGCAGTCCTTCACACTGCAGTTCCTCAAAGCAGTCATAATGCATTTTTCATTCATCTGTACTAGCGACAAGACGATTACGCTACAGAGAAAGGGCGGCAAGCCACGAACTACATCAGGCACTGCGCCACTATGACTACGTACAACCATAGATTAAACATACTCCTTGTGGTATTCTTAATCTGTGGTCCAACTCACGGACTTCCAAGTTTACCCGTACATTCGCATAGCATTACAATTATTTTTTACACAATATCAATAATGACTAAGGCTCACGGATGAGAAATGTTGCAACAATCGAATTTGAGATGAAAATAACAAAATTTAGACTACAATGATATTGACGATTCATTTTCAAACTCAAGGTAACAAATAAAGTTATTTCAGCTGTCTTATACTTACCATCAAAGGCTACCACACATAATTGTTCATTTTGGAGGATATTTTTTAAACAAAACATCTGACCAAAGACAAATAAAGACTAACATAATTTGTGAAGAGAGGATTTGATTGGTTGTTGCCATCCATGGGAGCATAGTTGACAGAGGGTCAAAATGGTGGTCAGCATGTAGGCTGCAGTTTTTTACTCCAGGCGAGATCTCTATATATATATTTTTGGGTGGGACGGTGTCAAAATCTCCCATTTCATTAAGTGAAAAACTGTGATATTTGAAGTCTTTAAATTAATATCTTGTCGCATTTTAGGCGAATCATGATGTTAAACTTAACTTTATAATTTTAAGACATATTTTATTGTTTATCTCGAAGCAAAGTTATGAATTGAGTTAAATGAAAACACCCTTTTAATATAGCCTTGGAAATAGTGTTGAAAACAAGCCGCCTTGTACATCGAATGACACCGTCCCACCAACAAGCTGACACAACAGGATAAAATACCAAATATGACGGCACGCCTTTTGAAGGTTATTTGTCAGAGAGTAGTGACTTCTATTATATTTTAATTCATTGGACCTACAACATCATGAAGGTGAAACTAGAAGAAGTGTTTGAAAATGTGTAGAGTTTTATGAAGATTAGGCCTACATCAATTAATTTTTATATTTTGATCGTCTAAAAACATATAAACATTCTTTGTATAAAAGTATAAATTAAAAAATTACTGAAAAACTGTATTGAAAGCGCTAATTCAGGATTAAAATAGTCAGAATTTTGAGACTAATGGTCCGAATTACAAATGTTAAGGCTACAGTGTCATCATATCTTATTTATAGGTTATTTATTATAATTTTCAGTAGTCAATGCGTTGGTGTACAAATTAATGTTTTGATGAAGAAGGGTTTTGTAAGAAGGGATTTTAGGCTGTTGAAGTATTTTCTTGTTATTAAAAGTAGCACTAGCACTGCTTCACTGCTTTTAACACGAACATTTGTCTCTAGGGATGATTGTCATTGAGTAGGCTATATTGAATATTAAACTGTGTTAATATGAATCAAGTCAATTATACATTATTTTACTAGTTTTTTTAACTAGGAAATAACATAAATTTCTTAAACTTATTCATTTAGTTAATTCGTAACTTCTTTCGATACTGTCACAAAATAACCAAACAAAATATATGTGGGTAAACCTGGGCGGCGAAAAGGACAACTATTAATGGGAGGGGGGTAGGGCGGAAAATTTCCTAATAGTCCTAAGGCGGCAGTTGTTGAAATCCGCCACTGCACATGTCAGATGTGTGTCAGTTGCGTATGGCATCTGCTCTTGAACCCGCCTAGGTCTCTTCTCTAGAGGCTTGGGCCAGTGAAGATGTTTGGCCCACGGATCACCTTGGTCTGAGGTAGATGGTTTATTAATAAGGCTTGTCTCTTTAGGTGAAGGGTTATCAGTCTCCGGAGGTTTGTCACTCTTTGTGGGTTTGTCAGTCACTGTTGGTTTGTCAGTCTCTGTAGTCTTGTTAGTCTCTGTGGGTTCGTCAGTCTCTGTGGGTTTGTCACTTTCTGTAAGATATGTATTCAGCTTGTGTTGTTTGGTCTCTTTAGGTCTAGTAGTCTCTTGGATGTCACCGCCATTATTGCCAGTTGCTGATAGTTTTAGAGAGGTTCCAGAAATAGTTTTCCAAACTGAGTACAGCAGAGTCTGTTTGGGGTCAGCTGGCGTTCCTGTTTTATTAGAGACCTCTTTGAAGAATTGGGTAGTCTCTGTTCCTATTACTTCTTCCATTACTTTTAGTGTTTTCTTGTAGTCATCTGGCTTGTCACTTTGTCTCGCTTCACTAGCATCACTTTTGTAGATTTCTACCACAGCTTTTCTTCTCGAGGATATACACTTGTTGTAATCCACACTGTTAGGATCAAACAGAAACAATCCGCATGCTTTGAACCCGTTCTTAATAGTCTCTTTTGTAACTGCCTGAAAAGCTCGGTTGAACAAAGGCAAAGTTCAGTTTTGAAATCTGATTACTACTACTTTGCTTGTGCTTTCTTACTTCTTTTCTCCATGCAACCTTCAACGGTCTGAAGATAGCTACATCACACGGTTGGAGAATGTGTGTGGCATTTGGTAACAAACAGTAGATAATGATTTTTTTCTCTCTGCAAAACTTAAACAGTTCTTCATTTATGCGAGATTTGTGGCCATCAAGAAGTAATAGAACAGGGAACTTTACCTGAGCTTTTACTAGAGCGGGTTCAAGAATTTTGGCAATATACTCAAAAAAGGTTGGGATGACCATCTATCCAGAGTCGCTCCTACCGATTGTAAAAGGACTAGGAACAGACTCGACGATATCCCTTGGTATCCTCTTGTAAGCATAAACAATCATGGGTGGCAAGGTATTACCATCTGCTGAATAGGTGCAAAGAAGAATAATGCATTCTTTCTCAGGGCCGGGTGCAACTTCACAAAAGTTCTTATAATGCTTTGGGCCCAAAACCTTCCTAGTATTTGGGCAAGTTGGAGCTCCAGTTTCATCCAGGTTCAAAATTCGTGCAGGATCTTGAAGGATGTCTTCTGCTCCCTCGCCTTTAAGGTAAATTTCAAGACCCTTGAACCGATCCTTTATTTTTTCTTCAGTCACACAAGCTCTGGCTTTTGATATTATTTCAGCATCTTTCTTTGTTAATTCCGGATGTCTCTTCATGAAAAGCCTGAACCATTTCATTCCAGGTCTATCGTTTTTAAAATGATTTTCTCTTCTAGTTTCTTGCATTATCTTCTGGACTGCATCAAGGACTTCTTCGGGATGCATTGGGAACCCAATTTCTGCTTTTCCTAGAATCCAATTTTTAATCCTAATTTCTTCTTCAGCATTAAGTACAGGTGATGGGCCCATTTTCCTTTTTAATGGTTCAATCAACCGTAGTTTTTTAATCAGGGTTCCTTTAAGGATTCCGTGAATCTTTGCAGCTTTATTAGCTGAGATTTTCCCTCCTCTTACTTCTTTTATTGCTTCTGTAAGGGCTTCCATTGAATATTGTAACCTCAAGTAGGATCTTTTACCCTGAGGTTCGTCCTCAATTGCCTCGATTTCGTCTACCTCCATGTTCTAAAAAAAATTATCTATAGTAAATATAAATATCTCTCTGGTTCTAATATGTAAATATAAATGGTTAGGATTTATGGTTACAAACGTCGGAGAGCTCTCAAGACGTTTCCGCTCGATCGTATTTTTCCCGAATAAGACATCGGACCGAGCATGGACGAAGGCTGTTGAAGGTAGAAAGCCCGGTAGAGTAGCACCGAACTAGACATCGGACAGCTCGTTTATGGCCCCTATTGAGGATTTTAACAACAAATCAAAGAAAACGTCGATCCAAGGTATTGTTTGTGTACGATAGTGTGGATACAGAATTACTTCGGTGTTACAGCTAATCAGACAGAAACCTGATAGTGTGGACAGTCATGGCTGTGTACATGTATCCTGCTCTTGCGAATTCGGCACATTCTATAATTTCGGTTCTTATATTAGGCTAAATAAAGATATACAATGATTCAAATTTTAGCGCTCAAATAACCTTGTAAAAAAATAAGCCAAGTGTAATGAATTTAAATATGTTGAAGCAAAATACACGTATTACGTGTAGTGTAAAAGAAAAACATAGGTAGGCCTAGTTAGCTGATGGAAAAACGTCTAAAAGTGCTAAAAAGGATATTAGATCGGGATATAAATCGTAACTCTGGACTGAATAAAACACCAATCAATGACCATTCAATGACAAATGTGTAGTAGTAAAAATAAGTAGAGGCTCCGATACAGGCTGGTCATTCATTGGTTAGGACAAAGAAAATGAATTATAATTTTAATTGAATATAGATAATGAAACATCTTAATTATTTCTGAGCATTTTGATAGTAAATCGTAAATTAGAGTCCAAACCCAGTAAATGACCGGCCGGTCATTCATTGGTTTTGCCCAGGAATCTGTTCCAGTATGTGACCGCTTGATTAAAAACTTATTTATTGGCTTACGTATAAAAACAGATAGTTTTTCATTAATATACACTCTTAATATTAAATATTAGCCTAAGAAATCGCCATTTCAACAGCATTTTTTTACAAAAACGAGTTCGCACGCAGCACGCTGACGTGAGGGAAGTGAATTTCCACATAAAAACTTTTAAAACTCAAAATCAGTGTAAAAACATACATTTGTCCAATTTTTATTGAAATCTGAAAACATTGATTTTTTGGCTGTTCTGATACTCCTGGTTTAATTTACTTGCAAACCTGGGAATACAATTTTGCCCAATATAAGGTTATGAGAAGGTCCAGACAGGCTTGAAAGTAGGCGTGAGGTTGCTGGGGATGATAAAAGTACTCTAACAAAGGAATAATAGGCTTTTCTCGTGTAAAACCCCCATAAGACAACGTACTGTGTTTAGTCGATACACATTTTCTTTAATAACTCGGTAAATATTTGTGCTAGAATGACGAGAGAGGGCTTAAAACTTTTGCCTCACTAATACCCATCTTTTTACCTGCATTTATTTTATATCTGGGGCTTTTATGACCATTTTTGGGCCCAAAAACTCAAAATTTGAAAGATTAATCCCCAAAAAAGGGGTTTAGAGTTTTCCGATTGTTTTTCCCAACGGACTTGTCCAACTGATTACAGAAAGGAACGTCCCTACCAAATTTGAAGTAAATCAGACAAAAATTGCGACCGCTAGAGTGCAAACACATATATATATATATATATATATATATATATATATAAAATTTCGAACGACCCCCCAAAACGTGTTCAGGGGGTCACGTTAGGAACTTCTATGGTGGTCCCGGGCTTAAGTTTCACCGTGCGGGTCATGCTAATAGTTCACTTTCCAAAGGAAATTCACTAATAAGGTAATGAAATTTACCTTACCTGCAGAGTTCTTATAGTGGCAGAAGCTAAATACCACCTTAGCAGCAAACCTGCATACTCAGCGAATTTCCAATGCATATTAATTTATCTTAATACCACATAAAGCCACATACCAAGTTTCATCAATATACATTCATAAATAAACGATTTATGACATTTTAATTATTCTTCATAAGAATAACATGGCGGCTGAGTATGCAGGTTTGCTGAAATAAGGAACACTAAAAATGGGGTTGTATACAAATATCAATATAACTCAACTAGGTAAAGCCACATACCAAGTTCTATTAATATACGTTCATAATTAAAGGAGATAACACGTTAATTATTCTCCATAAGAATAACATGGGCTGAGTATGCAGGTTTGCTGCTACGGGAACCATCGGGCAAAAAATGGGTTTCTGTGCAAAAATTAATAGAACACAATGAAATGAATCAATATACCAAGTTTCGTCAGGATAAGTTGATAAATAAGCAAGATATACAATTTTTCTTATCCTCCATAAGAATAACATTGGACAACGTACTGTGTTTAGCACTTTCAATATCTCAGTAACCAATTGACGTAGAGCAATGATTAAAATATCAAATTGTGCGTCTTTTTAAGCTGATTCCAATGGGAAAAATAAAATTTTACTTTTTCAAAAATTGTATGTAAAAAACTCAAAAAACCCATTTTTGGGGTACAAAACCCCCCCAAAATACCCTTTTCGATAAGTCGATCCGTCTGGTTTTCGAACTTAGTCATAAATGCTGCTTTACACGTTTGTACCAAATTTCATCAAAATCGGACCTTTTTTACGAGAGTTATCGCACCCACGGACATATATATATATATATATATATATATATATATATATATATATAATATACCACCATTATTATTAACCATTATTATTATAAACACCATTTGTTCGAAACTGTGTGTATATATATATATATATATATATATATATATATATATATATATATATATACAGTTTCGAACGAATGGTGTTTTTGGGGTCTGGGGACCTCAAAACGAAAAGTTATCATGGTCCCGGGCCTATGTCTTACCATGCCGACTACGGTAATAGCTTCTTCCCTATAGGAGAAATTCGCTAAAACGAAAATTCAAAAACATCAAAATAAACATCAATAACTAACAATAATTAAACAGCTTGTAATTAAATATAAAGAATAGAGTAATAACTATCTTCTAAACTACTTTATTTTACTCCTGTCTTAATTTAACTCTTATTATATTTTACTCTTATTATCAATTCAGTGTGAAACGGTCATTCATAGGCAGCGGTCATTCACTGGGCAAGTCACCCTACTAGCTGCTATGCCCGTGCTTGGCAACGGGGTGAAAATTCAGTGTAGAACAACTGTAAACAAAATAATGACAGTCTGTAGTTAGATATTATCCTTATAACAGCTGTTTATTTGATTGAATTTAATTAGGAAAACACACTTGACATAAACCAAATAAAACTCTCCTCTATATGAATAACTTGGGAACTTGGAAGTCCCGCGGGGCAGAGCCCTGAGGACTTTTCTAAACGCCAATAGGCCTATGACACTCCTTGGTACATAGACTATATTTGTGTAAAATTTAAGCAGAATCGGTCCAGAGGTTTTGGCGTGATGGAACAATAGACAGACAGACACCACCTCATTTTTATAATAGAAGTGATAGTAGGTCGTTGTCGTGTTAGCACGCTAATTTTATCAGTTTTAAATGTCCGGATTTATTAGCCGTACGAGTGATTCGATAAAAAAGTGCTTCAGTTATAGTAGGGTCAAAATCGAACGACGCTTCAAGGTCACTCATGAAATTCAGTTATATTTAAACATATAATTCATTCTGCTGTCTGCATTGTTTGTTTATTATTTTGAAAATTATGTTTTTCGATTGCTTTTGAGTGTTTTAAACAAAACCACCTCAATGGAAACAAAATTTAAAAATAAATAAAACAAAGAATTAATGTATTCATACAAAATTGTATACAAAGAAAGTAAAAAACACGTGCATTATCGACAAAATGTAAACAATAGGTTATAAATCATCAGTACCATATGACTATTTGAACATATGACACAATTAAACCTTGGCCTTGAAGCGTCGATTGATTTTGCCCCTACAATAACGACAAGTTTAAGTTAGTTGAAATTATATTTAAGACTTAAATCAGTTAAGATCAGGAGGAACATTAACTCTGATTGTTTTTAATCTAGGAAGTTTAAAGAACCTCCAAATCGCCTTTGCAAATTTAGTTGCATTTAAACACATTCAGTGTTTATTTGCTGCAATACAGTTTGAACTAATTAAATAACAGCAGTACCAATCTATTTTATTGATACTGCAATTTGAGTGGGAAATACAAGTCCTGCCTTCACAGATGCACTTCAGTGAGTCTTCAGATGCATCATACAAAACACAATTTACAAAAAAGTGCCACTTAATTTTGTATATATATATATATATATATATATATATATATATATATATATATATATATATATATATGTGTGTGTGTGTATATATATTGTTTTTCGACCAAAAACTGTTGTTTTTTCCAAGAATATCTCCAGTCAAGTATATTAACGTGTTTCCACTAAACGTACGTTTAAGTTTTAAACTCTTAACATTATTTAATCTGTTATTTCAATATTTTAGTCCCCTTATTAAAACGGTGCCAGTATTTTGTCCGCTTTTGTCACCCTTTTCCTAACACCTGTAGATTGTTATTCATTATTTGATAGCAATATGTTTTGAAAAAGATCTGGTTCTCTTTTAACATTATTTGTGTTGTTTACGTTTTCGCAACTGCATATTAGCAGAAATGTCATAAAACGCCGCTCAGACTCACAGACGATCGTGGTGATCATTCTACGTGGCGCCTTCTACGTGTATGGCCCAGTAAACCGCGCTCTTTGGTGTAGACTACTATAACTGTAAAAGAATTGCTGAAGCTATTCTACTAAGAAAAAATAATTACACAAAATATGAAATCAATATTATTTACTAAACTATGCCTACTTGATTCTTAAAAATGTTAGTAACCAACTATAATTCTTTGTTTAAAATTCGTTGTAGGTGTTGGTGAGTTGATAGAAATTATTTCGGACATTTCCCATTACTGGTGACCTCTTATATTGGAATACGTCTCCACCGCACATCAAATTATATTGTAAATAGTATAACCAGTATAAGAGGAAATATACAAGATTTCACGTTTCTCATTAATCTGGTCCTCACTGTCCCGGTTACAGCGTACAAATTAATCTGGTCCTCACTGTCCCAGTTACAGCGTACAAATTAATCTGGTCCTCACTGTCCCGGTTACAGCGTACAAATTAATCTGGTCGTCACTGTCCCGGTTACAGCGTACAAATTAATCTGGTCCTCACTGTCCCGGTTACAGCGTACAAATTAATCTGGTCCTCACTGTCCCGGTTACAGCGTGCAAATTAATCTGGTCCTCACTGTCCCGGTTATAGCGTACAAATTAATCTGGTCCTCACTGTCCCGGTTACAGCGTACAAATTAATCTGGTCCTCACTGTCCCGGTTACAGCGTACAAATTAATCTCGTCCTCACTGTCCCGGTTACAGCGTACAAATTCCTGAGAATATTTGTATTTTTTCATAGAATGTTGTTGTAGGAGTCGTTTCTTCTATTGTCCTTTTACCTTACTTTTACTATGATACATTAAATTGTATCGAATAAATTAAAAGTAGATAAATAAACCAACCAATTAACGTCCTTTATTAAACTAAAAACAATATAAGAAAATTATTCATAATGGTAATGGCTGAAAGTCTGACATTTTCTCTAAAAATGTAAAAGTGACACAACTCAAACTCCAATTTTGTACTGTCGACAATCAAATAAATGCATGCCAATTGTCAGATATAAAAACGCTCTCTTATAAAACATTCATACAGATTTATAGCGAATATATTTTAATTATAGCTTGATATTTTACTTATAGCTTATATTTTTACTTACAATCAACAAATTCCTTAAGAATATGTAAAAATCCTCATCAATACAATTTGTTGAAAACTACAATTAGTTGGATATTTTATAAAACCATATTATGTCTGGGTCTCAAAATATGTGGCGCTCAAAATATGTGGTGGTATGGCGAGGAACAGCCAAAACATTAGACACTCGTAAATCATACTTCGGGGCCGGTTTTAACAAATCAAATAAATTTAAATGGATTTACCGGTACTTGTAGTGTTTGTTGTATAATTATACCGTTTGTTGTATTATATAATACCGGGCTTTAAGTTGTATAATTAGTTTTAAAGTTGCAAAGATGTGAACGGACGGACGGAAAGGGGGTGCGGAAAGTGGATTTTGATCTGAACCGAGAATCTCCCAAAAAATAAAATACAAAAATATAAAACGAGTTCACACGCAGCACGCTGACGTGAGGGAAGTGAATTTCCACATTAAACTCAACTGATTAGAGAAAGGAACGTCCCTTACAAATTTGAAGTAGATCGGACAAAAAATGCGGCCGCTAGAGTGCAAACACACACATAAATATATATACAATTTTGAACGACACCCCAAAACGTGTTCAGGGTGTCATGATAGGAACTTCTAGGTGGTCCCGGGCTTTAAGTTTCACCGTGCGAGTCCATAGGAAAATTCTCTAATACAATTTTATTATTTTGTTAAAAAAATGTATTGTTGAATTAAATTCAAATATGAAATTGAAGCGTTTAACATACAAAAACTAATTGTGCACAAAGGCGCAACCCAGGCGTAATGTAGTCGTCGTAGCTCTAGCGTCCGCCGCTAGATCGCATGGCGATGTCGCTGCAGGCCGCAAACTACGAACACTGAGAACCAAACGGTGATTGCACCTTTCACATTGCTGCAATCAATCAGGTGCAGTCTTTGTCAGACATTCTGTTTCAGTTATTGTTTCCTTTGTCCTGCCTCATCTGCTGTGATTGTGTCGCCTTTGTCTGCACACAATACACCAGCTCAGGATTACTCTCTTGTTTACTAGAACAAAAGGCATCAGCTATTGGCAAGACTTTGGAGAACGAAAACTATTGAGGGAGTACACTTGTGTTTCGCCTTGTTTGGTTTTCCGCTTCAAGGACCTAAAATCTTATAAATTAAAAAATATATTATTCATTGGCTCATAACTTATTTTTAAGTTTGAGCCCTTGTTCTTTTAATTAGGTACTGTTATTGCCTTTATCAAGTCTGAAATAATGGGGTCACACATATCAGTTTTAGGTTTTGAGTTTTCATTTTGGTTGTGCCTTTTCTGGACATTCGTTTCTTCATTTTTCTTTTGATTATCTTATTTATCATATTAGGGCTATATTAATTTGTTATAGATAAATGTGTAATGACGATTTTACCTTATGTATAGACATTTATTTTATTTAGTAAGATATTAATGAGTCAATAGGTTAATAAATAAAGTGTAGCGATTTCATGTTGCCAAAGATAATTAATTGAAATTCGAAGGAACTAAGACTAAGGAAGAAGCTATTACCGTAGGTCTCATGGTAAGACTTAAGCCCGAGACCATGTTAACTTTTTGTTTTAAGGTCACCAGATGACAAAAAAACTATTCGTTCAAATTTATATATATGTGTATATATATATTTATATTTATACACATTTATATATGTGTGTGTGTGTGTGTGTGTGTGTGTGTGTGTGTGTGTGTGTGTGTGTGTGTGTCCGTGAACGCAATAACTTGAGTAAAAAACGTCCGATTTCGATAAAATTTGGCTCAAATGTGTAAAGTGACATTTATGACTTTAAGTTTGAAAACCAGAAAAATCGGACTATGGGAAGAGGGGTTTATTGGGGTTCTAAATTTTCCAAAAATCAGTTTTTTTGCATTTTTTACCCTAAATTTTTAAAACACTTAATTTTGGTTTGTACCACGCTATAGAGCTTAAAAAAACAACAACATAGTACCTATTTTAAATTATTAACCTAGGTTAAGTGGTTGCGGAGAAAATCCAAAAAAACCTGCTCATAAAATCTCCCATGTTAATCATATGGGAAAAAGGTTTTTTGTTTTTCCTCAGTTACTGTTAATGTAAACTTCACATTTGCTTTTACCAATCAGTTTAGCTCCACAAAAAAATCATTTTGGTGTTTAAATTGTGATTCTACTTCAAACCGCTGCAAAGATATTTAAAGTGCTGAACACAGTACGTTGTCCAATGTTATCCTTATGGAGAATAAATAAAATTTGATATCTCGATTATTTATGAATGTATATTGATGAAAATTGGTATGTGACTTCACGTAGTATTGGTATATTGATATTTGCACAAAAAATTGATTTTTTGTTGATTATCCCCATAGCAGCAAACCTGCATACTCAGCCCTAATGTTATTCTTATGGAGAATAATTAAAGTTTTATATCTCCCTTAATTATGAACATAAATTAATAAAACCTAGTATGTAGCTTCACCTGGTTGAGCTGAGTTATATTGATAATTGCAAAAAAACACATTTCTTATCTTCCTCGTTGCAGAAAACCTGCGTACTCGGCCCTAAAAAATAAAATGCTATAGATCACTTATTTATTTATGTATTTTTATGAACTTGGTAAGTGGCTTTATGTGGTAGTGAGAAACATATGCATGAATTCGAAATTCACTGAGTACGCAGGTTTGCTGCAACGGAGGTATTTGTGTTAATTCACTAGCTGCCATCGTACCTGGTTTCACTCGGGAATGAAACATATGGTGTGTGCTGCATTCTATTCCCGCGGATCTACTACGACACATTATTAGCTGTTTGAATTCTCATCAGCTCAAACTAAAGTGAAAGTCCATAAGAATAACACAGGATTGGAAATTTGACTCTCCGTGGGATGGAGCCCTTTGGGAATTTCTTAAAATACTTTCTTAGTGGTTACCTACGTTATGGAAAGAGTACACGTGCCAAATTGTGTGGTTGTAGGGGTAGAGGATTGGTCTGGGGATGATAGGTTTTTCTTATTTAGATATAGGTATTTATGATACAAATTAGTTGATTACCCTCGATTTATTTAGTAATGTTAAAGCCTTTGGTTCATCTTCGCTGTCCTTAAATAAACCAAGTACCCCATAAACATACTGATACCAATATCTCAGTGTTCCCCAGGACAACATTAAAACTGGTCTATACCAGTTTTGAGGCTGTCATTGGGTATAGCAAATGAAGTTGTCATTACATATGGTAAATCTTTTGGCTGTCCATTATGACAAGCTTCCCTTTCACCTTTGTTCCCTCCATTTGCAGCGGCTGGGGACGGAAACTCCGGGTTTGGTTCCCAACCTGAAAATGTAGTCCCTCGGTCCCTGGCTGTTGTACATGGATACCCTGTCAGTTGAATTGGCCAGTTGGAGGGCAGAGCGGGTCCGCCTGGTGTGAGCCTGATCACAGCTGTCACAGGAGCACGGGAGTTGGTCCTCTGAAAGGTCAATTTGGCTGCCTGACCCATACCACCCTTTCCTTTCCTGCTATATCCTATCCTTCCGGTAACCTGCACAAAATTCCCGCATGTAGAAGACGTGCCTAGCAGCTAATGCTGGGGTTTCCTAATCCAGCAATAACATAACATAACATAATATCTGATTATATTGTAGAACGGATTGGAGTTATTCTCTGTTTTATTTGATTCCACTTTGTCCATTTGTATATTTAACATCAATCCTATGACAGCGGAGATCTCTTAGGCAAACCGTCTTCTTGTAAGTATTTAAACATTTGAAAAAATAAAAATAATGGGTCAAACAGTTTGAATTCAAGTAATTTGTATTATTTTCAATGTTATATCACTTTTTTATCAAGAAGTTTATAATTGGCTAGATGTTTAATTTAGATTGCCAAAGTTTATTTACTAGGAACGTTTAAATACATATTGTTAACGCCAAATGATTAATATCGAAATAGGCTACATAATATGTTTGACAAATTTTACATTTTTAAATTTCAACCTAGGTTAAGTGGTTGCGGAGAAAATCCAAAAAACGTACTCATAAAATCTCCCATGTTAATCTTATGGGAAAAAGGTTTTTTTGATTTTCCTTAGTTAATTTTTATGTAACATTTGCTTTTACCAATCAGTTCAGCTCTAGAAAACAATAATTTTGGTGTTTAAAATGTTATTCTACGTCCAACCGTTGCAGAGATATTCAAAATGCTAAACACAGTACTTTGTCCAATATTATCCTTAAGCAGAATAATTAAAATTTGATATCTCGATTATTTATGAATGTATGTTGATGAAACATGGCATGTGGCATGTGGCTTAGTACTGGTATGTTAATATTTGCACAAAAAAAATTTTTGCCGGTTTTCCCCGCAGCAGCAAACCTGCATACTCAGCCCCCATGTTATTCTTATGGAGAATAAGTAAAATGTAATGTCTCTCTTAACTATGAACATAAATTAATAAAACTTGGTATGCATCTTCGACTTGTTAAGTTATATTGATAATTGCATAAACACACATATTTTGTGTTCCTTGTTGCAGCAAACCTGCGTATTCAGTTTTCAATGTTATTCTTATGGAGAATAAATAAAATGCTATATATCACTTTTTTATTCGTGCATTTTTATGAAACTTGGTGAGTGGCTTTATGTGGTAGTGAGAAACATATACATGCATTGGAAATTCGCTGAGTACGCAGGTTTGCTGCTACGGGGATATTTTGCATTTTTTTTTTTTTTTTTTTTTTCTTTTTTTTTTTTTTTTTTTCATCCTAAATTTTTGTAAAACGCTCAATTTTGGTTGCGACCATTTTATAGAGCTTAGAAAAACAAATAATATGTTTTTTTTAATCATTAATCCAAGTTAAGTGGTTGCAGAGAAACCCTGTAACTCACCCTTCAATGTTATTCTTATGGAGAATAAATAATACCTCCGTCACAGCAAACCTGAGTACTGAGCGAATTTCCAATGAATAATATATGTCTTAGTACCACATAAAGCCGCATACCAATTTCCATAAAAATATACTCACAAATAAGCGACATATACAATTTTAATTATTCCCCATAAGAATAACATTGGGGATGAGTACGTAGGTTTGCTGCAACAAGAATGATAAAAATTTGTTTTATTTTGCAATTATCAATATAACTCAACCAGGTGAAGCTACAAACCAAGTTTTAATAATTTATGTTCATAATTAAGAGAGATATAAAATCTTACGTATTCTCCATAGAATAATATTTGGGATGAGTATGCAGGTTTGCTGCTAAGGGGATAATCAACAAAAAATCAATTTGCTGTGCAAATATCAATATACCAATACTAGGTGAAGCCACATATCAAGTTTCATCAATATACTCATAAATATACTCAATATGTTCATAAATAATGGAGATATCAAATTTGAATTATTCTCCATAAAGATGACATTGGACAACGTTCTATGTTTAGCACTTTGAATATCTCGGCAACGGTTGAACGTAGAATCACAATTTAAACACAAAAATCATTGTTTTGTACAGCTAAACTGATTGGTAAAAGGAAATGTGAAGTTTACAATAAAATTAATTGAGGAAAACCTAAAAACCATTATCCCATAAGATTATCATGGGAGATTTTATGAGCAGGTTTTTTTTATTTTCTCCGCAACCACTTAACCTAGGTTAATGATTCAAAATACTATATTATTTGTTTTTTAAGCTCTCTAAAATGGTTTAAAAAATTGTGTGTTTTAAAAATTTCAGGGTGAAAAGTGCAAAACACTGATTTTTGGAAAATTTCCGAAAACCCCATAAACCCCTCTGTCCCATGGTCCGATTTTATGGTTTTCGAACTTAAAGTCATGAATGTCACTTTACACATTTGAGCCAAATATCATCGAAATCGGATGTTTTTACTCAAGTTATCGCATTCACGGATACATATATATATGTATACATGTATATAAATTTGAACGAATAGTGTTTTTGGCATCTGGGTACCTCAAAACAAAAAGTTATCATGGTCTCGGGCTTAAGTCTTACCACGAGACCTACGGTAATAGCTTCTTTCCTATAGGGGAAATTCACTAAAATGCTATATATCACTTGTTTATTCATGTATTTTTATGAAACTTGGTGAGTGGCATTATGTGGTAGTGAGAAACATATATATGTATTGGAAATTAGCTGAGTATGGAGGTTTACTGTGACGGGGGTATTATTGTAGTTTTCTTTCTATGCCAAAATTAAGAGTTATAGGTTATAGGGGTCCCCGTCCTCATAGAAAAACTCACATCGAAAAAACACATCAGTTGAAAACCTATAGCACAAGTACATTTGCTTAAATCACGGGATTTATTTAATTATTGGAATGTTTGATTCAATAATAATTATTCCTCTTGCTACTTCTCAAAATATCACTCCCTCCCATTTATAAAATATACAGGATTGGTGTCCGGGAATTATAGTAACCTTATATGAAAAGTTCAAATACATTATTTATAATGTACCTTTTTTCTAAATGAATAATATTTTGTTATATTTTATTATTTTAAAACTTGTTTATAGGGTTAACAACTGGACGTATTGGGTTACATTTACGTTTTTTTTAGTTGACCTCAAAAATTGGGGCTTTTGCATTAGTGGTTTTCATTTGGTATTTTTATATTGCTGTTGCTGGTATGGTTTTACATTTTGTTATAGTAACCTTTAACAAATTCTTCGGTAGTATCGTTTATCAGAACTTTATCTTAGTTTGTGAGGTTAAATGTCATAACTTTATAATCATAGTTCTGTTTATTATTTCTACTGACGTACTCTTCATTGATTTTGTAACATTTAAATTATTTCTTTGGGTTTATTATAAAATGAGTTAATTAGCTTCATGTTATCATTCATCCTTTTTGAATTAGACTTAAACTGCATATAAATATATACAATACACTATTTAAATATATTCTATATTACATTCAACATTTAACCGAAGTTCTCAATCTATAAAATAAAAATCACTGCGGAAAACTTCTATAGCTAATATCATCTACGAGTTTGATTCCACTTTAAAAGTAAAATACGTTCTTTTTCAATCTCAATCGCATCCCAGGCTGCGCTTGACAGACAATTTCGAATTCAAAAACATATTCCGGCGTTCCATCAAAATGTTATCGAGGGATTCAAAGATGACGCGACTCTCAATAAAGTCGGGATAAAAGGAAGAGTCGGCCGATCACAATTTCCCACAGGATATTTGCACCCCCCCTCTCTACAGCCCCACGCCCTGGGGTAGGCCCAGACACGGGATGTCGTAAAATATTTTACTGCGTCTGGCGCGATAAGACGTACCACTGGCGTCGGGCGGATGCGCGACGCCACGGCGATAGGGCTTTTTATGTTATATGACACTATAATAGCCTTCTGATTGTTAAAAAACACAATTTAAATTCAAATAATGATCTAATTAGACGAGTTGCGAAATCTGCCTGCAGTGATAGCACCTCCCCCGTGTTATCCAGAGTGAGGCGGCCAGATAAAACAAAACCTCCCGGAGTCCCCGGACTCTGTCATTTTCTAAATAGTCATGCTAAGTTCGCCACCTTAAAACTAAGGGTGAACTTAATAATTTAGAGTTCCATATAAAACTATGATCTATAACTAAAATCGTTGTCCCTAAAATTAAACTACATTGTGGGCCCGACCATCCCGTAGTTGCACCGGCAGGATCTACAAATGTTTTGTAATAATCACCTGGCCGTAAACAATCATCGCCTGCACTAAACTAACATTGGTAAACTCTTACGACCACAGTGGGAGTGAAGCATCTTAACAGATTTTAAAATATATAACTTCTATCACTCAGTTCTTATACATGTAAAATATAACGTTAATATACATGTAATATAACGAACAAATCTGTATGCTTTATACGATAGAGTTTTATAGCCTATGATTTAGTTTTCAAAATATGTTGAAATATGGGTGGTGGATTTCCCATTTGATTTATCCAGTGTATTTCAAAATTAGTTTCTTAAATGATGTAGTATCAAAAATTCTAATAAAAGAGCACTTGCTAAAAAAGGTGTTATACAGAAGTTAAGTTTTAAATTTATCTTTTTATTGTGTGTTATACAAATTTAAAATAAACCAATTCAATACATAAACAGCCTTGACACCTGAGATAATCTGGTATTTTTCAAAATGTTTACTTATGTAAACCTCCTTTAGATGCCAACTGTAGCTTTTTCTTTCACGCTGAACATGTTTCGGACGAATTACCGTCCATCTTCAACAGCGGTAGAAGAACTTAAAAAGCCCATTTTCCCATGGTTGGCTATACTTCCTTTTCTTATAAACTTTTCTATAAATTTCCTTGATGTGAAAGTAAGCAAAGCAAACAACTGTTTTGAGTTTGGCATTCATAGAAAACCAACACAGACGGATTTAGTGATACTAATAGATTCTAACCTTATCAGTATAAATTAGCAGCTTTTCGATCAATTACTCACCTACCGGCTTTGCAACCGAGAGTATGAAAAAGAAAAGAATATCATAAAACAAATTGCCTTTAATAATGGATATAACCCATGCATCATTGATAGCTTGATTAGACAAACAAAGTTTAAAATAGCTAACCCAAATCAGGCTGATCTAACAATGAAACAGTTCGTAAATAGCTATGTAAATAAACATTCTGAAGTGGTTGGAAGTGTTTTAAAAAAAGAATGGATTTTATCCTGGATACAAAATCAATAGAGCAATTTTTCACAAACCACAGCCTTGTGTAGATAAAATTAATGCAAAAGGGATATATTTAATAGAATGTAATGGCGGAGAAAAATGCAATAAGAAATATGTTGGTTACACTAATAGGTCTTTTCAGAAAGATTTAAAGAACACAATGTAGTAAATCAAAATAATCCCTCTTCAAAGGTGGCACAGCATTTAAAAGAAAGTAACGGCCACAAAATTAACTTCGATCAGTCCTTAACTGTTAAATCATTGTAACCAAAAAATAAAGCTCAGGTGTGGGAGGAAGTTATTCATTCATTAGAATGTATTAAGTAATGGGAAAGATAGCGTGTTAAATAAGCGAGAGGATTATTCTGACAAAATCACATACCAGCTGTTCAATGGTTTAGATAAGAATCCTGGAGCGAAAAACTGCCAATCAGCTGATTAGGTAACGTGTCCTTGACCCCATCTGATTAATTACTTTAGTAGGCCTACACAATTTGACCGGTATGGATCCATTGTGTGTGCGTGACGAAATTAGTGTTGTAAATAAATGTGACTTATATGTAACAATGTACTTTGTCGCGCGCGCGCGTGTGTGTGTAAATTGACAACCAAGGAAAAATGTTTTTTTAAGTTCTTCTACCGCTGCTGAAGATGGACGGTAATTCGTCCGAAATATGTTCAGCGTGAAAGCAAAGCTGCAGTTGGCATCCAATGGCGGTTTACGTAAGTAAATATTTTTTTAAATACCAAAATAAAATAGTACTTAGGTAAGTAATTGCATGATTGCATTTTCACCTTAAAATTTAACTTAAAAGTTTATCGAAAGTGCCCGAAGCTAAAATGGGTATTCTTCTATACCTTCATAAAATTATCTATTCATGTATATATTTTATCTATTTATAAAATAAATCCAACTGTGTTTTGCCTATGTGTTTTGTATTAATTTTAAAGTAATTTTTATTTGTTTAGGGAAACGATTCTTTATGTTGTGTATATAGCAGCTTTATATATTATTAATACATCCTTAATTCTACCAAAGTCTCATCGCTAAAGCAGTTCATTAGATTACATTTCACTTACAATTTTACCCCTCTTAACGATTTTCAAAATGGTAAAAATAGCTAAAAGCAAAAACAATGCTCTTGAAGCAGACGTTTTTAAAATAGTACGTAAAAGAGCCATTCATCAGATAGCTATGGGATATTTAGAGACGCTCCACCCCAAACCTAAAAACTCTTAACAATAACACCGTTATGACTATTTACTTATACCTTTTTTACATTGTGCTTTTTGTGCCGCGGCTCTGTTAGGGAACACAAATCCCAACAAAAAGCCATCTTAAGACGCGAGGGCAAAGTAGTCGGCGGCTTTGTCGGCACTTTGTCGGCTCCTCTGAGGCCTTGTCGAGGAATAATCGCCAATATTGTGGTAAAAACCGGATAAGCCTTGTAAATAGCGGTGGAGGTGTCTATAAAAAATGTATCATATTGTATCAGAGCGCGGGGCGCCGCCCCATTGTGGGGCATCAGAGGGACCGCGGGCTAAACCAACACCGAGGCACCTGCCGGGGGAGGCTAATAAACCAACACCGTGGAATCTGCGGGACGAGGCTAATGGCTGAGTTTTTCCACTGCACCGAGAAAGAGGAGACACTGATGATGAAATATAACTCATCAACACCCATAACACTTCTTCCAACTGTCTCTTGAAGCGTAGGTCCTCAAGGGGGAAATAATTTCTATGCAGATCCAACAACTCCAGTAATCAATGGAAGAACTCCCGCAATCAAACATTAATTATTTTACAGTTTTATAAAACCGTTATTATTTGTGATGTATCAATTTTGGCTGATTTTATTTTCCTATAATTTCTTTTGTTTCGCTAAAGCCTTGACCACACCAAGCAAATATTTTTGTTGAGAATAAAACAGAACAAAAATTGTTAAAAGTTTGTACAATTTTGTTTTAAAAACAAAATAATCGGGTTCTGACAAACAATCTAGTTGTAGAAAAAACATCAAACAATGTTTGTTAAAACACTAAACGACTGTCTGAGCAATCATGATTGTCAAACGTTTGCTTAGTTAGGACAAGGCCTTAGTCTCTATGTTTTTTTCTCATTTGTAAACTTATAAGGGGCCGGATCTGAATATCCCAGCATGTCCTGTAAAATATGTAGATGGGCTTAATGAAGGATCAAGCAGCATGACATCCATGACGCAAAACATAATTAAAGTTAACGTTGACCCATCAAAGCACTTCAGGTGAGTCGGGTTTGCTTCTCCTACCCGGTTCATCCGGGCCATCAAGGGCGAAACAACCAGACGCTTCCCCAACAACCTGAAGACATCAGCACTCGTTGCAGCTTCCTCAGATCATTGTTGCAATGCCGCATAGTTTCTATATAGTGGAGGCAGTGTGAAATTTGTAGCTATAGTCATGAGAATAGTGACCCCAATCGTACACCCCCTAATGCCTCAGACTCAGACTGAAACGCCAACGACGTGACTGAAGAATGAGAACTTTGTCGCACTGAAAAACTCAAACCGAGTCTGGGTTAAAATCTATTGGGTCAGCAGTAACCATAACCAATTGTTGGTTACTAGCAACCAGTGCCGCACTGTCATTAGTAACTTGTTAGTCAAAGTATATACGGTTATTCGTAACCGAGTGGTTTGTTACTGCTAACTAATTGTTTATTTGACCTACAAATCCTGGTTAAACATAACCTTACAGCATAATAAACAGCAACCTAGTGTCATCTGGGTTATTTTTTACTGAGTAGAAGTAGTTGCCATTATCCCATGGATGTTTAATATTTGACCCTGTACTCGGTGAGAATATAACTAACACATCGGTGGAAACTAACCTGTGGTGGTGTGATGGGTCGTTCATAACCGTCTTATTAGTTTGATCTAACTTTTGTGATGTTGGCAACAACTGATTCTCTGCAGAGAGATCAGATCTTCAGGTCAGAGCAAGAGTGAGCGGCGAGAGCTTCACAGAATAAACGCAGGTCATAGGTTACTAGTAAAAACACTTCATGTCTCGTGGATTTAACTTTTACTATGTTCTTCTTCAATGATTTTGAAGAAGTGAGGAATTTTCTGACCAACTGTGGGGTCTGGGCTCATATATTTCATAATTTGAAGGTAAGTAGATAATGGCCTTCTTAATTCTGTTGTTTCAGGTTAGGAATTCAACGTTTAATGTCGGTCTACTGAATATGGTTTCTGTTCAAGATTTATTAATTCAGCTCTATTTGAAAATGAACTAAAATGCAGTTATTAAAATAAATATCAATGAAGTTGTTAAGAATGTTTTATCTTAGGTTAGGTTAGGTAGGTAGGCGAATTCTCCTTCAGGGCTAAGGTAGGGCATACAATATCCCACTTTAGGTGCATTCTTAAAAACTTCATTAATATTTGTTTTAAAAACTGTTTTTTTAAATTGTCAATAGAGTTGGATTTATAAAACCAGATTGAAACCATAATCAGCAGACCAACGTAAAATGTTGAATTCGTAACCTGAGACACCACAATTAAGAAAGTCTTTATCAGCGTAAATTAAAATTATGCTCAGTTAAAATGACCTACTTACTGGGTTAAAGTGACCCTGCTGCTCGGTTGGAGTAACCCATTAACTCGATTAGAGTAACCCGTAAGCTCAGTTAAAGTATTCTAGCTGCTAGATTAAAATAACCAACTGGATCAGTTAAATCAACTAAAAATCTACTCGGTCATTTATGACCTACAGAACTCGGTCAATGATTTTACCTACTTAGTTGGTCATTACTAACCCATAATCACTGACCCATTTCACAAGGTTACTGGTAACCAAACAACTCGGTCGGTGATATATTGACCCTACAACTCAGTAAATATCAACCTTTTTCTCAGTTAAGACTAACGTTTTGGGTTTTTCAGCTCACCTTTCAAAAACAAGAGATGGATAAAGTTAGGGAAATTTGTGAGCGCCAGTAAATTCCAGGAAATGTCCAACTCTACTGTCAAAGACGGACTGTTCAGAGAGAGTATACTGTATGAAACACAGGAAAAAGTCGATTATTGCTGCTGAAGAGTGATTTTAATGATCTTAACTGTTACATTATCTTGGATACTGTTGATTATATTTGATTTTATTAGTTTTGATTACCTAAATTAACTGATTTGGATTAACTAATTAACATTAAACATCCATAAAAACAGATTTTTCCTTTAAATTCGCACGGTATAGTTGTTGTTTTGTTTCTGAACTCTACAAACTTCTAACCAATTTGAATGAACACCACCATTATACAAGGGCAAACTCATAAAAACACTTCGGAGTTTTCTTTTAATTTCTTCAGCGTGCTTCACGATATATCAGAGACTATTGATTTCTGAATTATAATTGGGGAGAGGTAAGAAACTAACCCAAAAGTTTTTCGTGTAACATTGAATTTAAAAATGCATATATTTTTGACAGAGATCTTACATTGATTACTTTAAAATTGTTCTTTGGAGTAACCAATTTATAATCTTTTTTTGAGAAAATATCTTCTACCATTGATAAAGTTTTCCCGTGGCAAGACCAAGGAGATATTTACCCGACATTTACAGAAGAGCATTGTTGGATGGCCAGCTGATCCCCCTCCCCCACCTCCCATTCCGTCGAATCTTACACGCTCCAATGGGATCGCTCGATAGCCGCCCTCCATCGCTACCCCCCCTCATTCATCCCCTAGTCCCCCCCGACCCTCCCCGCACACAAACCACCCCTCCCGCTGCATCTCACCCCGAGGAAGACGTTTCTTCTATCTCATCTACATAATGCGCTTTTAATCTTGCATATTGCAGCCGATATGAAAAGTTTACTCCTGGTTGTCGTGTTTTCAATTCCACTCCCACTCCCCAAACCCTTGTTACAAAATACAAGGAGAAAATACAGACGTCTTAGTACTTTGGATATTAGAAAGTTGGAGCAATGTAAAGAAGGTCATAAAAAACATCTAAAAATTTCCAAAATATTAAAAATCAGGAATTTAAAAATCATTTGTAATTTAAATTTAATTTTTACTGTAACTAGTGTACTGCATAACAGAATCGTTTCCATACTGATACATTAATAGATATTTCAGTAAAATTAAAATGCAACACTGTAAATAATAAATACCCCCGTTGCAGCAAACCTGCATACTCAGCGAATTTCCAATGAATATATAACATAACACATTAAACCACTTCACAGGATTCATAAGAAATGTATTCACAAACAAGCAATATTTAAAATATTAATTATTCTCCATAAGAATAACATTGGGGATGAGTACGCAGGTTTGCTGCAACAAGGCACACAAAATAATGGGTTTCTATGCAAATATCAATAGAACTCATGTTAGTGAAGTCACATACCAAGTTTCATCCATATACACTCATAAATAAGCGATATATAACATTTGAAGTATTTTCCATAAGAATAACATGGGGACCGAGTACCTAGGTTTGCTGCTACAGGAACCATAGGCGAAAAATTGTTTTTTTGTGCAAACAACAATAAACCGCAACCAGATTAAGCCATATACCAAATTTCGCCAGTTTATGTTCATAAATAAGCGAGATATACATTTTTTCTTTTTCTCCATAAGAATAACATTAGACAACGTACTGTGTTTAGCACTTTCAATATCTCAGTAACTAATTGACGTAGAGCAATGATCAAAATACCTAATTGTTTGTTTTTTTAAGCTGAATTCAATGGTATAAATTAAAATTTGATTTAAATTAAAATTACATGTGAAAACCCCAAAAAACACATTTTTGGGGTACAAAACCCCCCGAAAACCCCCCTTCGGATGGTGCGATTCATCTGGTTTTCGAACTCGTTCAAATAAATGGTACTTTACACATTTGTACCAAATTTCATTAAGATCGGACTTTTTTTACGAGAGTTATCGTGCTTACGGACACACATATATATAATTTATATATATATATATAAATATATACATATATATATATATATACATATATAAAAATTTGAACGAATGGTGTTTTTGGCATCTAGGGACCTCAAAATGAAAAGTTATCATGGTCTCGGGCTTAAGTCTTACCATGAGACCTACGGTAATAGCTTCTTCCCTATAGGGGAAATTCGCTAAAAGCTTGTTTGAGATCTTTTGAGATATCATTTTATAATTTTCCAAAATACAAGGGTGTTCTATAACTAAAATTAAGCAAACTATCGAATGCAATTTTAGTTGTAAAAACGAACATATGATTTAATATTCAAAAGTTAATGGTCCAAAATATCTTTGGGTTGAAACAGACATGTGCAGAACACGCATGTTGTTCTTTGATATCTAAAACTTCTGTTTTATCCGTGCGTTGAAAATCTAGATACTGCTCATAAACTCAAGACTCTGTACGTAGTTCGCCACAGTTTACTATTGATACAAGTTGTTTAGGGTAATTTACCTTCTCAGGAAGTAATGTGTGCAAAGCCCTTCACTTTTGTGAGGGTTGCTTCTAATATTTTTTTCAGTCACATGTATTGTATGGGACCAGGCTCTGCATGGGGTCCTTTCCCTCAAGCTCAGAGAATCGTTTTACTGCAGGTAAAGGCAGTCCGTGTGATATGTAAGGCTCACTATTTAGCTCACTGAGAGCCACTTTTTGTTGAGACTAGGATCATGACTGTTGTTAATGTCTATATATTTCAATGTCTTGTGGCTATCAAAACGATGGAAAATGATTTTTAAACAAAGATGTTCACTCACACAAAACAATAAATCTAAACAATGTACACTATCTGGTAGTAGGCTAAGAAAATAATATTATACAATTGTAACATTAAGTTTATCGTGTTTAGACTAGCATGTAAGCAAAGTAGACGTTTACCACTCCCCGCATGTTTTCCTCTGGATTCAATTTGTTTCTAGAAGTTCTACTTATTACTTGTTATAATATCGTTATTTATCCGAGCCCCCCCCTCCAACATAGGAGTCAGAATATGTTATTTATCAGCTTCTCCTAGCATCCTTCAGTTTGCCAAACGTACAGCTTGTATTTATACATTTCGCTTTCAGAATATAAAGTGAAGGCGGTACGTTATTTTGTCTAGTACAACCCCAATAACTATTCCCATTAAATTACTGTTACAAATAATAAAATATACTTTTAATTCTCTATAATAAAATATAGATCAACGTACTGTATCAACCACTTTAGATTTTTACTGAATATATTATGTGATGTAGTTGGTTGATACTATATATTTAATTGACTCTCTGTTCAATATTGATGATGTAAAATCAATTGTTACTGTATATAAATGAACAATTAAGTTTAACTGGATATTCGAATACCAACAGCTGGTTTTATTAACATATGTACTTATTCTATGTTAATTTTTGTTTACATATTCATTCGTCTTGATTTTCTCTGAGTTTCTTTTAATTTATTTTGTAATTCTTAAACCTTGAACTTTAACATATTTTAATTTTTAAATAAAAATGTGCTAACTATAACTATGTATTACATATAACTATGTGATTTTGCCCTTTATAATTATTAGTGAATTTCCTTTGGAAAGTGAACTATTAGCATGACCCGCACGGTGAAACTTAAGCCCGGGACCACCATAGAAGTTCCTAACGTGACCCCCTGAACACGTTTTGGGGGGTCGTTCAAAATTTTATATATATATATATATATATATGTGTGTATGCACTCTAGCGGTCGCATTTTTGTCCGATTTACTTCAAATTTGGTAGGGACGTTCCTTTCTATAATCTGTTGGACAAGTTCGTTGGGCAAAACAATCGGAAAACTCCAAACCCATTTTTTTGGGGATTAATCTTTCAAATTTCGAGTTTTTGGGCCCAAAAAGGGTCAGAAAAGCCCCGGATGCAAAATTAATGCGTGGAAAAAGATGGGAATTAGTTAGGCGAAAGTTTTAAGCCCCCTCTCGTCATTCTAGCATAAGTATTTACCGAGTTATTAAAGAAAATGTGTATTGACCAAACGCAGTACGTTGTCTTATGGGGGTTTTACATTAGAAAAGCCTGTTATTCATTTGTTGGTGTACTTTTAACATCTCCAGCAACCTCACGCCTACTTTAAAGCCTGACTTCTAACCTTATAATGCACAAAATTGTATTCCCAGCATTGCAGGTAAATAGAACCAGGAGCATCAAAACAGCCAAAAAATCAATATTTTCAGATTTGAATAAAAATTGGAATAATTGTATGTTTTTAACTGATTTTGAGGTTTTATAGTTTTTTATGTGGAAATTCACTTCCCTCACGTCAGCATGCTGCGTGCGAACTCGTTTTGTTGACTTTATTTTAGCACTAACATTAAACTTTTGTGACTGATACTTATATATTTTACTTCCTTCAAACCTTTTCTTGATTATAAATGACGGTTCCCCATTTCAATGTCTTTTAATGATTTTAATCACCTAATCCCCTCCAATCGCGCGCCGTAAATGCATGCATGACAGTCCCGCTTGTCCTATATGTTATCTTCGCATGATGCAGTACACACGGTCCCCTCATTCGGTCGCAATGTAATTACCTCCTGATTAATCCCATCATGAGAGCTGCGGCTGAGGTGACGATTGATGTCTGCCCCAGGAAGCCAGCCAATTACAGGGCAGTGAGAGTGGCCGGACGGTGCTGCGCTCACCCTCGGTGGCGGCACCGGCAACTAATGCAAACTTTGAGTTTTGAGCAAGGATTTTGGTGTTACAATTTATTGCGAAAAGTCGCGATTCCGTTATATTATAACTAGCTGTTCCTGCAGGCTTCGCCCGCAAATAATTTATAAAAACTACGACAGTTGTGTGTGCTGCATTCTGTGGTTAGCCCGTGGAACTACTACGAATCAAGATCAGCTGTTTGTATTTTTATCAGATCAAACAAAAATTAATGTACATAAGGAATACATGGGAACTCTGCCGGGGTCTCTGGCGGAGCCCTAAGGTCAGATCAGGATGAAAACCATTTAGTTTTCCTATTTTATGCCTAAAGAATCAGTGTACAAAATTTCAGGTCTCTACCTACATGTGAAGGTGGAGAATTAGTGATGAGTGAGTCAGTCAGTGAGTCAGCCAGGGCTTTGCCTTTTATAGATATAGATAATAATTACGAATTCGCCACAATTGCATTAGAGTATATAGTGTATAGAGAGCTTCAGTGCTTGCTTTTTTCAATTCTGTGACTTTTAGTAGTAGTTCGGCAGTATTACAAGTAAAACCTCAATTTGTTGTATAAATAAATTATACAGTGTATTGTATCTGTCATCCTAAACTCTTATATGAGCAATGTTTGCTTGATTGTTTGGTTGGTTGGTTGGTTGCACAATTATATCGAAAACGGCTCCGAGGATTTCCTTCAAATTTTGGAAATAACTAAGTTATGGTATAAAAATATAGACAGGTCTCATCCCCACTAAAAATCAAATAATGTTAAAAAACGAAATTGAGAAGTTGAACAAATTAAAATTGGGCTTATGGAGTTTCAAATCAAAATAAAAGAATTCTAACAGCTGTTCATAATCAATCAGGGAACTGTCAAAGTAATACTAAAATGATGTTTATGATTATTAACATGTGGTTTCCTGAGAGCAGAGATTAAAATATTTGAGTGAAGATTACATTTATAGAGTAGTAAAATATATCAAAGGGACATTGAACTATAAATAACAACTGGAGTGACCTTAAAAATGTAGAAAAGAGGCAAATGAATTATAAACATCTGATTATCTGTAGGGGGAAGTGGTGAAATATTACTCCAAGTCATCTAAACAAACTGAGTGGCCTTCCCCCGAGCAAAGCTCGGCCCCAGGTACTTATATATATATATATATATATATAAAACCTCATTTACCCAGGAACTTTTGAGAAAGCCATAAGTCTGAAACCCTAACTTGAGGTCTCGGTGAGCTAATTGGAGGGAAAATATTAGTTTTATTATACAATTTTCCCTAAGGGCTCAAACATAAAGGAGAGGGATGAGTTTAAACACACTTAAAGGTACCGGTATTTAATTTCCAACAGCTGATACATTTGTTGTTAATACAGCTGTTACCCGTGCGAAGAACGGGTACACATTCTACTAGTAAAAGTTAAATGTTCTAAACATTTAATAATTATACTAAAACACTGTGCGTATGTCACTAGAACTGCACAGATATCAGTAGAGCGCATCGAAACACCTGTTTTGAGCTGGTTGAGCTTGTCGCAAGATGGTGCACTGGTTCGTTGACAAATAATTAAGTGAAAATCCCCCATTACATTGGCATTTTTGTAGTTTTGAATTGTTATTAGCGAATTTCCCCTATAGGGAAGAAGCTATTACCGTAGGTCTCATGGTGAGACTTAAGCCCGAGACCATGATAACTTTTTGTTATGAGGTCCCCAAAAGCCAAAAACACTATTCGTTCAAATTTATATATATATATATATCATATATATATATATATATATATATATATATATATATATATATATATATATATATTATATCTATATATATATATATATATATACATATTTATCTATATCTATATATGTGTCCGTGAATTCGATAACTTGAGTAAAAAAGTCCGATTTCGAAGAAATTTGGCTCAAATGTGTAAAGTGACATTTAGGGGGGTTTTAAATGTTCCAAAAATCAGTATTTTGCATTTTTCACAATAACATTTTTAAAACACAATTTTGGTTTTGGCCATGTTATAGTGCTTAAAAAAACAAATAATATAGTATTTTGAATTATTAACCTAGGTGAAGTGGTTGCGGAAAAAATCCAAAAAACCTGCTCATAAAATCTCCCATGTTACTCTTATGTGAAAAAGGGTTTTGGCTTTTCCTCAGTTAATTGTACTTTAATCTTAATATTTGCTTTTACCAATCACTTCAGGTCCACAAAACAATCATTTTAGTGTTTAAATTGTGATTCTACGTCCAACCGTTGCAGAGATATTCAAAGTGCTAAACACAGTACGTTGTCCAATGTTATCCTTATGGAGAATAAATATAATTTGATATCTCGTTTATTTATAAATGTATATTAATGAAACTTGGTATGTGGCTTCATGTTGTACTGGTATGTTGATATTTGCACAAAAAATTAATTTGTTGTTGATTATCTCCGTAGCAGCAAACCTGCATAATCAGCCCTAATGTTATTCTTATGGAAAATTTGTAAAGTTGTATATCTCCCTTAATTATGAACATAAATTAATAAAACTTGGTAATGTAGCTTCACCTGGTTCAGTTATATTGATGATTGCATAAAAACTAATTTCTTATCTTCCTCGTTGCAGCAAACCTGCGTACTCAGTCCTACTATTATTCTTATGGAGAATAAATAAAATGTTATAAATCACTTATTTATAAATGTATTTTTGTGGAACTTGTTAAGTGGCTTTATGTAGGAGTGAGAAACATATAAATGCATTGGAAATTCGCTGAGTTCGCAGGTTTGCTGTGACGGGGGTATTTTTTGCATGTTTTGCATTTATGGGTGAAGTTAATCTTCAAACGATGGCTTAATTATTGGTTTTTATGAAGTATAAAGGGAGATATGACGTACCGACACCCTTAAGAAATATTGCATAAAGATATAAAAGTCAATTTATTCCAGTAGAGGAGTCACATCTACAAAGCCGTTTATGTTTGTAATGTCGTAATGAGATATCAAATATATAATCCACTATCACTTTGACAGTGTAAGAGCTCCTCCATATCGCCACCCCCACATTCACACTAGCGGCAGACGGCGACGGCAGAGCGGGGGACAAGCTTACTCACGGTCGGTGACAAAAAACACGATCACTATATTACTGTTTGTTTATATTCGGGGCGATAATGTCGTCGGCCGTCCGCCCGGGCGGGGCTTATTAATCGGCGCATAATTATAAATCGACGCCAGTTGATATCTCAATAAAGCACCAGCGAGCGGCACGCGCCTAAAACACGATCGCTCGTCGATATCAAATTAACTTGTCACTGGGCGCGTGGCGGGCGCGTGGCTCGTAGCCCGACAAAGACGCGCTCGTGAGAACGATTAGTGTCGCAGATGTCGCACGAGCTCGCTGGCAACTCGCGTGCAAGATCACATGGGCCTTGTGCATAATCGCAAGTCAAGCCTGTCTCTTGCAAAATTACTAGCAAATTCTATATAAGATTAAAATATAAACACAAAAAAACTAGTAATTTTAGCAATAACTTAATGAATAGCACACTGACCTTTTATTTGCAACTACAGTAACAATATCTGCTTCAAACTGGCCTTGCCCTCACAGTGAGAAGTAAATCCTTGAGATCCGATGCTTCTAATCAACTGAAAAGCAGAGGGTTACTTAGGGCCAAACCCTGGATTAGATTAGTGATGCGTTTGTTAAATGTAAACTAGTGGCTTACAGGAGCTATAGCCTCTAAAATATGGGTTTTGTGTAAGTGGATGATTACAGCTGATCATTAGTTCATTTTTCTTATTAATAAAAACACTGTAGTGATATTTCCATAAAAAAATAATCGCGGATCTTTGAAGTCCAGTGGGGCGTAGCCCACGTAGTTTTTGACATTTCTGACATGTTTCCCACCGACCTTGGCCCTCAAGCTTTAAAATGAATCGTCATAACCTAACTAGCTCGTTTAGCTTCTTCCTAGCTCGATATATTTCTTGGGGACCGATTCGCTTACGGAATTAAGAAAATAGATAGACGGAATGTATAGAAGATAGATTACAATAGGCTTCTGACCCTTTATTGTGCAATTCATACTACTGTATGTCTATATAAGTACCTACATAAAATATCATTAATGAATTAATCATACAATACGACGTAATGCACCCTTTTCATCCAATTATACCCCATTTGGGTAGGATATGCGATTACGAGTCTATGTGATGATCAACTGTAGTCCTACTAGGGCCTGTGTCCTTGTCGCGGCATTCATTGCGGATACTAATGAAATATTATTGGATCTAGTCATAGTGTGTCAATATCTTTTGCATAACAGGTGATGACTATAATATTTTTCCAGAAACTAAAATCGTACTTGGGCACAAAGAAGTAATATATTAATATATTACTTCTCTGTGACTTGGGCTATCGCAAACTACTGAGTTGTTCCATATTAAAATAGCTAATTTATGAGTAAATTGCTAGAAGAATTATAAAACGGTAGATTAGAAATGCAGACATTGGAACATAATGTTTTACAGGGTTGATATCCAGTTTTTTTATATTTTCCGAAAACTAAATATTCTTTTGAAGTCAATGCTGAGTATTTTGTATTAAACATACGATTAAAATAGTAAAGACCTATGTTTGAAGCAAGTTCATGAATTATGAAAATTCCAAAATAGATTTGGTGTAATGTGTTTCTTACATATTTATACAACCTTTCTCCTCGATAAAACTAGAAATCACACATTTTATGGCAGAGTAATAAAATACCCCACGCGAGTTCGAATTTGTCGTTATTACTGCATAAAAGCACGAGGGTGGTTAAATTTTATCTTTTGATTTCATATTCTTTTTTAATTAATACATTTCAAAAAATATTGAACTAAACCAAACGAAAGATCCCAGTAATTCCTACAATGGCCGAGGCAAGGTGATGTAATGAATGTTGATTGATAATAGAAAAGGTGAAAACTATTACACAAAACATCCAATTAAAACCTGAAAGATTTAACAGGTCCAGTTAATTATTTGTTTCCAAATGGGGATAATCTAACAAAGGAAAACGGTTTAGCAGAAATAAGAACGAGTGTTTATTACTCACAGTCTATAAGACAGATAATGAAACAGCTGAGGCCGAAATCAAATACCTGTAATAAAAAAATACAAATATGAAAAGTAAAAAAAAATAACATTGGGCTAGTGGAGTTAAAAAAATAATAATCATAAAAGTTTGTTATAATCAATCAGTGATCCGTCAAAGTAATACTCATGTTGTTTAAGTATTAAACATGTGGTTTCCTGAGATCAGTGACTAAAACCATTGAATGAAGATTACATATTACATAGAGTGCCCCGTCATATCCACAATGAATAAAAGGCATATAATAACAGCTGGTTTTATTAACATATGTTTTTTCACATATTATTTATTATCTTGTTGTTTTTTCTCAGTTACACTTTCAATTTATTTTAGTAATTCATGAACTTGGAAGATATACTATTTAAAAACATTAGAAATGTGCTAAATATGTGTAACATTGTGATTGTGTCTTTTACTATTATTTTTTAGATTTCATTTTAGCACTTACATGACATTTTATACTTATACCTTCTACTTTCATCTAACCTTTTCTTGATTTTAAAAATAACATTAATTATTGTATGAATTTAAATACAGTACCTAATCCCCTCCACATATTTTAGGTACATTTTTTATACTGTATTTTAGATTATGAGTGGCGTCTCGTTAGACTGGCACTAATCTTTTTTTTAAATTACATATTAATAATTAAATTATTAATGTAATAACAAAACTAGTAATTCACGTTAAGGGATGCTGTACGCATAAGTGAATTTCTTCAGTTGCCCTAAGGTCCTCGTCGGCGCATGCCTCGCCGAAGTCTAGGAGAACAAATTGTTTTCTGATGAGTCGAAAGATTTGTTGGCGAGTAAAACCAATCGTAAAAATATGCATATTATTTTACTAAAATAATTATACCTTTGTTCAGATCATTTGCTTTTGCTTCCACCTTTTCCTTTTGATAAAAGCATCTAGGCTACCCAGATCGGTTATGAACGATGCCTTGACAAAATTCGTGTCTTATTTAAAACGTTGACAACGCACGTCGTCATGACTGCTTCTGAACCTTATTGTGGATTTCTTCAATCCTGTCGCGAATTTCAGCTCGATGGTTTTGGTTAAACATTACATATTCTGAATTGGAGATTTTTGTTTATGAAAACTACATATACTAAGCTCGCTCTAGATTTTTCAAGTACTTGAAAAGCAAATTTTATCACACTCACCTGATACACATGTGAATTCAAAGACCGGGTTTTCTAGTTGTGTTTAATAGTCTTTTCCGTCAGTTTTAATCTGTTTGGTTTTAAAGTTATTTTCAAAATGGCTACAATTCGATATCAAACAATTTTCCATCTGGAAGTGTGTGGAGCAGGAATATAAATCTGGCCTTTACAATAAATTAGCTACCACCTTGTTTGTCCTACTCCACAGAGCTACTATTTACTCGTGGGTTATCGTAAAGGGGTCGATTACTTTCCCATTTTAAAAGCGACCAGCCATACATACCACCACTTCTTAAACATTTTGTATATCGAAGCGAAGATGCATAAACTCTCTCACATCAGAATGTGCCGAACGTACTTGTCATCCCGTAAAAAACAATCCTTTTACAGAAAAAATATACAAAAAGCGATCCGACGTAAAATAAACAACATATAATCACAACTAATACTTTTAAAGTATACCTTAAAGGTATTCTACTGATAAAAATAAATACTTTAATCGTGGATATTTACTATAACCTGACCAAAATGTGCTCAATGAAATTCATTCGTGTGCCTGAGATACATTTTTAGTCCTCCGTCTTGTGGAACAGAAATCTAACAAGGGGTCGTTTAATATTTTAACAGACGATTATCGAAATAATAAATTCCTAAGGTTTTCTAAGTCCAATGCTGTCCCGTTTAATCCAGGCAATCGAATTTCCCTATTTACTATCCCACAAAGCCCAAAGCCCCCCGCAAGTGATACATATCAATACGCAATACAGGAAAACAAATTGACTCAGCCACAAAGGCGGGGGGGCACCTTATCACGAGATATCGCCCTAGGCGGGGGTGCGGGGGACTTCAAAGGCACAGATGGTCGGGGCTGCCAGAAATAGGTTTTCGTGTAAAACAATCACATTATGGGCCGCTTGTTACGCGAGCAATCTGGAATCGAGTTAGCCTAATGCTGATTGAGTTGGGCCGTAGTCCGGGGGGGAGGGGGGGTAAGAGGAATCAAAACCGAATCAAATTGCGGAACGGCTGCTACCTGCTGCTGGCTTCACATTTGTGCCTTCCAATTTGATTCGGCTTATTGAAGGAGTGCGCCTTGGCATTCCGCACTGGAGCAACTTTATTTCAAACGCGTCGTTGAGTTATTTGTTCTTTTACTCTGCGTTAACTTGCTTGCCAGGAATGTTACAGCTTCCAAAGTAAAACTCTCACAATTTTAGTGTATTGAGTGTATTAAGTTGAGTTGTATTTAATTTGTTCATTGGCTGATGATAAATATAGTTGTAAATTACTCACAAAGAGTTAAAAGTTTAAAACTTCTAAATAATAAAAGTTGTAAATAAGATGTGTTGATAGAATATGTGTAGGATTGTCTGTACAAGCTGTTTATTCTTACGGTCTGAAAACTTGATTAAAAAATACTTTTAAATGTTTTGGAAGATGGGACTTTTGACACTAATGATATTTTAATACTATGCTAATGCTCTTGGTAGCCTATAATTTGTATAGAGAAGTTATACAACACGTCGTTTTATTTAATCCTGTTTAATTGTAACAACACGTATTATGCCACTTAAAACATTATTTATTTATAAAACAACAAAAACATTATTATTAAGATAAAATACCAGTCCGTTTACAATTTACTTTTATATTCAAATATCGATGTCACTTTTGGTGAACCGTGCAAAACAAAGTGACTAATTATCAACAAACTATACTTCTAAAAAATAATGCATCTTTAAGAGTTTGAAGTATTATCTTATCATAAGTAGCGACCACTCCATTAATTTCACTCTATTTCATACCGTGTGGTAGTCTAGTGATGTCTATATTGATTGTTATTCTCAAGTAATTAAAATTGTTAATGTATTCAATGAAACCGTCAAGGATTTTATGACATTTATTTATTTTGAAAGTGCGTAATTTGGAACCTGTGTATCTTATCTACAATGGCCATGTGGACCCCACTCGGTGACCAGCATGTTATCCCTGTTTTGAATAGGCACCCCATCTTCATTGAATGTTTATGTGTTGTTGGAGGGACGGATTCAGAGATCCACAGATTCAAAGATCCTCACACGTCAACCGGCTTATTGCCCCTAGTAAGTTAGTTGGGCAAACCAATGTCCGTACCCTTTACGAGATCCAGGAGTTTTTTCCCAATACCAACGTCCCATTCATCACCTGGTTGCTAGCAACCAAACAGAGCCCTTCTTCTTGCTCCTTGTCTCTCGCAATCCAGTATGATGTGCTTGGCAGTCTCTTCAGACTGATTGCAAAGCCTACGCTCCTGACTTTCATTTCTAAGTCCAAGAGTGTGGAGATGTTTCTGAAGTGGCCGTGTTCAGTTATCAAAGCAATCACCTGTTTAACCCGACCTCTGCCCAACCTCACCAACATCTTCAATGTAACTAATTAATTATAGATGACCCCAACACAGCCCCACCGCAAACGAGTGCCTTTTGTGTCAGGGATTTGTTCGATGAATAAAAAACCTAGACTTAAAATTACATTTGAAAGTGCTGTACCCAAAGAGTGCTGTATGATAAAAGATTAACTTTGACAAACATGATTCAGTGTTTGACGGTTTGAATGGTTTAGCTTAAGAGGGTTTTATTAGATTCTTACAACGTGTCTGAGATTTAAGACAAAACTATACAGTATGGTTTGTTTACCCTTTACCTATTATTCCTAAACGACGACGCAGTTTTAAGCTTCAGTAGTTGTTATGTGTTAATTCGACACTCAAGACGACACGCATCATATTCACCCTTCGACAGACAGTTCAGTTGTTGTTATGTGTTAATTCGACACTCAAGACGACACGCATCACATTCACCCTTCGACAGACGGTTCAGTTGTTGTTATGTGTTAATTCGACACTCAAGACGACACGCATCACATCCACCCTTCGACAGACGGTTCAGTTGTTGTTATGTGATAATTCGACACTCAAGACGACACGCATCACATTCACCCTTCGACAGACGGTTCAGTTGTTGTTATGTGTTAATTCGACACTCAAGACGACACGCATCACATTCACCCTTCGACAGACGGTTCAGTTGTTGTTATGAGTTAATTCGACACTCAAGACGACACGCATCACATTCACCCTTCGACAGACGGTTCAGTCGTTGTTATGTGTTAATTCGACACTCAAGACGACACGCATCACATTCACCCTTCGACAGACGGTTCAGTCGTTGTTATGTGTTAATTCGACACTCAAGACGACACGCATCACATTCACCCTTCGACAGACGGTTCAGTCGTTGTTATGTGTTAATTCGACACTCAAGACGACACGCATCACATTCACCCTTCGACAGACGGTTCAGTTGTTGTTATGAGTTAATTCGACACTCAAGACGACACGCATCACATTAACCCTTCGACAGACGGTTCAGTCGTTGTTATGTGTTAATTCGACACTCAAGACGACACGCATCACATTCACCCTTCGACAGACGGTTCAGTCGTTGTTATGTGTTAATTCGACACTCAAGACGACACGCATCACATTCACCCTTCGACAGACGGTTCAGTCGTTGTTATGTGTTAATTCGACACTCAAGACGACACGCATCACATTCACCCTTCGACAGACGGTTCAGTCGTTGTTATGTGTTAATTCGACACTCAAGACGACACGCATTACATTCACCCTTCGACAGACGGTTCAGTCGTTGTTATGTGTTAATTCGGCACTCAAGACGACATGCATCACATTCACCCTTCGACAGACGGTTCAGTCGTTGTTATGTGTTAATTCGACACTCAAGACGACACGCACCACATTCACCCTTCGACAGACGGTTCAGTCGTTGTTGTGTTAATTCGACACTCAAGACGACACGCATCACATTCACCCTTCGACAGACGGTTCAGTTGTTGTTATGAGTTAATTCGACACTCAAGACGACACGCATCACATTCACCCTTCGACAGACGGTTCAGTTGTTGTTATGTGTTAATTCGACACTCAAGACGACACGCATCACATTCACCCTTCGACAGACGGTTCAGTCGTTGTTATGTGTTAATTCGACACTCAAGACGACACGCATCACATTCACCCTTCGACAGACGGTTCAGTTGTTGTTATGTGTTAATTCGACACTCAAGACGACACGCATCACATTCACCCTTCGACAGACGGTTCAGTTGTTGTTATGTGTTAATTCGACACTCAAGACGACACGCATCACATTCACCCTTCGACAGACGGTTCAGTTGTTGTTATGTGTTAATTCGACACTCAAGACGACACGCATCACATTCACCCTTCGACAGACGGTTCTGTTGTTGTTATGTGTTAATTCGACACTCAAGACGACACGCATCACATTCACCCTTCGATAGACGGTTCAGTTGTTGTTATGTGTTAATTCGACACTCAAGACGACACGCATCACATTCACCCTTCGACAGACGGATCAGTTGTTGTTATGTGTTAATTCGACACTCAAGACGACACGCATCACATTCACCCTTCGACAGACGGTCCACATTTATCAGCACGATTCAGTTGTGCGCTGTGCGTTATGCCGATGTGCTGCTGTGCTGTTGTGCTCGTGCTCTCGACGACAGATAAGTCAACATCTTCCCTTACACTTGACAAGTGAACACAATTTACCCCCCCCTCCCCCACTCCACGGGGCGCCTAGCTCTTGCTCCCGTCAGCGATAACTTATAATCACTTTATAAAACAATTTGTTTGCCTGGTGATGCGTGGGACATAATCATATTGCAGCTCTCAACATCCCCCCCGGACCTACGTACCGTGATGCCTATTTTTATCGTGTATAGCTGTATGCAATTACTCCAGTCAACCGACTAACGGGATCATCACTGCCGCCGACGCAAAAACAATAAAATAACAGGGATTTGTTTATTCGCTGATGGAAACTGTTATGCTAACACTGGTAAGCGACTTTGCCCGCGGCGGTCAGTGAAACCCCGACAATGTGGGTTAAGCTGGAACCCGCGTGTTTCCCGGGTTATATGTGAAATGTTCGGTTTGTCACGAAATATTTTTGCGAGAAAAGAGGATTTGGATAAATTCCTTGTTTAGTGGGATAAACTAAACATTTCCAAACTGAGGGATTATTGGATTGGCTTCGTTAATGATGATTAAAGTGACTCTTTATTCAAGTCTTATTTAGAGGACGATATTTTATTAACGGTTGAGTGGATGGCTCCCATTAAGCTCACGCTAAATCAGTATTAACATTTCGTGCTTAAATACATCTGCTATTACTCAATGTCTTGGTAATAATTTTTAATTAGTTGTAGAACGACATTTTAGAAAAATAATCAAATTTAAACAAAATAAATCTCCTATTAGACTATAAAATCCAAACTATAATGGCAAGCCTATCGACATCAAAATATAACGTGTTCGCACGCAGCACGCTGACGTGAGGGAAGTGAATTTCCACAAAAAAAACTTGTAAAACTCAAAATCAGTGTAAAAACATACATGTATTCCAATTTTTATTAAAATCTGAAAACATTGATTTTTTTGGCTATTCTGATGCTTCTGGTTTAATTTACCTGCAAAGCTCAGAATACAATTTTGCGCAATATAATGTTAGGAGAAGGTCCAGCTAGGCAGGCTTGAAAGTAGGCGTGAGTTGCTGGGGATGATAAAAGTACTCTAACAAAGGAATTACAGGATTTTCTAGTGTAAAACCCCCATAAGACAACGTACTGTGTTTAGTCGAAACACATTTTCTTTAATAACTCGGTAAATATTTATGCTGAATGACGAGAGAGGGCTTAAAACTTTCGCCTCACTAATTCCCATCTTTTTACATGCATTAATGTTGCATCCGGGGCTTTTGTGACCCTTTTTGGGCCCAAAAACTCGACATTTGAAAGATTAATCCCCAAAAAAGGGGTTTAGAGTTTTCCGATTGTTTCGCCCAACGAACTTGTCCAACTGATTACAGAAAGGAACATCCCTACCAAATTTGAAGTAAATCGGACAAAAATGCTATCGCTAGAGTGCAAACACATATATATTTGTTATATAAAATTTTGAACGACCCCCCAAAACGTGTTCAGGGGGTCACGTTAGAAACTTCTAAGGTGGTCCCAGACCACCACTAGTTTCACCGTGCGGGTCATACTAATAGCTCACTTTCCAAAGAAATTCACTAATAATATGTTGTGTTCAAAGCATAACTTGAATTCTAGATTTAAATTTCTTAATATGATAAAACTAAACTAACCCGCTAAAATCACGAGTTCAAGAATTTAACTTAAATTCAAAATCAAATTAATAAAATTTAACATTGTGATTTAGAAAATCCTTCAGGTGAATCCCTTTAGGGTTGAAATATTCCCAAGGTACCAAAAAGAGGAAGTGAGCATACCCTGGGTGAAAGTTCCCATTAAAACATCAGCATATTATTTGAATGCCATATTCTTTTTCAAAAACCATAATTTTGAACCCTCCCATTCCCATGTAAACTGGATAGCATGATTAAGTACTGTAAGAGCAATAAATGTTGTATATCTGAAATAAACATTTTCCCGTTCTTTGATTTTATTGCCATTTATAATACCAAACAACTAAACATAGCTATTATCAAATTATACTACCGAAATAGCATTGTTATTTTACAATCCATTTCTATTTCGTCAACAACATCAGCAAATATAAATTGTACATCAGCAGTTTCCTTTTCTTTGTACACATCTAAGCATTAGGGAAGGATATAGTGTTTGGCGGAAATCCAAGTTTATAAAAAGCAATTTATCCAACGCACGTTTAGTTCTGAGTCAATTAGTTATTATAAATTTAATTATTAATGAATTGATTGGGTTAGGTTAGGTTAGGTAACCATCGAACAAGGTTTAGGCATTTACAAATATTTTGTTTTTGTATATGTGTTTGGTGTAAATCAAAAGCTCTTGCTATTTTGGGATTTCGAACCATATCCATCTTCAGATTTGCGACCTCTGGTAATATTAAGTTCCAGTGTTAACAAGGTGTATCTCTTTTATTTAGAATAGGCCTACTTTCTAAATAGGACAAACTAATATCAAATTACAATTGAATACAACTTATGAAACAGTTTATTACATGAATGGACGGTACTCGCTTAAGAACACTGAAAAAACAAATTAACCCCAAAAGTAACTAGCCAGTCAGTGTCACACTTGGAAAACGTCAGTATCCACGAGACAGCGACAGAACGACAGCGGCCGCGGCGCCGGCGCGGCGGTCCGGAGAGTCCAGGCAGGAAACAATATTAAATTATTGTTTAATGCTATGATTGTTAATTTTTTACAACATAATTTGTCAATTAATTTTGATATATTCCTGTTATATTAATATCGTCTTTCATCAAACGATTTTGGGGTTTTATGGCAGTATGCGCAATGCACCTGCATTGCAATACCATACCAGTGTGTAATGATACTACGATCATGTTCGATGGATTGCAATTGCATTGTCATTAAATGAATTGTATTACAAGTAAAATATGTACTGTAGGATATAATTCAAATTAAAATCTTCCTCCATCTTCTTACGGGAAGTAATAAGCGTACACTTAGTTACTGTTTCCATGCTTGGAAAAATAAATCATTTGGAAATTTCGAAGTTAAACTTGAGCTCGGATTGAAACGCGTCCCTAGTCCTAGTTCTAGTGATGAAGTATACTATTTCTTATATAACTGTACTATTCACTTTGAGATTTTACTGAAAGCAGGGTAACATTGTAGTGGTTATTTCTTGTTAATATATGGCATTGTGTATTTTGATTTACTTTAAAGTGAACTGCCTATACATTATTTACAGTTGCAATTTAATCTCGCTCAGAGTTCTTTACCAAGTAGATAAGGATATCCAGTGTTTTAGCTGGCCATATTTATTTACTAAGTGTTTTCCCAATGCTGTTTCAGTGACCTCTGTAACTAATTGGCTTGTTAAGTTACTGGCAAACGAGGGAGAGTTCAGCAATTGGTTTTTGAATTTAACTCCATCCGAAGTGCTAACATACTCCATTCCCTCTTTGCTGATTGGCTTGTAAAGTTAGCGGAAAACAAGGTAGAGTTCAGCAATTGTTTTTTTAAAATTTAACTCCATCCAAAGTAATGCTCACCTATTCCATTTACACTTTGCTGATTGGCTTGTAAAGTTGGTGGATAAAAATGGCAAAGTAAAGTTGGTTGGAGAAAATGGCAACTGTTTTTTTTAATTTAACTCCATCCGAAGTGCTAAGATACTCCATTTCCTCTTTGCTGATTGGCTTTTAAAGCTGGTGGAAAACGACGGAGAAAATGACAACTGTTTTTTTTAAATTTAATTCCATCCGAAGGGGTTACTACCAGTTGAGCTGCACGGTCACAGGAATTCGAAGAGTACCCCGCTTTCTTGAAAAAGGCCTATGCCAACTGCGCCTGATCCCCTTGCCAAGGACTGCACCGGGAATCCTTGATTGGTCGGTAATATCTCCAGCAAATGACTCGCACAGTTGAACATCCAAAAATAAAAAATAAAAAAATAAACCGTTGTGTGGTGACCTAGTTTGAACAATTCTTAAATAAAAATCGAAACGAACGGTCACAATCCTACGATCGCTTTGATCATTGTTATT